>JACEFZ010022766.1:392500-615023 GCA_014155875.1 Cepaea nemoralis
CAGTTTGTTCTCTCTGTTGACGCTTCTACCATCTATCGTGAGGCTTGGGACATCAGTTCTCACAATCCTGTTGTCCAGAGAGCACCACAAAACAGCTGCCTTTTCCGGGTGGATGACAGCACTCATTTCAGTGCAACAGTCAATCACTTTGTCTACTGTCGCCTGTAGCTCCTGGGCTGTTTGCTCCCTATCTCTCCCCTGCCTATATGCAAGAATATCATCTGCAAATGTTAGTATCCTTCCAACCCCTGGTGCTTCTAGGTTTGCAATCTTGCTCGTATACACGTTAAAGAGCACCGGTGAGATTGCGAATCCCTGTGGCAGTCCCGGGGTTAAAATATGTGGCTCTGAGGTCCATGCACCCAGACGGAGAGCAACCCGACGAGAGTGCAGGACGGCCACTATCCACTTCACCAACCAGGGATTGACCCCCTTCTCCATCAGCGCGGTCATCAAAATATCATATCGAACTCTATTGTACGCATCCTCGAGATAAAGCGCTGCCGCCATCGTTTCCTGTCTACTCTGGAACCGCTCATAAACGTCAAAGGCAAAAGTGGCTGCATTTGACCAGGTATCTTTTCCTGGCCTGTAGCTCCTCAGACCTCTTGGAAGGAGCTTCCCCCTTTCCAAAACATCCTGCAGCTTAACAGCGACTATCTTCTCTTAAACCTTCCCCGATGTATTTTGAAGGGTGATGATCCTAAAGCCGCTAAGCTTTGAATGAACCTTGAATGGTTTTGGTATAGGGATGAGCTAGCTATGTAACCAATCCTGCGGTACTGATGCTGTCCTAATGCTCTGATTAAAGCAGCCGGCCATCTCCTTCAGGTCTGCATAGCTTAAAGCCTTCATGTGGCCATATCTGACCCCATCAGGCCCTGGTGCCGTGTTTTTTGCCTTTTTCAAAATATGTTTAACATCTTCACCCCGTATGATGTCTTCATAAGGCATATTCTCCATTGTGACAGATAATTCCTCTTTAACTGCATCCCTAGTATCCGCATCATTATGATTGGTCTGCTCTAAAAATCTCTGGAGAAGAGAGGAAGAGGAAGGCCAAAGAGAAGATGGGTGCAGGATGTTGCGGATGATCTCCAGATGAGTGTATCGGACGCGGGGCATCTTGCGATGTTTTCCGGGGGGTTGTTATGGGAGCGAGGTTCTGCAAAGGATATGCTACTGAATGAATGAATGAATTAATGAATGAATGAATGAATGAATGAATTAATTAATTAATTACTGAGAATGTTATTCAGTCAAGTTTGTAGTAGAACAGACGAACTGACATACAAAGGACACACCATTAAAGACAGTTTAGAATACCAGATACGTATGAATTATTCTGAATCAGTTAGAAAAAACACAGATAATGCAAGAGAATCGTGTCGTGAGCCAATGAACATGTTGAGATAATCAAAGGTAATATATGAGGCACAAATAGTGATAGAATGCTAATTTTTTTTTTACTCCTCATTTAGCAAAATAGACTAAAGGAGCATCATCTATAACTTTACCGCTCACAGTAACAAGTCTAAATTAGACAGAGTATAACATCATCGACATCACAAGAAGCACTAAAAGTAGCACGCCATTAATTCTATGAAAATTAAAAGAACATTATATTACATTGCCAAGGTAAATTCCCGGAGCCAATAACATCACTCTCCAAGAAATTGAAGCTGTCGAGGAATTGGCTTCCATCATCATCATCATCATCATCATCATCATCATCATGCACCATGCCAGTAAGCGTTGGCGTTCATGTCTCGCCATTTTATTCGATCACCAGTCATGGATGAGGTCTGTGTTCTTTTTTCCGACCAGGCCATGTGGTCAAGCCATCCATATATTTACTTCTCTGCCTTCCCTTTGTTCTTGTCTCCTCAATCTTGCCAGTTGTCTCCAAGTTTTCTAGTTTATTTCTTCGCATAAGGCCCCCCCCCCCCCCCCCCCCCAAAAAAAAAAAAATAATAATAATAATAATGGCTTTAGAAGTAATAAAAATATTGTTGAATGATACATAAACAGTGGATATATATAATGATCTCTAGACATCTATTGTCATAGATCTGCCAAAGAAGTCTTGTGCAACGGATCGTGGAGAACATCGCACAAGTCGTTTAATGATTAATATGACTAAAATCATCATCATCATCAAGTGTCCTACCGACTGGCGTGGGCAATCATGCTTCTCCACAAATTGCAATCTCCGATTGCTTGGATCATTCGTGTAGTGACTCAATTCCATGCCATGGCACAAGGCTGTCAAGAATTTTCTCACGCTGTCTTCCTCTATTCTCTTTCCACAAATCATTCTGGTTGTCACAATATGTTCTAGTGTTTGTCTTCTTATAATGTGGCCACATAATGATTGCTTCTTTCTGTTTGTAATAAGTAGTATTTGCGACTTAGCCTCCCGCAAAATGTCCAGTTTGCTCATTTTGAGTGTCCAATGAATTTTCAAAACTCTTCTATACAACCACATCTCCTAAACTTCTGTGGATTGTTTTATGTTTACTGCTTACTCAAAGTAAAAATGGCAAACAAAAAATGCTAAGATAAATTTTTAAAAACAAAACAATAATAGATAAATGTGTGAAGGCAAAAGAAAGTTGGTTAAATGAGCAGTGCAAGAAAAATTGAATTAAATTCTATTAAAGATACAAACAATATGCACAGACAAATCAGTGAGCTCACGGGAAGAAAAAGAAGAATAAATGCAGGGTGTTTGAAATCAATAAGAGGAAAGATATTATTGGAGGAAGGTGCTATAATGAAGAGGTGAAATGAGTTTATAAGAAAACTGTATGATGGAGAAATGGTCGGATTAACAGAAGAAAGTAACTTAGAAGGTACACCTATTGTAAAAGATGTAGTCGCTGACGCTGTCAAACATATGAACGAAGGAAAAACAGCTGGGTCAAATGGAATCACAAAAGAAGAATTAGAAGTACTGGGAGAATTTGGAGTCGGTATATTACCCAAAATGTTTAACGATATTTACAGCAGTGGATATTTACCGAGTGCTTTGTTGAAATCTGTATTTATCAATCAATCAATCAGGTGCCGTCTCCACAATGAAGGTTGGCTGCAATGGATCTCCAACACTGTCTGTCTCTCGCCTTGACTGTACATTCTGTCAGGCTGATATTCATCCATCTCTTGACGTTATCTTCCCACTTGTATCGTTGTCTACCTCTTGCTCGCTTGCCCTCAAAATTGCCTTCCAGTATGATTTTTATAAGAGTACCATGTTTTTTAAAGGGGCGAAATATTTCACTTCCTTCTCTTTATTTCTTTCATCAACTTTCACTTCATTGCCAGTTTTTCTAGAACCTCTGCATTTGAATGTTTTTGTTTCAATGAAATACGACATATTCGTCTGTATATCCACATCTCCAGGGCTTCTATACGACTTTCTAGTTGCGTGTTCAATGTCCAGGCTTCCGCGCCATACAGTAGTGTTGAATATGCGTAGCATTTGACAATTATCATTATTCAAAGGCATTTGACTGTGTACAGCATAAGAAACTTTGGGAAATCATGAATAATATGGGCTTTCCACCACATGTAATACAACTCAACAACTCATAAGAATACTATATCTAGACCAACAAGCAGCGGTTAGAATAGATGGCGAGATATCAGATTGGCTTGACATCAAGCAAGGAGTCCGTCAGGGATGTGTGCTGTCCCCCTATTTGTTTAACCTGTACGCCGAAAATATAATGTGAAATGTAAGAGATGATATAAACAGGGAGCTATATGATGCCCTAAATTCGGTGGTCATGACATACCAGAGATTCGGTATGCTGATGATACAGTATTGCTATCCACAACACAGACTGATATGGAAAACCTAATAGCCTCAACCCAAATGAATAGTGAAAATCACACCTTATATCTTAACATAGCAAAAACAAAGATAATGCATACAGATAAAACTATTATGGACAAAGAAATATAAGTTAATGAGGAAAAATTGATGGTGGTGGAAAATTTTGAATATCTTGGGTCATTGATTACCAACAACGGTGACACAATGACATAAATTAACCGACGACTATCAATTGCTTTTCAAAGACTAAAAAAAAAAACTGAATAAATTATGGAATGGGACAGACAGAACTACAAAAATTAGATTTTTAAGAGCATGCATCTTTCCCATTGCAACATAAGCCTGTGAGACCTGGACACTTCCGAACAAGCTGAACAGCCTTTGAATATAAATGCTATAGACGAGTTCTAAGAATAGCTTGGATAAAGAAAAGAACAAATGCATCCATACTTCAAGAGTTGAATATTGAAGAAGGTTTGTATTAAAGACGAAAACACAAAGACAATCGAACTATTTTGGTCACTTGAAACGTCACAAAAGTTTTGAGAGAACAATAATGGAGGGGTATATGCATGGGAAGAGAAGAAGATGAAGGCCAAAGAGAAGATGGGGGAAGGATGTGGCGGATGATCTCCAGATGGGTGTATCGGACGCGGGATATCTTGCTTATAATCGAGAGGTTTTCCGGACTTTTGTTATGGGAGCGATGTTCTGCAAAGGACATGCTACTGAATGAGTGAATGATATGTTAGTACTGATTTTATGCCGCTGAAAGCATTTTTGGCCATTCCTATTCCCTGTTTTATTTCTATTTCATTTCTGCCATCATCTGTTATTATATGTCCAAGATAGGAGAAACATTTTACTTATTCTAGTATCTCCCATTTTACTGTGATGTTCATCGATAAGCTTTTCTTTTCACTGCTAATTATCATAGTTTTTGTTTATTGGATGTTAATATCTAAGCCACATTCTGCACTGTGCCTGTTTACTTGTTCCACTAGGTCTTGTAACTCTTGCTCACTTTCTGCTAGTAACACGGTATCGTCAGCAGATTATTTATGATTCTTCTATTGATGTCGCTGTCGCTGTCAAGCTGCAAGAGTTCTTGGAAAAGGGGAAGCTTCTTCCAAGAGGCCTGGGGAGCTACAGGCCAGAAAAGATACCTGGTCAAATGCAGCCACTTTTGCCTTTGATGTTTATGAGGGGTTCCAAAGTAGACAGGAAACGATGGCGGTAGCGCTTGATCTCGAGGATGCATACAATAGAGTTCGATATGATATTTTGATGACCGTACTGATGGAGAAGGGGGTCAATCCCTGGTTGGTAAACTGGATAGCAGCCGTCCTACATTCTCGCCGGGTTGCTCTCCGTGTGGGTGCATGGACCTCAGAGCCACATATTTTAACCCCGGGACTGCCACAGGGATCAGCAATCTCACCGGTGCTCTTTAATGTGTATGCGAGCAAGATTGCAAACCTAGAAGACACCAGGGGTTGGAACGATACTAACATTTGCAGATGATATTCTTGCATATAGGCAGGGGAGAGATAGGAAGCAAACAGCCCAGGAGCTACAGGTGACAGTAGACAAAGTGATTGACTGTTGCACTGATATGAGTGCTGTCATCCACCCGGAAAAAGCAGCTGTTTTGTGGTGCTCTCTGGACAAAAGGATTGTGAGAACTGATGTCCCAAGCTTCACGATAGATGGTAGAAGCGTCAACAGAGAGAACAAACTGAAGTATCTGGGAATCACATTTGACAGGAGCCTGTCCTTCAAGGACCATGTGGAGACGGTTGTGACAAGATCTCAAACGGGACTCAATGCACTTAAAACTATGGCTGCAATGGACACAGAGCAGAGAATGCTTTTCACACTATACCAGCACTTGATCCTCTCAGTGATTGATTATGGACTAGGACTGCTCACTGTCTCAAAGAGTCAGTTGGTCAATTTAGAGGGCATACAGAGAGAAGAGAAGCGATGCGAGTCATTCTGGGATGCACCAGAGACACCCAGCAGTGTGTATGCGTTACATCCTTGGTTTGCCGTCTGTTGCAGGTAGGCTCAAGGTGATGCAGGCGATGGCGTACCTCAGAGTAGCTGCAGACACAGATCACCCGTTGCATGAGGCGCTGGACGTCGTTAAGGGTCAGCGACTGATAAGAGGGAAATCATGGATGGCTCAGGCGGAGGATACTATCAGGCAGGTGTGCCCCTTGGAGAACATTAGGAGAGGAGAAGAGTGGGCCAGAGTGTCAGCGGAGCAGTCAGACTTGTGCAGAGTTATAATCACATTGATCCGGGAGTGCAGGGAGTGGCCAGCAGGGGCCACGGAAGTGGAAATCCAGCAACTAATTCAGGATAATGCTCTCTCAGGTGATGTGATTATCTACACAGATGGGTCGGTGTTGAGAGGTAGGAGAAGTGCCTGGGGGTTCTTAGCAAACGCCAATGGTCGACGTTTGGTGCAGGAGATCCTGGCATATGATATCACAACATCTAGCTTAAGAATGGAGATGGAGGCGGTCAGTGCAGCTTTCCGCTGGATGGAGAATACGACACACACACACATCGTGATTGTAACTGACTCAGAAAGATGCTGAGTAGGGTGAGGACAGGCATGCTTCGTGCAGAGTGGCATGCATAGCTTCAGAGGTCACAGGTGGCAAGCTTCGCCTGGATCTTTTCTCCGGGGTATGCCGGTGTGCTGAGGGAATGAACAGGCGGACAGATCGGCTGGCTCTGCAAAACTTGGTGGAGTATTGATGCATGACAAGGCAGACGTGGTTGCGGCCTTGTGGGAGCACGTGTACACCTCGGAGGAGCAAATGGATTACCATGGTCTGGCAGGAATGGGACAGCGAGGAGTGACGAGGGGATCTGGCCGATGCAAACGCTCAGATGAAAGGCGAGACGGACATATAATCAGATTGCTACTGGAACTATTAGTGTTAGAACTCTTCGCTGGCTGCTGAGGATAGGGACGGAGTGCTTATGGGAATGCCCCGAATGCTGTGATGTCGGTTCCTAAATCAGTCAAGTCCTGGCATTTCAACTTGTTTAAAAATTCTTTCTGTGTATAGTTTGAAGAGGCTTGGTGACAGTACACATCCATGCCGTACTTCTCTTTTTATCTCTATAGACGACGAATAGTTATCTCCGTATCTAATAGACGCCACTTGTTCCCAGTACAAGTTACTAATAGGATATACCAAAATGATCAGGAGCAATTGAATGCGAAGATGTTCGTACAATTAATCTCATAAACCATGTTACTAAGCTTCTACTCAGAATTATACCTGGAGGAACAAGAAAGAAAAGAGAAGTGGATATTGGTAAAAAACAATATGGATTTGTGGAAGGAAAACGTACAAACAATGCAATACATATATTACGAACACTAATAGAAAGATTAATAGAGACACAGAAAGATATATATTTGTGCTTCATATATTATAATAAGCATTTGATAAAGTAAAACACATGATGAACTGATTTAAAATGTTGGAAGATATCAACATTGATGGGAAATATCTGAGAATAATAAATAATATTTACTGTAACCAAGTAGCAGCAATTAAAGGGGGCAATTATGAACAGATAAAGCTAGGAGTACGACAAGGATGTGTCTTTTCACCGGATCTCTTCTCCCTCTATAGCGAAGTAATAATGAGGGAGATCAAAGAGAAACCATGAATACTAATCGGAGGATATGATATGAACACAATACACTATGTAGATAATACAGTATTGGTGGCGGATAATGCAAAAGATCTACAACAATTGTTGGATATTTTAGTAACATAGAGTGCACAGAAAGGACTCTCCTTGAATATAAATAAAATGGTAATAATGGTGATATCAAAGAAAAATGTGAAATAGAAAAATAAAGGAACATTCTTAACTAAGTGGGTGATTGTAAATACATACGGCCATTTATAACATCAGATGGAAGATTTACAACAGATATTAAGAGCAGAATAGGGCAAGCAAAAGCCGCATTTCAGAAAATAAAGAGTATCTTATTACTATTACTGAATGTAAGAAAGAGAGTGCTGAAATGCTATGTAGAACCAGTTTTGTTATACGGCAGTAAATCTTGGAATGTAAATGAACAAATTAAGAAGAAATTAGAAGCAACAGAGATGTGGTTCCTGAGACGAATGTTGCGAATTCCTTGGACTGCCGGAGTAACTAAAAATGATTGCCTGAAAGAGGTTAATGAAACTAGAACATTATATACCATAATAAAAATGAGACACACAGCTTGCTTTGGTCATGTGATGGGACGAGAGGTATTGTAGAACATCGTGACAACTGGAAAGATCAAGGGGAAGGGTGGCAGAGGCAGACCAAGAGAAATGATGCTGGATGGATTGAGACGGTGGCATGAGGAATATCATCAGCAGAGGTGATCTAGAAAATCAAGAACCGAGATCTGATGAGAGTCATAACGCCTACGCCAGCTGGCATGACACCTGATGGTGATGCATCTTCCATCTGATGTTATCCATGTGCCCAGATATCTGAATTCCTACTCTTGCCTCAAAATAACATCATTTACTTTAATTGAACAATTAGGCGCAATCTGTTTTTTTTTAAAAATATCATCATGACGTCTGTCTTTCAATTATTCATTTATTGATTTAAATACTAATGAAAATTATGATGAGAATTAAAACCATTAAAAAAGCGATAGATATATTGGGAATAATAACACAAACAATTATTGAAATGAACAAAGATATTTATTTGGGTATTATTAAGTCATTTGATTATTTTAAACTCGAAGAAATTATTAGGATGTTGAAACTTTTACACATCCATCGTAAATATCGAAAAATAATAAAGAACTTGTATTGGCCGTAAGAATTGACAATCATTTTCAACACATTAAACTAGGTGTTAGAAAGGGTTATATACTATCAATAGATCTGTTCAGTTTGTACCTCGAAATAATAGTGAGATCCATACAAGACATGCCAGGATTACCACATAGTGGGCATAATGTAAACAATGTGAGTTATGCTGATAACATGGTTTTGGACGCCAAAGACGAAACGCAGTTACAAGAAATGATAGATATTATTGCAACAGGTAGTCACAACTAAGGACTTCGTTTGAATAACTGAAAAACAGAAGTAATGGTTATTACAAACAAACAAAAAACTGTATACCCAAGTGCAACATCAAAGTGGGTGGAATCAGTCTGAAATAAGTCAATGTGGTTCTTTAATAGCAGCAAATGTAAGATGTCTTAGGGAAATTAAATATAGAATAGCCCTAACAAATGCTGCATTTCACAAGATGAAGAATATTCTCTACAGTGTATCTTAGGCAATCGATGTGAAGAAAAGACTTGTCAAGAGCTATATTGAGCCAATGTTGATGTATGGGAGCAAATCATGGGCAATAAGCAGACAATTAAGGCATTATGCGAAGGCTACGGAAATATGGTGTTATAGAAGAATCAGGAGAACACAGTGGAAAGATAGAGCAATGAAGATATATTGAAAGAAGTTAACTAATAAAGACAGCTAGTTTTTTGCACTAGAAGAAGCCAGCCCAAATTCTTTGGACATGTCATGAAAATGGGAAAGCTGGAGTATGTCGTCACAACTGGAAACTTAGAGGGAATACAGGCAGGGGGAAAACAAGAGAGAAGATGCTAGATAATTTGATATCATGACATGGAGGAACATCAAAATCAGAAACGAATGCCAACACACGAAACAGAAAGCTGTGGACAGGCATGATCACCAACGCCACACGACATGGACTATAAGATCACAAAGTATTATTCAAGATATCATAGTAGATCTTCTTTACCGCAATAAGTACCATTAGACTCCTATAATAATGCGGCTCAAAGTTTTGGGCTTCGCAGGAGACATTGCCCTCCTGTCCAACACGCAAAATCAGATGTCACATAAATATTGCGAGATAGCGATGTTCGTCCATCACGTAGTGATGAGGACCATTCATTCATTGCATCTTTGATTTGATGAAGAACGAATGACTTGCGCTTTAGTTTGGATTATAGCGAGGTAGTGGTCGCGCAACTCCGTCGACCTCGCTCTCTCGTCTGCGTCCATCTGGTTCCAGTGGCGAGCATGGCAAGACGACTGGAGACGGACACAGATGCAGTTGACGTTAGACTGCCACGGCCAGTTATCCCTGTAACTGTTGGCTCTCGAGAGCCTCATGCAACGGCCCTTCCGTCAATTCCTTTAATTTTCAGTTTTAAGACAAGGGTAACCAGATAGCTATCGGACAGACCATTTTTTGGGCAGGTAGCGACAAGCAATGAGCGTATGATTACTGATAGGATCAACCAGATTTCCTTCGCCGAAGACGGACTGACCGCCAGAACAGACCACACACATATGGGGCGAGAAGCTGCCCACAGAAGATATTGCTCGTCTAAGTTGCGAACAGATCTCCCGATTTACGGTTGAGCCTCACCAGCGCACAAATTCATATGGCGACTGACAGGACAGACGTTCACGCACACGCAAGCCAAGAGTAGCATCGCTAAAGCTCACCCTCCCGGTACAAGGTGATACATGCAAAACCACTGGATGCCTACCGACGAGCTTTCAAGCTACGCCGGCAGGACTGACCGAAAGAAAGCTATACCAGCTTACTGACTGCAGGCCCACTACTCATCGAGAGAGAGTGGGCGCTTATCGAGACTTTGTCGAAAGGTCGTACAAATTTTGCTCTTTTGCCCGCTCAAACCACGACCCTGGCTGCACGATGCGGTTTACTTTCTCGAAACACCTGCCTCGCTAGACGCGGAACTAATCCTGCGAACCAGACCGCAGTAAAGTCTTAAACGACACAGGAGACAGACACAGAAAATGAGTATATATCAGGTAAATAATAACTCGATATCGCTAAGTGACTTCTCACTTCAAGAAGTGGAATCATACACCCATTTAGACAGCAAAGAAAACAACGATGAGATAAAAGACGATGATATTACGTCATCATCATCAAGAGCCCTGCCTGCCGACGTATGCGTTCACGGCTCTCCACGTATCTCGGTCTTTGGTGTTTTGTATCAACTTTGCTGATGATAGTCCTCCATTCTACCGTCTCAGTCCATCCAGCATAATTTCTCTTTGTCTGCATCTGCCTATTTTCACACAATTATCTCTTATTCTTTCTTTTTTTAATCGTAGCATATTCTATTTTGCCATCTTTACTCTGTTTTCTTTTGTCCAATCAAACAATCAATCATGTGCCATGCCGGAAAGCGTGGGCGGTCATGACTCGCCATTTCACTCGATCACCAGCGTCGTGGATCAGCTCAGTGTTCCTGTCTCGTCCATGCCATGTGGCCAAGCCATCCAGGTATTTTCCTCTCGGTTTTCCTCTTGGTCTGTTCCCTTCGATCTTGCCAGTTGTCACTAAGTTCTCCAATCCATTTCTTCTCATAACATGTCCAAAAAATGTTGACTGTCTACGTCTAATTTCTCTAATCAATTTACGATTTTCATTTGTCTCCTGTAATACTTGGTCATTGGTTTTTCTGTCTGTCCATGGTATTCTTTGCATTTTCCTCAGAAACCACATTTCTGCAGCCATCAGATGTTTTTCAGCTTGACTGCACATTGTCCAAGTTTCACATCCATACAAAAGAACAGGCTCTATTCATCCCCTCAACACTCTTTTTCTCGTTTCAATTGACATCTTTTTATTGGTCAGAATGTTTTTCATCATGCTAAAGGCTACTTTCGCCATGGCGATTCTTGTTCTAATCTCTTCAAGGCATCTCCCATCAGATGTTATGTCTGTTCACAGATAATTGTACCGATTCATTTGTTGAAGAACATTCCCATTTACTTGTATATTACATTGTGGTACTTCGTTCTTCCTATTGGCGACCATAACTTGTGTCTTCTTACAATTTAATTCCAACCCCAGCTGCTCACTGTGTACAACAACTGCGTGTACTAATTGTTGTAGATCTTGTGCATTGTCTGCATTCAATACTGTATCATCTGCATATCTAATGTTATTGATGTTTCGTCCTCCAATACTGATTCCATTTATATCTTCTACATTCCTGAAAATATTTTCACTGTATAGGGAAAAAAGATCTGGAGACATTACACATCCCTGCCTAACACCTATCTTAAAAGGTTGATATTGCCCCACTTCATTGTCAATCCTTATGGCAGCGTGTTGTTTCCAATATATGTTTTTTATAAGTCTAATGTCTTTCCCGGCCGGTCTATCTGGCCGAGGGGTTACAATACTTTCTCCGTAATCCGTTTATCACGCAGAGTCTCGTAGCGAGCGAGAACTGGGAGCGGTTCATCCCCCACTGGTGACTTGCGGGATAACTGAGCCGGCCGCTCAGAAAGCAATGGCAAACTACTGAGCGTAATCTTGCCAAGAAATCAACAGACAGCTGAAAAATGCTGCTGTTGACAGCGATGTCCTGTAAAAGGATATGCGAATTTAAAAAAAATGTCTTTCCCATCAATTTGTAGATCTGCAAGCATATCTACCATGTTGACGTGTCTAACTCTATCAAAAGCCTTTGTGTAGTCAATAAAGCAAAGGTGTATAGCCTTGTTTATTTCTATAGCACGTTCAATAACTGTTCGCAGCATATACACAGCATTTACTGTACCCTTTCCTTCTACAAACCCACATTGTTCTTCCCCTATTTCAGATTGTATTTTCTTCCTCACTCTTTGCATGATAATTCATAGCAAAATCTTTGTGATGTGGCTCATTATACTAATTGTTCTACTATGTTGATCACATCCCAAGGTTCCTGATTTCTTTGGGATTGCAATAAATACAGAGTTACATAATTCAGAAGGTATATCTCCAGTATCATATAATGTGTTCAGCAGTCTGGTGACTTAATCTAGTCCAAATTCTTCTAAGGCTTTAATCATTTCTGTTATGATGTTATCTGTACCGTGGGCCTTGCCAGCTTTCATATGCTTAAGAACATTTCGAACCTCCATCTTTAAAATTGGCGGCCCTTCATTATTAAATCTAACATCATACTGTTCCTCTCTGTTATCATTATAAAGGTTTTTCACATAATCTGTCCATACATGTAGAATTTGATCTTTTTCTATTATAATTTTGCCATCTTTAGTTTTTAGACAGCCTGTTGATGTACTTGTTCTTTTATTAGTAAGTTCCTGAATTCTTTTGTGCACTAATTTGGTATTTTGAGTGTTGTGTTGTTTTTTAATGTCTAAGCACTTTTCTTCAAGCCATGCTTCTTTTGCCTCTTTACATAATATTCTGACTTGTCTGTGAATTTCTTCATATTTGGCAGGAAGAATTTTTGTTGAGTCTTCTTGTTTCCATTAGGTGTAACATTTCTTCTGTCATCCATTTCTTATGACCCACCTTCTTTAATTTTGGAATAGTTGTTTCTGCAGCCAAACTGATTTAATTCTTCAACATTTCCCATTTACCATCCAGATCCTGGAATAATATCTCTAGATCAGACAATATATCAAATCTGTTCTGTACTTCTATGTTGAATTTGTTTTCTATTTCCTTGTCATTACTCAATGTACACAAGTCATATTAAGTGTTTCCGGTTATATATTTGACTTTCTTCAACTTTATCCTCAGTGTTCCTGTATGTAGTCTGTGGTCACTATAACAATCAGCACTGGAAACTGTTTTTGCTATTGTTAGTGCGTTTCTAAATCTTCTGCTAATCAGAATGTAGTCAATCTGGTTTCTGACCCTGCTATCAAGATTCTTTTGTCCATCAACTTTAATATTTCTTCAGTCATACATATTTTCGCAGCTTTTTGTTTTTGCTTCTCTCCAGTAATATTTCTTTGCTTGTTTGATGAATGGAGTCCCATAGTATTTGCCATTGTTCGTTTATACTCTATATTTTAGCTATTGCATTGTACTTTTTATCACAGTCACTCTGCATTGTTCTTGAATTTATGTGTCTATTGTCAAATCCTTTTCCTTAAGTCTCATGTTCTTAACCACCTTTTTTCCTCTCTTCAATCTTATTGCTATTTGTCCGCATAGTAGTACGTAAAAATCGTTGTTGTTTGTCCATCAAGAATGATGATGACCATTCATTTCATCCAGTGGGGTTGACAGTATGGGGCCATGAGTTCTAAGATGGCTGATAAGGCCTATTTTTGCTCGAGATGTTCTTTGACAATGTGGGCAAAGAATGCTTGACGTTCCAGGAGGAGGATCTCCTGCAGTGGTTTTTCTGTCCAGCCTTTTTTTCCACAGCTGCTGCAGTTATGTTTGCTTCACAAGTGACTGCGAGCTTGTGTAATGATGTACGCCACGAATTTCGGTCTTTGGCAGCAATCTCCCATGTGTCGTGATAAATTTCAAAAGCGTTTAGTGAGATCTTCAGAGTGTCTTTAACCCGATTCATTTGACCGCCCATCTGGGAGCGTTTACTACAACGCAGCTCGCCGCAAAATATTCATTTAGGGAGACTGTGGTCTGGCATGCGAATCACGTGACCAGCCCGTGAATCTGATTCTTCAATAGTGTGGATACTGGGCATGAACGCTCTTTCTATCACTTCAGTGTCGGGGATCTAGTCTTGCCATTTAATCTTCAATAACTTCCTAAGGCAGACTGTGTGGAAGTGGTTTCATTTCTTAGCATGTCACTGGTAAACAGCAGGTTTCACAGGCATTATGGCAGTGTGGATAAAACAACTGCTTTGTATACTTTCAGCTTTGTTTGCAGTCTTATTCCATTTCTGTCCCACACATTCTTGTACAGTCTTCCAAAGACCGCTCTGGCCTTGGAGAGTCTTGCAAATCTCTTCGTCATCAATTGTGGCAGCTTGGGACATAGTGCTGCCAAGATAGGTGAATTTGTCCACAACACTTAGTCTGTGACCATTCACTTTGATATTCAGCACAGTGTGATTAATCCATGGAGCTGGCTGGTACATAACTACAGTCTTCTCCAAGTTGATATTGAGCCCAAAGTTGGAACAGGCATATGAGAAAGCTGAAACATTGTGTTGCATGTCTGCCTCTGAGTTGGAATATGCGACAGCGACCACCCCCGGGCACCAGCTGTGACAGGCTGACTAAATCAGGCGTGGATAGCCGATTCGACCTCAAACCAATCGGTGAACTATGCCTACTCAGCATGTGAAGACAGGATTCGGCAGACTACACGGAAGAAATCATTGATGATTCAGCGGGCTAGACGGCGTTTACCTGCAAAGCGTTTTGGAACGTAATAAGCACAGCAGGGCACGTAGAGCGGCCTGGTCATCCACTGCACCTGTATTCGTCTCCAGTCGTCTTAACGTGTCTTGCCACTGGATAAGGATGGACTCAGGCGAGAGAGTGTGGTCGACGAATTGCGCAATTCTTCCTCACTTTAATCAATTTCATCGCGCATTTCATTTTACATCCAACTTCATCTATCACCTTCAAGCCCTGTGACGAAGGGCGAGCGGCAAAGCGGCAGGTATGGAAACGCTGGCAGTCGTAGTCGCAGACGTGCACACTGGCGGCTCAGGCCATATGGTCGTCTTCTACTGACCGGCGCAGCAGTGCGATTCTGCAGCCCGCTGAGCAATTGAGCATCCCTCTTTTGGAAAGCACTGCTCACCTCCATAGCATGAGGAAGGGGCTAGAAAAGGTGCCCTAAACGTTGTCTGCTCCATCACTACTTGACCAGCTAGCCACGGTTGGTGGGTACCCTATATTGCGGTCGACATACAACTAAAGTAAAAACAAGTAAAGCAAAACAAAACTATATATACCGTATTCTCTTATAATCTGTTCCCCCCCCCCCCCCTCCAATATAAACATCCATATCTCAGTAACCAACTGAGGGAAAATTATGAGATTTAGTATATAACCTTATCATTATGTCCACCCAACAAAAAAAATTTTTTGTTCTGGAGATTTTACAGCAGATTTCAAGATTTGTTTATATGCGGTATATAATTTAGGTTTCTGAGATGAAATTCATGATTTTAAATGTATTACAGCGTAGCCAGACAATCAGCGCTCAATGTTGAGTTGAATATTGTACGTTTTTTCACGGGATTGGCCTTATGCCATCTCCCCGCATTGTTTAAACTAGGACTGTTCATTCAGAGGTGTCTCAAAATGTTGGTTATTTCATGAAACCTGATTAATATGTTGTTGTTTTTTTTTTAAATCTTACCACTTATCGCTAACATTGAAATGTGTGAATATTTTTCAATGGGATTGAATGCGAAATTATACACTTCAAAGAATCAAAGAGTCCTTCATTTCACGAGTGCATTTTTTTCGGAGACTCCCGAGGGTCGTCGCTGGAGGTACGGAGTTCGCGCTTTGTGCGACGCTTTCCGTGCTGCGGAAAGAAACTGAGCCATATAGGATAAAAACCCGGTGCAATGCAGCCGAGCCTGTCGATTTTAAGCTACTTCTTTCATTGCACCCACTCCCATACTTATCTGGATACGCCGTGTGTGTCATCTGAATTGGCGGGGCTTTCACTTTTGTAAACATAAATTTGTTAGCGAGAAATCACTAGTTTTTTTAGCAAAACATCAAAGACATGTCGCCGCTTTCGATGATTTAAGTTGTTTTTGGACCTATCAAAGACATATTCCTTGGGTGAGGGTAAACATAAGACGGCTGGAAAAATTTCATAACGATGCAACAGACAGTTTTCAAAATAATTGATCGTGAATGAAGGCATTCTTTTCGGGACATACTATAACCATCAGAACTTGGAATGTACGCACCCTACTTGATAGAGACGGCGCGACGGACCCAGAGAGACAAACACCTTGAGCGAAACATGATCTGCAGAAGAATGCCACATCTGTGAAGTAGGTGCCGGCTACACATTCTTCTGGAGTGGAAGGAAAAGCCAGAAAAGACGCCAGTCCGTTGTGGGATTTCCCATTAAGTCGGCCCTGGTTAGCAAACTAGCTGAATTTCCGAAGGGCATAAACGACAGGCTTATGATCATCAACTATTAGTGTTGGAACTCTTCGCTGGTTGCTGAGGATGGGGGACGGAGCGCTTATGGGAATATCCCGAATGCTGTGATGTCAGTTCCTAGATCAATCAATCAATCAATCATGACCATCAAGTTACCCCTGCTAAAAGGAACGAAGCATGCCACCATCGTGGGTGTCTACGCACCGACCATGACCAATGAAGAAAAACCAGTTCTATGAGGACCTGCACAATGTATTAACATCTGTCCCCAAAGGAGACAAACTTATACTCCTTGGTGACTTCAATGCCAGAGTAGGCACGGATATTGCCGCTTGGAGTGGTATCGTTGGAAAGTACGGAGTCGGAAATTGTAACAGCAATGGACTCCTCCTCCTTCAGAACTGTGCCGAACACGATCTCCTGATCACCAACACAATTTTCCGGCTTCCCATGAGAAATAGGACATCGTGGATGCACCCTCGCTCGAAACACTGGCATCTCATTGATTATGTCATGGTCAAGAGGAGTAACAGACAAGACGTTCGGGTGAAAAAATCCAAGTGGGGTGCCGAATGTTGGACAGACCATCATCTGATTATTTCAAAAATAAATATGCACATCAAACCACCACGGCGTCCTCAAGGGGTAAAACTGCAAAAACAAAAAAAAACAAATAAACAAAAAAACTAAATGTCACCCTCCTAAACAGTAAAAAAACGCAGCTGTCGTTTGAAAATATGCTGGATGACCGCCTCAAGCCCAGTGCCACAGCTAAACAAGACGCGGAAACAAAGTGGAGAGCCCTAAAGGACACAATTTACAATGCGGGTATGGAAATCCTGGATCCAGCCACCCGAAAGCATACAGACTGGTTTTAAGAATATTAAGAAGACATCAACGAATTTCTGGCCGAGAAACACCTTCTCCACAAGGCATATTTGAACGACCCAAAGTCAACATTAAAAAAAAAAGATGCCTTCAATAACATCCGGAAAGTAGTGCAGCAGAAACTTCGGCACATGCGGAACTCCTGGCTGAGCAACAAAGCTTATGAGATTCAAGGCTTTGCTGACAGACATGATATGAAAAACTTCTACGACTCACTGAGGGCGGTCTATGGTCCTACATCCCCAGGCATGTTCCCCTCCTTAATGCAGATGGGGGAACATTGGTCGCCGATAAGAAAGAAATTCTTCAACGCTGGGCAGAGCATTTTAGCAACATCTTAAATGCAAACTCCTCTATCGATGATAAAGCCATCAATTGTCTTCCTCAAGTCCCCACTAATGATACTCTTGCTGACCTGCCAACCATTGTGGAAGTAAACAAAGCCATACAGCAACTTTCCAGCAGCAAGGCGCCTGGTACTGACGGTGTCGCTGGTAGTTTTGGTTTTGGCTTTCAGCCTTCTGAGATTTAACAGCGATCCATCCATGAAGTAGTTGGTGCCTATCCCAGTGTCATTGTTTTCGAAGGCATTCGTCAACATAGCTGAAAACATAAGGTTCAACAGTGTTGGTGCCAGGACACAGCCTTGCTTCACTCTATTTGTGACAGGAAAAGGTTCAGACAGCTCACCATTTTCCTGTACTCTTGCCTCCATTTTTTTGTTGTTGCGTATCCCTTACGGGACGTTGCAGTCAACACCGGTATTTTCAGCTGCTGTTGATATACTAGGCAAGTGTTACGTTCAGTAGTTTGCCATTGCTTTCTGAACGACCGGCCCCTATACCTTTTTCGAAAAAAAACCAGCACCGCCGTGTTTCGAACCCGGGTATACGGGCTCACAAACCGCGTTCGCAAGCTCTTAGCCACAGAGACCGGTTGCCTGCATACCATCATGAAATAACCGCACTATTTGGACAATCTTTTGAGGACAGCCATATTTCGTCATAATCTCCCACAGTCCTTCTCTGCTGACTGTATCAAAAACCTTGGTAAGATCAATGAAAGTGGAGAACATTTCCGAGTTCTGTTCCTGAGATGAAGAATAACTTGCGTGGTGAATTGAATTAAAGTGAGGAAGCGTTGCTCAATTCGTCGATCACACTCTCTCACCTGAATCTATCTAAATCCAGTAGCAAGACAAGTCAAGACGACTGGAGACGAATACAGTGGATGACCAGGGCGCTCTACGTCCCTTGCCATACTCATTACGTGAACACTATAATAGTCAGCACCAAGCATATTAATTACCGAATTTCTAAATCTTGTATTAGTAAGTGTTTAACAAGTTCGGTTGAGTATATTCTTATCAGGGCTTTTCCATGTGTAAAGTCGACTTTTATGGTGTTTAAACCAGATGTTTCCAATTATCATATGATTTATATGAGCCCATTCTATTATTTTCTCTCCTCTGTCGTGTCTTGTACTTAAACCATAATTCCCCACTACATCCTCCATTTTATCCTTTCCTACTGTCGCATTTAATTCTCCTATTAGTATTTTTATGTTTTAAAACTCTAATTTGAGACATTGCCATTTCTACTTCATCGAATTTCTTCGTCACTACTGCTTGTTGTTGGTGCATGTATTTGTATACTATTTATATCTATTAGTTTGCCTTGAATTTTGACTATAATAACTAATAATTGAAACACACCAGTAGCCATTAATTGATTTGGCTGTTATTTTGTTTTTAAAAATCAAATAGTAGTCATGCTTCTTTTTCGTGTGTATCCCCTCCAGAATAAATTATTGAGTGTATGTCGGTTATAATGTTGCCCGATCTCTTCCATCTCATCTCACTTATGACTAAGATATTCATTTTCATACTTTCAATTTCTCTTAGAATATTCTGCAACTTTCCCAGCTCATTCAATGTCCTAAACATTCCGTGTTCCAATTCTAAATGAATTCGTTTTAGTAATTGTTTTGCCATCAGTAGCTGAATGACGGTCTGGTGTCGTCTGTGGCTCATGACAGTCCTTACTGGGCAAAGATGACCCAAGACAGCTATTAACGCCGTTCACTGCTTCTGATGTGTGTTTAGTAATGATTTCTTGATAAGATAATGTGGTGGTCTCCCCTTGTCTTCAAAATCCACATGGGGGATGTTAACCAGTGCCTTTTACAGCCATTTCCGGCTGTCAGAACAAGTGAGGGCCCTGCTCAGTTCAAGAGTTGTCCACTTATCCCGGTGTATACTCGCTTCCCAGGGCAGAGTTAGCCACAACCTGGTGCGTTTCCCATAATCTACCACTGGGAGGTGCAGTTGGAATTTCCCCTTCCTAAAGTTATGGACTATGATGACCAACTCTCTCCAGTACTTTATTATATTAAATAAGAATACAAAAGGCAAGACGAGCTTTTATCGCATCAAGAAATTTGTGGAAGAAACAAGAAATTAAACTTGGCACCAAACTTCGAATATTTAACTCTAAAAGTTAAATCAGTACCATTATATGGATCAGAACCATGAAGAAATGTAACATGATTACTAATAAACTACAAACGATTACCAATAAGCTGCAAACACCCATTAAATTGTGCCTGCGCAGAATAGAATGATAAAATGGTTCGATAGAATAACTAATGTATAGTTCATAGATAGAAGTAAACAGTGAATTAAGAATTAGTGAATCGGGAATATGTTGACGCTGGGTAATACATACATTGAGAAAACATGATAACTAGAAATTCCCTGGTCTGGAATCAACAGTTCAATCGAAATAGAAGTCATAATAATACACGGATAAGCGAATTAAAGATATATGTGAATGATTTGGGGACGAAATGGGCGAAGCTGCATGAGATAGTGAAAAGAGGGCGGTTTGTTGTGAGAGGATCTGCGATAAAAGACGAAAGAAGAAGAATTGTTAAAATTATCTGCTTTTCGCATATTCGCATGACAGTCTGCGCAGGCTGCCAAACTAGAAGACTAGAAATTTACCAGCTGCAGTCTAATTATAGTTCCGCTTGCATTTCCTAGAAGTACTTAGTGTCAACGAGATAGTTTGGTAACTCCCAGCCGAACCACTCTCTCCAGTCTATGGTTTGATCTGCGTTCCACACTACACACATGAACCTAGAGGATCCTGACACGTCTTCCTTATCATGCACCAACACCCCACTCTGCGGTGCAGCCCCAACCAATCTGTTCGTTTGCTCGTTTCCCACCACACACGCATGTATTGGTCAGAAGAATCAACATGTGCTCCCTATCATTGATTTTTTAAACTCAAGTGTACCACTCTGCATGAAGCTTATTTGCCTTCGCCCTCATCAGCAATATCTGTGAGTCCCTTACATCAAGCTGTTCTCTAGCCAGCGGAACGCCGCGGTAACTACCTCCACCATCCTTTATCAGGTTAGATGTTTTGGTATGATATGCCATGCTCTCCTGTACCTTTGCTACGAACCCTGGACACTTCTTTTGCCTCTGAGCATACAGACGCCAGTGTACAAGATTACATCATCTGAGCGTGAATTGTCGTGCACTCCCATTCAACGCTACCTGCTAGCCAGTCCAAAGTGATGATGATACCGCACAGGTCTGGCATTTCCTCTGGCATTCTGAACTACTTCTCTCTTATTCCAATGTTTTCAAGCATACACATTTCTTAGATTGCGTCGTCTGCCTGAACATCCATGGTTTTCTTCTTATGAGCCTGTGACCCTTACCTGTGTCCAATGGTTCATTAAGGAGGTATTCCTTGTTTGCGGCAACTATGGAATATGTCTTAGCATGCTGCACCCTGAGCCTGTCCGCAATTGTTGGCAAAGCTAGAATTATCTCAAAAATACTATCGGTATATCCCTTTTGTTTCCCAGGATCACCCGCATAGCTTCATTCTATATGCGCACCAATTTCACTTGCTGACATTTTGACACAGGACGATCTCAACCATACTCAGTTAGTGAGTGTATCAGATGTTGAGTATGAACAATATTCTTTGCTCCATGTCCATTGCCGCCAAAGTCTTCGGTGCTCGAAGTTCCTTCTTACATCACATAACAACTCCTTCCACGTGATCTTAGAATGATATGCTTCTGTCGAAGGTGAATCCCAAATATCTAAGAGAAATCTCACCTTTAACATATCTGCTTTGTTTACTTTATCCCGCATCACCTGCGTCATGTCACAGCCCTGCCTATGCACAAGAATATCATTTGCAAATGACTGTATCCTACCCGTTTAGTTGTTTCGATGTTTGCAATCCATCCATCATGTGCCATGCCGATAAGCGTGGGCGGTCATGTTCTGCCATCTCACTCGATCACCAGAGTCGTGGATCAGCTCCGTGTTCCTGTCTCGACCATGCCACGTAGCCAAGCCATCCAGGTATTTAACTTCTCTGTCTTCCCCTTGGTCTCTTCCCTTCGATCTTGCCAGTTGTCACCAAGTTCTCCAAGTCATTTCTTCTCATAACATGCCCAAAACATTCATACCGCTACGTCCCTGTGGCGACAGATACGCATTACTGCAGGACGTTCATCGATTCCATCGCACTCTCAGGCTAAAATATCACTTCAGTAATCAACCTCATAGTTATACCTCTTCGGATCCCACCGACCATTTCTCCCACCTCTCCAAACGCATGTCCACTTGGGTTCCCAATCCAGGGGCATCTAAAGCCCTTGATTTATACATCGAAAAAACACTTTTCGACATCCAAAAACTAACATTCAAGCCACTACGACATTCCAACCTTACCGCGGATGAACAACGGGCACTCACACAGTTGAAACGTCGTGAGGACATAATTATCAAGCCTGCTGATAAGGGAGGGGTGCTAGTGGTTTGGACGACAGAATTGTATATACAGGAAGGCAACAAGCAACTTGGGGATGCAACCTTCTACAGACCACGGACACAAGATGGGACAGTCAGCAACAATACCCAGGTCAAAAGCATGACTAATGCAATCATCCAGCAAGGTCTTTTGCCCAGCTCTGCCACCTCGCTGATCATCCACGATAGCTGCTTGGGAAAACCCGTCTTTTATATGCTGTCTAAGACACACAAACCAGGGAACCCAGACAGACCTATCGTCTCGGCCTGCTCTTGCCCTACAGAATGGATTTCAGAGTTCCTAGACAGCATGTTTCAGCCATTGGTTGCCAGCCTCCCTTCGTATATCAAAGACACTACCACGCTATCTCCATCTTTGATTCCATCAGGTTCACAAACCCTTCTCAGTACCACATCTTCACTTTAGATGTGAATTCACTCTACACATCCATTCCTCACTCTGACGGCCTTGGAATGTTTCTTGGAGAAAAGGCATAACCCCTCAATAGCCACTGGACCATTGCTGCGTCTTGCAGAGATAGTCCTCAACCTCAACTCGTTTGAGTTCAATGGGGGATACTTCGACCACATTAGCGGGGTGGCCATGGGCACTAAGATGGGTCCTAGTTATGCCTGCTTCTTCATGGGCTATCTGGAGCACCAGGTATGGAGTCAATACACCGGTAGACTACCAGAGCTTTACAGGAGGTACATTGATGACTGCTTTGGTGTCTCGGACATGCCCTTGCCTGACCTCCAGAACTCCATTGCCTTTTTCTCCGACTTCCATCCCAGCATCAAACTTACCTCCACCATTTCTTCGTCGGCCGTTAACTTCTTAGACCTCACAGTCTCTTTAGGTTCCGCGGGTCTATGCACGACGGTTTATTATAAACCAACTGATTCGTACTCATTCCTTCTCTATACCTCCTCCCACCCTCCCTCGTGCAAACGTGCTATTCCTTTCTCCCAATTGTTACGTCTCCGACGGCTTTACCAGGATAACATAAATGGACACACATAGTATTATTTGGCACATTTATTTCTTACCAGGATAACAACGACTTCCATCAAAAAGCCCACGAAATGCTTGATTTCTTTCGCCTTCGTGGCTATCTTGAGAATGTTCTATCTACAGCTCTTCACCGCTGCCAGTCTATCAGTCGCACTGAGGCTCTCTCCTCCAGGCCGAGACCACGAAATAATAGACCTGTCCTCTCACTTACTTACCATCCCAACAATATTGCTGCCAAGAATATCCTATTGAGACACCTATCCATTCTCCGGGCGGACCCGACCACTGGTGATGTCTTCTCAGAGGCCCCTCTTGTGGCGTATAGGAGGGATCGTAACCTCAGGGATGTGCTGGTCCATAGTAGTCTATCCCAACTTCACCAGTCTCTTCCTGGCACGGTGGCTTGTCTTCGATCGCGTTGCAAGACCTGCCCACACGTACTTCAAACCCAGAGTCTGACATTCCCTAAGACGACCTTCCACATCCGTGAGGGTTTCTCATGCATCAGTCGCAACGTAATCTATGCGATTACCTGCACACGATGCGACATGAGATATGTCGGTGAGACAGGCTTACGTTTTGGTGACAGATTTAGACGGCATCTTTCTGATATCACCAGCGACGCCCACAAACCAGTATCCATGTATTTCAACAGTCCTGACCACCGTGGCGTGGCCGACATACAGGTCACGGCCATCAAATCATGCGCATCCCACAAACGGGATCGAAAGACATTGGAACACCGTCTCATCTTCCAGTTGGGCACACTCTCTCCTCACGGCCTCAATGTCCAACACAGCTTCATTTAACTTCCTAACCCCACCCCCTAGCTTACAGTATACCATCGAGGTACGTGCAGGTCCTTTATAGGACGTCGCAGTCTACTTTCTTGGCAGGTTTGCGTTCGGAGTTTTGCCATCGTTTTCTGAACAACCGCGACTCATGCCCGTCTGTGAGGACCAACACAATGTAATCTTCCGCAGCTGTGTTTCAAGCGCTTAACGAGAATTGCTAATTGTGAACTGCGTCCGCGATATCTTTGCCGGTCCTAATGTTACTTTTCACTTTTCCGCACACATGGGCGCTTCTCCACACCCACTCCCGTCCCGCTTGACCTTTGACCCTTGTACCATACATCCGGTCTATTAATCCACTGGAGCTCTACGCGTGTCAGTCTTTCCAAGCAAGGATACAGCATCAAATAAGTACATTTAATTAGTTTAATATTGTCATAGTCTGTTTCATGTAGGTTTGTGTTGGTTTGTATTTGTTTGTCATGTGCTGACGAAGGCTTTGGCCGCAACGTCCAATTTGTCTCTTGTAGTCATGTTATAGTAAAGCTCACAATCTACTTCTCGTGTTTTTTGGGTGATTCATTCATTGCCAAAAAATGTTGACTGTCTACGTCTAATGACTCTAATCAGTTTACGATCTTCATTTGTTTCTTGAAGAACTTGTTCATTGGTGTATTTTGGGTCTGTCCATGGTATTCTTCGCATTATCCTCAGAAACCACATTTCCACAGCCATCAGATGTTTTTCAGCTTACTGCTTCACATCCATACAAAATTACAGGTTCTATGTAGCACTTCAATATTCTTTTTTTCGTTTCGATTTATATCTTTTTATTGGTCAGTATGTTTTTCATCTTGCAAAAGGCTACTTTCGCAATGGCAATTCTTGTTCTAATCTCTTCAAGGCATCTCCCTGTGACATGTTTGATTGAGTTGCCAGAGGACCTAGTTTGTAGTGTTCTCTGGAGATATATCTTGAATAATAAATAACAAGATAAAGGATATGATTTTGCCCGTTTTGTCTAGAGGTCACTCAAATGAGCTAATCATTCCCGCAATAGCCTTTTTGGAGAACATTTTTCTTTGGCTCAAACCCCCACTGTGAGACTATTATGTATCTACACAGAAATTTATAAAAGAAGTAAAAGGTTCCCTTAAGGCCAGAAAAGATCTGAACTATTAGCGCCTGTACAACTGAGGATCCCTCTCACTCATTATACTGTTGACAGTGTGCTGTTCGTCCGTCACATAGATCTTTTCTTTCTTTATTTTGTCAGTATGACCTATATCAGTTCAAGTAGTCCTTCAATTTTTGCAGACAAATAAACTTCAACAATAACTGTACATTACATCTGTTGGACAAGACATCTACATGACAGTTTCTTGACAAAAGTGGGACGTACATTCACAAGGAATTGTGTACACCAGCCATTGTACAAGATAGACATCATGAGATACCTGACAACATCTATACAGGACTTTTCACAATATGTATAACCAACCACAGCACTTAAGACAGTCACCAGAGACAACACTTGACAGCAACTGTACAAGAAATTCACTGGGGACATGTACTTGAAACACTGGTTCAATCATACTGTTTATTGAGCTGATGGTGAGTCTAGTGATGACCATTGTTCATCCCATTTGTCATGTCAACACCTCAACAGGGTACATACAAATGTACAAATATGCTAACATGCATGCAGATAAACATGATACAACACTCCTACACCCTCCTCCAGCTAATAACTCTCCTCCCTAATCACCACTACACCATTCCGTTACAGTATCGGTCTATATCATCATTTCCTGTCTCTTGGGAATTTAGGAAATCCTATCCATGGGCACTCAAGGAAGAAACTACTGTTCTGGGTCTGTTGAATCCTTTTATCATCAGCATGGATGTTGGACTAGCTCCAGTTAGCAGCTTCCCCAGAATAAGCTTCATGGCAGATTCATTCCTCTTGAAGACAAGATTTGGTATGATGATATGGTACTGTCTCTCACCGTTGACCAGACTGTCTGTGAATGCTGGTACTGGGATACTTCAAAAGTTGAGGATAACACTCTCCTGACATTGGGAGATGTATACTCGGTACATGCAGAACATGACTTGCTGAAGAAACCCAGAGATAGGAACAAAATCCAATATACTGCAGCCCCTCAGTCAGTCCAATCTCACCTACACTTCAAGTCACATTCTTCAATCACTGTGTGAGTACCATGCTGGATATTTTCTAAGTTGAGTCTTAGATAAACAAACACTGCAAGTCACTGCACCAGTTGACTCTGAATGTTCCTTGATGTTGTTCTCAGTGGACATTTGATTGAATCAAAGATCACTGTCCAGTTCACCACATTTGCAGTGCTTCAGATGGTGTTATGCTCCCATTTATGCATTCAGCTGTTGAGCTGAGAGAAAACTCTTATTGATATTCCCACATTTTGATAGGGAGTCACATCTGGATCTAGGACTTCTGGTTAGTTGTCCCAGATGATATATGGAATGCCTCTCCTCCATCCTCCTGTTCTCTGTTGATATATAGAATGGCACAACATCTCTTCACATGTGTTAAAAGATGATGTTATCATACATTAACATACACAGATGGAGATGGGGAAGGTTAAGGTTGATGATGTAGTGAATTTCACTCTGATGTACTGTGGTAATCACAAGACCATATGTTGAGACAGGGTAGCTTAACACAATTACAAGCATTTATGTGGTCTAAGTTCCACCATGTTTGAACCACAGTAGACCTGGGCACAAGGAGGACCAGACACAGTACAGCAATCATTGTGACATAGCAACATGGGACAGGCATTGTGAAGGGAAATGGAAAATAGGCATTTACAACTGCAATATGCATTATGTATTAACTAATGGCATTTACCCCATTAGCAGACCAGACATCCATTCCTATGGCTGTGATGTTGGTGCATGAATGTCCTATTCCATATACACTTACACAGCAATGCCAGACCTCACCCCTTTTTCACCAGACTTGTCTCACAGGTACATCATCATCATCATGTGCTCTTTCCCCACTGAGTAATGTCCACAGTAGGTAACAGAAGCTCAATTGCATAGCAATAGTTCACATATGCACCAAGCACATATGTGGAAAACATGTTTAGTCCTTGTAAGTTTGCACGAGCCATACATTATATTCAGCCAACTAAGACACAGGTTCACACACCTATGGTTCTCTTAGGAACTAGTTTATATGAACCATCCAACAGTAGAGGTAACAGTGTAATACTTCAAAGAGAAATTATATTAATTCTCTTGAGCTTATAGCTACCAGGCATCACATGGACTTAGCAATTCTGGCGTGCCATCACCGTCCTGTTTACATATGGATATTTGAAGCATCTTTCTTTCTACTAATGTGAGAGGCTACTTATCAAAGCACCAGCTCATTCCTCCAACATTCTCAGCTTTTTACAAAGGAACGTGTACATGTTTCATCACTCATTCCGATTCAGACTGCCATTTGTTAACTCGCACGAGCAAAGGTACAGTTGATTCACGAATAAGTCATCCTAGGCATGAAGAATGCACAGGGGTTTGGGTTTGCGAATTTGCCTGAGTGCGCCATACATTCATCAAGCATAAGCAACCAGTCACAACAAGGGATTAATATGCACTTGGAGTATACAGCGCGAAAGACATGTCAAGGTTGAAGAAGCATTATCCAGAATACTGGCGCACAGAAGTTAGGTTTTCCACTTTCACATTTTATTCATAAAATACTCTTATATTCTTCTCTTTCGTACATTAGGCACACAACAACATTAAAGTATGTTTTAAAGTGGTACCTGTTGTCCAGAGAACAATATATTATCAGATCTTTAAGGGCATTGTTGGGTCATTGTCGTGTCCTCCTTTAAAGTGTCGTCCCTGGAGTGAGGAGATCCGACACCCACATTATAATATTATTTTTTTTCCTCTCAATATTCTGGAGAATCCACCAGCTTCCGTCCAACACACTCCATCAGCCTATGGACACCTTTTCCTATCACTCTCACACTGTCGTACTATGCCCCCTTCTCATACTTCCCCAACGCAACATACTCAACAACTCTTGCTTCTAGAAATTAATAAAGAGTAATTTATTAAAATAAAAGTGTAACGTATATGAGACGTGTATGTGAAGAAAATGTGTGACGTGTTCTATAAAGTGTGTAGACTCTGACTCTCAGACAGCAACCCAGTCAGCTGATCCCAGCAAAGATAGACCACAGCACGGTACGTCAGAACATGTACTTCTCACCCGTTGCCGAAACCATCTTGCCGGATACTGCTTTGCCTCTGTAGACCTCTGGTAATCCAATTTCATGAACATCCGAAATAGACACCGATGGTATTAACAGTTAATCATGGACCGGTTGCACCCTACACAATGTCCGTTCCTATCGTTCCTTAAAAAAAAACTGCACAAGTCCTTTGTAGTGTGTACACCGTCATTAATGTTAATTGTTAATGTGATTGATCCTCACTCGTGTCTATCTAGCCTCACGTATAATGTCTTGTGTTCTATTACACGAGATTATATAACACTAGGTAACTATTAGACTGTTCTCATTTAGTTACTACTGTCTGATGCTGTGTGGTGCATCAGTATGCATCACTCTCTTTGATGAATCAATTTCCTTCTAGCGTAAGTTACGTTTCTGTATGCAACTTTATTGACTCTTGAACTGGTGTTCTTCAGAATGGGTTTTTTAATTCTTTCCCAAAACTTGTAGAGTTTCCTTGGATCTGGTAGGGAACCTAGGATAGAAACAACACATCTGGTGATAGTACTAGTCACTGATCCCTTCGGCTGAGTGTAAGCCTATCACCTTGCTTAATGATCTTTAGCTAACTAGACTTAGTCACAGAGCAGATTAGCTACCCACCTAGAGCCGAATCAGGCTATGACAAAGAAAAAATCAGCAACCAGAATGCGGAACCCCGCCCACCAGGGACACCTACGAGAAGATCCCAATTATCCCTCATTACTCAATTCTCAACTAGTAAAGCTTATCAACACTTCACTAATCTATTTTAGCTAACAGAGCCAAGTATCACTTCACTACTCTAGCTAGTTTCCACTAACAGTGCTAATCATCACACTATAGTTTAACAAGGCTACTGCCTAAAGTAATTATAACGAATATATTATAATAGGTTATACCTTAAATGGCACTACTGCAGTCCTATCAATCATATCTACATCTGCCATTATAGGCACGTGCAAAATTAAGTCACTAATTAACACACGGTAGATATTATTTCCACTAAGCACTGCAGTGCCCTGGCACTCTGACTAGAGCATTTTTCAAGTCCCCCCTAGTTGATCCCAACTCGGGTTTATATGGCAAACTACCAAAGTTGGCCACGTGACGTTATCCTTTATGCCCCCACACAGGTGGCACCGTGGCAGATCATCCCTTGTCAAGAATCCATTTTCCTGGCTTTAGTCCTGTCAAAGTTGTCAGTAATAGTTTAGATTCTCAAACAAGCCAGCGAGTTTCTGTCGAGTTACAACAAAGAGTTGCAAATAACCCCGTCAATCCTCTCGATGTGCCGGAAACCAAGAATTGACAGATGCACTGTTTTCTCCCTAGTCGGGCACTTCCGACCTGTTGATAAACTGTCAATCTTCTGTTCCGTGGTGACAATCCCAGCAGCCATTTCCGTCTGATGTCCGGCAGTATAGATGACAAACGGAACCATTCCATATCCTAAGCCTACAATCATATGTGATTCTAACTGTTAATGAACTGCCAACTCGATGTATCCATTCCTTCTCACTCACCACCAAATGTGTTTATGGGCTGACACGATGTAACCTGTGCAGCTGTGTTTACTCTGTTAGTACGACTGTTGTGGCCTAGAAAATATACGCCACGCAAACGTCGGTATTATTAGCTGGTTAACTCATGGCGCTCGTGACATAGGCCCCCTCTTAAGAGAGTAGTCCATCTCACTCTTCTCCACCATGAGTTAAATCCAGATGATTCATTCCGCTTCTTCAGAAGCTGGGTGTCTTGACAAGAAATCCGCTCCAACATTCTCCTTCCCAGGAATGTACTCTACTGTGAAATTATACGGTTGAAGTAACAACGACCACCGCATCAAACGTGCGTTGAGCTTCTGAGAAGTAGCCAGGAACATCAGGGGCTGATGATCCGACTGGACCCGAAACTTACCTCCATACAAATATGGCTGAAATTTTTGCACTGCCCATACGAGGGACAAGCACTCTCTCTCGACGGTTGAATAATTCCTCTCCGCCTGTAGAAGTTTCTTACTTGCGTATGCTACAGGTTTCAAAACCGAAGCATCGTCTTTTCCTTCCTGTAACAAAGCGGCTCCAATTCCAATCGCACTCGCATCCGTTCTCAACACAAATGGTTTGGAAAGGTCAGGGAGCTGTAATACAGGTTTGCTGACCAAGGCCTCCTTTAACTGACTATAGGCATTCTCACATTCTGGTGTCCAAATGATTTGATCCGGTAATCGGTTTTTCAAGGTTTCCGTCAACGGAGCTCCCAGTTCAGTGAAATGTGGGATAAATTTGTGGTAGAACCCACACAACGAGAGAAAAGATCGCACATCCTTCTTCGTTTTTGGCCTTGGTGCATTTCTGATTTTCTCCAGGTTCTTCTCTTCTGGGACAATGTGTCCTGGAGTGATGGTGTGACCTAGAAATTCCAGAGTCTGGTAACCAATCATGCACTTGGTTGGACGGGCAGTAAGCCCTGCTTCCTTGAGTCTATTAAACACTCTCTCCAAGGATTGTAAGTGGTCATCCAAGCTGTCACTGGAAATCAGAATATCATCCATGAATGAGATGATGGACGGATCCTGTAACGGATCTAGTAAAGTCCTCATCATGCGTGTAAACACACTAGGTGCATTGCTGAGTCCAAAGGGCATGACCTTGAATTCGTAGTGTCCACTGGGTGTACTGAAAGCTAACAGTGGTCGAATCTCCGGTTTGACAGGTATCTGATAGTACCCCCGACTCAGATCCACCTTTGAAAAGTACCGAGCCTTATGGAGCCTAGCGAATAACTGAGTTGGATTCGGCAAAGGTTCCACCTGAAACTGTGTATGACTGTTCAGCAGTCGGTAATCTATACACAACCTGTGTTCTCCACTTGGTTTGCGTAACAAAACTACCCCCGCATTGTATGGGGATGTGGATGGTGCAATCACGTCATCCTCCAGCAGTTTTTTTATTTCTTCCTCCAGGGCCTTTTCTTTAGAAAATGGCACTGGGTAAACCTTTTGACGAACAGGTTCCTGCGTGGTCAAAGTCATCTCGAACTCAACCAACCTCGTTCGTCCTGGTTTATCAGTCAGTATCTCCTTATGAGACTTGAGAACCTGGGTTATCCTTTCCCTCTCCTGGGAGGTCAGATCAGGGTTCACTTGCACATCCCTATAGGTTTCCTGGTGATCCAAGGGATATTCCCTGCCCTCGCTGGTTCCCACTTCTGTCTCCACTGCAACTGCCATTGCCATGAGGTGAGCTGCCTTGTCTCCTGGTCTCTCTTCGTATTTCCGCAAGAGATTGATATGGAAAATCTTCGACTTTCCCCGGATCCGGATCTGATAGTTGGTTCTGGATATCACCCTTTCCACGGGAAATGGTCCTTGCCAACCTATCTCCAGTTTTTTGTTTCCCGTTGGGAGTAGCAACAAGACTTTATCTCCCACCTCTAGAGATCTTTCTTTAGACCTACGGTTGTAGTAAGCCGCATGTCTTTTTCTGGCCTTTTTCAAGTTTTGATTTGCCAGAGTCCATCCCTTGTGGAGTTTTTCTTTCAGTTCCTCCACGTATTGATAGGATGAGATCACTTCTTCTGACGTCCCCTCTTCAGTCCAACTCCTCAACATGGCTTCCAACGGTCCTTTGATTGGACGACCAAACAGCAACGTAGCGGGTGGTAGTCCTGTTGAGCCATGAGGAACTTCCCGATAGGCAAAGAGTGCTGCTGGGATATATTCATCCCACCTATCAGGTTTTTCCTGCGCTAGTTTCCTGAGCATTGTCATCAACGTGCCGTTGAAACGCTCTACTTGTCCATTGGCTTGAGGGTGGTAAGGGCTGGTATGTATGTGGTTAGAGTGAAACACCCTAAATACCTCCTCCATGAGTTTTCCACAAAACTGAGATCCATTATCCGTCAGAATTTGATCCGGAAAGCCTAATCTGGTAAAGGCCTCCATCAGTGCGTCCGCCACTCTTTTCGAGTCAATCGTGGTCAACGGTATGGCTTCACCCCACATTGTACAGCAATCCACCATTGTGAGTATATACATGTTCCTCTTCCTAGTTCTGGGAAGTGGACCCACGATATCGATGGCTACCCTCTCGAAAGGAGAGTTCATGATGGGCATCCCACCCAACATCACCGGTGCTGTCCAGTGTTTCGGTGCCACCCTCTGGCACTCAGGGCATGACTTCACATACCGACGCACATCATCTGTCATTCCCGGCCAATAGTAGTGGCAGGAAATCCGCTGCATGGTGGCGGCAATACTCATGTGTCCGCTAAAGGAGATGGTATGCCCCATATGAAGAATCTGGGACCGGTGAGCTTTCGGGACGACCAACTGACCGTATAGGTTGTCTCCCCTTCCTGCTCTCCCGTAGAGTATCCTATTCTTCATGTAGTACTGCCCCCGTCCTGGTGGATCAGCACTTTTCTGCAGCTTTTTGTAGCAAGGACGTAAAGTATCATCCTCACTCTGGGCAGTTCGTAGCTCCCCCGGCATTGGGTTAGTCACAATTGCGTCTGCCTCTTCCGTTTTCGTCTGAGAGCGAGTCTGCATTGCTCCCATATGAATTGGCTCCCTGGGCATTCCCAGAAAGACATACCGGCAACCTAGGATGACTGGAAAAATGGGATCGGTCAATACAGCGGCCTTGATGGTGCCGGTGACGTACCGTGACCGAATCTCCACATTAGCAATGGGCAACTTCATGACTACAGCACTCTTCTGTGCAGGCTGTATATCCAAGGTTTCACCTGTGAATTGTTCTGGATGTACTAGATCCGCAGAAATCACGGCCTCCCCGTCCAGTCCTGTGTCGTATAAACACTCCACTTGACGACCGTTAACCTCTACCAATTCCACTACAGGTGGTTTTTCCTGGTCTGGAGTCTCTTCCTCGGCCTCGACCTGTTCGGTGGGCTCCACCTTAGGTTTCCCTGAGCACACGACGAATTGAGTGTCTCCTGACTTTCCCCTGCAGTCAATAGCATTGTGCGTGTTTGACTGACATTGGTTGCACCATTTCCCTGTCCTAGATTTTCTATTGTCGGACTTGAATGAGCTCTCCTGGTGGCGAGCTTCCTTGTTGACCTTGGCATTTTCCGTGACAACCTCCTTGGAAGTCACTTGACATGCTGCAAAGTGAGGGTTCTTAGCCTTCGATTTGCAGTCCCTCGTATTGTGAGAGGGTGACTTACAAATTGAACACCACTTCTCCGACCACGGTCGTTTAGGTGTAGAGCTTGAAGTGCTCTTGCTTCCCTCCTTCTTCTTCTCTGAACTATCCTCTGATTTTTGCACATAAGGTTCCCACTTTTTTGTTCCTGAGTTTTTGGCTTTCTTCTTGTCATGTTTCTCTTGACTTTTGGTGTTGGTGGAAAGGTTTTCCCCTGCCTCCCCATGTACCTCGACGAACCGTTCTGCTAATTTATTCACGAGGTCAATACGTTCCGCTCCTTGTTCTCCCAGGAACGTCCTGAGAGGTTTAGACATTTGCTTCTTCAGCTGGTCGACCACCATGAGCTCTTCCAGACTCTCATAGTCATGTGCAAACCCAGCCAAATCCATCCACTTATGGAGATAAGATTTAAGACGCAAACTGTAGGCGGCAAACAACTCTCCCGGTTCTCGTTTCGCTGCTCGAAATTTTTTCCGGTAGGTATGTGACGTAACCTCGAATCGTTTCAGCAGAGCCGTCTTTAACTCATCATAATTGTTCTCATGTCCTGGTGGCAGGCGAGTATAAACCTCGTATCCCGTCCCGCGTAATCCATGGGATAGCTTAAGATTACATTTGTTACGCTCCAGACCCATAGCAACTGACATAGCCTCGAAGCGTTGAAGGTACTGGTCAATCTTCTCTTTGTCCTCCTCGTAGACCGCTAAAGGAAACTTCATAGCATGGTACCCATGTCCACCTACTGGTGTTGATCCTGGGATGGAGGAACCTCCAACTGCTCCCTCAGTTTCTCCATTAGATTGACTCTTCAACTCGAGTTCCCTCATCCGGTACTCGTGCTCCCTTTTCTGTGCTTCCTGTTCAGCTTCTAATTCCATCCTTCTCAATTCCAACTCGGCCTTTCGATCTTCCCGTTCTGCTTGACGATACTCTCTCCCCACTTCCTGTATGTAATCCGTTAGAGCAGACCCCGCCAATCCCATTTCTTCCCCCCTTGCCTTTAATTCTGCTGTGCTAAGTTTAGGGGTGGCCATTATACAGAGAGGTAAGCTAGCAGGTCTAGTACAATATAACTGCAAATTACTATACAGATATATGAACAAGTACTATAAATCTAGATATACCACACACAGCACATTCACGCAGTGACAAGAGTAGAATCAGGACCACAGACCTATGCAGACGTGTGAAGTGTGAACAGGTAAGATATTAGTCCTAACCCCTATCCACATTCACTCTAGCTGGATTCTCCAAAATGATATCTCCCTCTTATAACTAAGGATCCCGTGTCAAAAGACCCCGTTGTCAGAAGATCCCACTGTCACAGGTTCCTGCTTGCAGGAGATCTCGCTGTCCAAGGATTCCGTTTACGGGAGATCCCGCTGTCCAAAGATCCCGTTTACGAGAGATCCCGCTGTCCAAGGATCACGTTTACGAGAGATCCCGCTGTCCAAAGATCCCGGACGGGCCCCCAATAATGTCGTGTTCTCCTTTAAAGTGTCGTCCCTGGAGTGAGGAGATCCGACACCCACATTATAATATTTTTTTTTCCTCTCAATATTCTGGAGAATCCACCAGCTTCCGTCCAACACACTCCATCAGCCTATGGACACCTTTTCCTATCACTCTCACACTGTCGTACTATGCCCCCTTCTCATACTTCCCCAACGCAACATACTCAACAACTCTTGCTTCTAGAAATTAATAAAGAGTAATTTATTAAAATAAAAGTGTAACGTATATGAGACGTGTATGTGAAGAAAATGTGTGACGTGTTCTATAAAGTGTGTAGACTCTGACTCTCAGACAGCAACCCAGTCAGCTGATCCCAGCAAAGATAGACCACAGCACGGTACGTCAGAACATGTACTTCTCACCCGTTGCCGAAACCATCTTGCCGGATACTGCTTTGCCTCTGTAGACCTCTGGTAATCCAATTTCATGAACATCCGAAATAGACACCGGTGGTATTAACAGTTAATCATGGACCGGTTGCACCCTACACAATGTCCGTTCCTATCGTTCCTTAAAAAAAAAACTGCACAAGTCCTTTGTAGTGTATACACCGTCATTAATGTTAATTGTTAATGTGATTGATCCTCACTCGTGTCTATCTAGCCTCACGTATAATGTCTTGTGTTCTATTACACGAGATTATATAACACTAGGTAACTATTAGACTGTTCTCATTTAGTTACTACTGTCTGATGCTGTGTGGTGCATCAGTATGCATCACTCTCTTTGATGAATCAATTTCCTTCTAGCGTAAGTTACGTTTCTGTATGCAACTTTATTGACTCTTGAACTGGTGTTCTTCAGAATGGGTTTTTTAATTCTTTCCCAAAACTTGTAGAGTTTCCTTGGATCTGGTAGGGAACCTAGGATAGAAACAACACATCTGGTGATAGTACTAGTCACTGATCCCTTCGGCTGAGTGTAAGCCTATCACCTTGCTTAATGATCTTTAGCTAACTAGACTTAGTCACAGAGCAGATTAGCTACCCACCTAGAGCCGAATCAGGCTATGACAAAGAAAAAATCAGCAACCAGAATGCGGAACCCCGCCCACCAGGGACACCTACGAGAAGATCCCAATTATCCTTCATTACTCAATTCTCAACTAGTAAAGCTTATCAACACTTCACTAATCTATTTTAGCTAACAGAGCCAAGTATCACTTCACTACTCTAGCTAGTTTCCACTAACAGTGCTAATCATCACACTATAGTTTAACAAGGCTACTGCCTAAAGTAATTATAACGAATATATTATAATAGGTTATACCTTAAATGGCACTACTGCAGTCCTATCAATCATATCTACATCTGCCATTATAGGCACGTGCAAAATTAAGTCACTAATTAACACACGGTAGATATTATTTCCACTAAGCACTGCAGTGCCCTGGCACTCTGACTAGAGCATTTTTCAAGTCCCCCCTAGTTGATCCCAACTCGGGTTTATATGGCAAACTACCAAAGTTGGCCACGTGACGTTATCCTTTATGCCCCCACACAGGTGGCACCGTGGCAGATCATCCCTTGTCAAGAATCCATTTTCCTGGCTTTAGTCCTGTCAAAGTTGTCAGTAATAGTTTAGATTCTCAAACAAGCCAGCGAGTTTCTGTCGAGTTACAACAAAGAGTTGCAAATAACCCCGTCAATCCTCTCGATGTGCCGGAAACCAAGAATTGACAGATGCACTGTTTTCTCCCTAGTCGGGCACTTCCGACCTGTTGATAAACTGTCAATCTTCTGTTCCGTGGTGACAATCCCAGCAGCCATTTCCGTCTGATGTCCGGCAGTATAGATGACAAACGGAACCATTCCATATCCTAAGCCGACAATCATATGTGATTCTAACTGTTAATGAACTGCCAACTCGATGTATCCATTCCTTCTCACTCACCACCAAATGTGTTTATGGGCTGACACGATGTAACCTGTGCAGCTGTGTTTACTCTGTTAGTACGACTGTTGTGGCCTAGAAAATATACGCCACGCAAACGTCGGTATTATTAGCTGGTTAACTCATGGCGCTCGTGACAGTCATCACATCACACTAGCGACCGCTCTTGGTGAAATTCCCGCTCCTACTAATTAGATTTTAAAATATGGCCCAGGGATAGCGTGGGCTCATTACCTATTAGCCAATCAAAAGACAAGCGCATACCGCCGCCTCCCCCAACTCGTTCTGGAACCTACGATTTAATAATAGCCTTTCTATTTGGGATGGTCCCCGTTAAGACTTAAAGTATATCCATGAAATGTGTCGGACTGGAAATGGGGATTCTGTTCCATCATGCTACACTCCCATCAGATGTTATGACTGTTCCGAGATAGCTGTATCGACTCACTTGCTTAAGAATATGCCCATTTACTCGTATATCACATTGTGGTATTTCCTTCGTCCCAGTGACGACCATAATCTGTGTCTTCTTACTATTCAGTTATAACCCAAGTTGTTCACTGTGTGCAACAACCGCATCTACTAAATGTTGCAGGTCCTGTTCATTGTCTGCAATCAAGACTGTATCATCTGCATATCTAATGTTATTTATGTATCGTCCGCCAATGTTTATTCCTTCCATATCTTCGATATTTCTGAAAATATTTTCACTGCACGGGGAAAAAAGATCTAGAGATATTACACAGCCCTGTCTCACACCCCTTTTAATAGGCTGATATTGACCTACATCGTTATCAATTCTGATGACAGCTTGTTGTTTCCAATATATGTTTTCTACAAGATTAGGTCTTTTCCATCAATCTGTAGATCTTCAAGCATCTTTATCATGTCGACATGTCTCATTTTATAGAAAGCCTTTGTGTAGTCAATATAGTGTTTACTTCTATAGAACGTTCAATTGCTGTTCTCAGTATATACACAACATTTACTGTACCCTTGCCTTCTACAAACCCACATTGTTCATCTCCTATTTCGGGTTGTATTTACTTCCTAACTCTTTGCATGATAATTCTCAGCAAAATATTCGTGATGTGGCTCATTATACTACTTGTTCGATGTTGATCACATTCCAAGGCTCCTGATTTCTTGGGATTGCAAATTCAGAAGGTATATCTCCAGTATCGTATTTTGCGTTTTTTTTCTATTGCGTTCAGCAGTCTGGTGACTTGGTCTATTCCATATTCTTCTAAGGCATTGATAATTTCTATTGTGATCTTATCTGTACCCGGGGTCTTGCCACTTTTCATATGGTTAAGAGCATTCTGAACTTCCATCTTCAAAACTGATGGTCCTTCATTATTATTCCGATGATCATATTGTTCTTCTCTTGTATCATCATAAAGGTCTTACATAATATGACCACGCATGTAAAATCCGATCTTTTTCTATTATAATTTTGCCATCTTTGGTTTTTAAGCAACCCGTTGATGTGTGTGTTCTTTTGTTAGTGATGTCATTAATTCTTTTGTGCATTAATTTGGTATTCCGGGTGTTGTGATGGTTTTCAATTTCCTTGCAATTTTCCTCAAGCCATGTTTCTTTTGCTTCTTTGCATAGCTTCCTAATTTTCCTGTGAATCTCGTCATATTTTACCCTTGTTATTTTTGTTTGCAATATTGCTTGTGTAAATATTAAATAGTACATGTGAGATTGTAGATCATTGTGGTAACCGGCAAGACCCTGGGTCCAGACAAAATCACAACATAAATTATCAATGCCTTAGAAGAATATGGAATAGATCAAGTCACTGCTGAATACAATACATGATACTGGTGATGTACCTCCTGAATTATGTAAATCTATATTTAAAGCAATCCCAACGAGATCAGGAACCTTCGAATGTGATCAACATCGAACAATTAGCATAATGAGATACATTACTAGTATTTTGCTAAGAATCATTATGCAAAAGGTTTGGAAGAAAGTACAATCTAAAATAGGGGAAGAACAATGTGGGTTCGTAGAAGGCAAGGGCACAGTAAATGCTGTGTACTTGCTGATAACATTAATAGAACGTTCAATAAGGGTAAACAAAGACCAGCATCCTTGCTTCATTGATGAAGTAAGACATGTCAACATGATGAAGATGTTTACAGATCTTCAAATTGATAGGAAAGATCTTAGGCTTGTGAAAAATATACATTGGAAATAACAAGCCGCCATAAAGATTGGTAATGAAGCAGGTTAATATCAGCCTATTAAGACAGGCGCGCGACAGGGATGTGTAATGTGTCAAGATATTTTTTCCTATACAGTGAAAATATTGTTAGAAATTTAGAAGATATGAGAGGAATCTCCTTTAGTGGGGTGGGGGGGGGGGGGGGGTGTAACATCCATAACATTAGATATGCGTATGACACAGTATTGATTGCAGACAATGAACGGGATCTGCGACGTTTAGCATACACGGTTATTGAAGACAACTAGGGTTAGAATTAAATTGTAAGAAAACAGAGATTATGATCGAAATATCACAGTGTAATATAAGGATAAATAGGAATATTCTTAAACAAGTGAATCGGTAAAACTATTTAGGAATAGTCAGTACATCTGATGGGAGATGTCTTGGAGAGATTAGAACAAGAATTTCTATGGCGAAAGTAGCCTTTTGCAAATTGGAAAACATATTGACTAATAAAAAGATGTCAATTACAACGAGAAAAAGAGTGGTGAAGTGCTACATAGAACCTGTATTTTTGTATGGATGTGAAGCATGTACAATGAGCAGACTAGCTGAAGAACATCTAAGGACTGTGGAAATGTGGTTTCTGAAGAAAATGTAAAGTATATCATGGACAGACAGATCAATCAATGAGTCCAACAAGAGGCAAATGAAAGCCTTTGCGGATTAGATATATTAGACGTAAGCAGTCACATTTATTTCAAGCCCGTTATGAGAAGAAATAAACTAGAGAACTTGGTGATAACTTGCAAGATAGAGGGGGAAAGAACAAGAGAAAGGCAGAGATGCAAATATCTGGACGGCTTGACCGTCAATAAGAAAACAGAGCTGATCCACGAGTCTGGTGATCATGTAAGATGGCGAACCATGACCACCCACGATCATAGAACATGATGAATGAATACAATTTCTTTGTAGCATAAACATTTATTACCTTCTGCCCAACTGTCCGCTTGCAAGCAGGAATGATTTGTTCAATGCATGCAAGTAATACTTCAAATGTCCACCACATATAACTATTTTTTGTTTATACAGGAAATCACTTGTACGATTATATACGCCGCGACAACAAGGTTATTCAGGGCCACGATGGTGCCACTATCGATGTCGATGGTGCTGCTGTGTGCGCACAGATTTGTGGCAGTGGAGATGAGCTGCCGTTATGTGCTAGCTTTGAAGTGTGCCAAGTGCAAGAAGGACAAATTGCATGCACTCTCTCTACTGCAGACCCTACACAACAAACAGATCTTCAAATTGTAGACAGCTTGCAGTGCACACTATACACACGTAAGTGTACATAATATAGTCTCTGGCTGTCATAAACTGTTTAAGACATATCTTTGATTATTATTAATTGAATATGAGTAATGTGTGTTCAAAACTAACTCCTTCAAAGTGTATGCAGTTGTAATATCAAATCACCAAATCCCTTAAACATGGTGTTGGATAATAAATAGTATTTTAATTAGACTGTAAAAATACTCTTTTCTTGTACAGTCAATATTATAAATTTCGAATGTTTGTGTTATAGTATAAACAATATACGCTATGGAGATGACACAGTATTGATGGCGGATAATGCAAAAGATCTACCACAAGTGTTGGACATTGTAGTCACAGAGAGTGAAAAGAAAGGACTCTCCTTTATTATCAAGAAAACAGTAACAATGTTGATATCAAAGAAAAAGTGACACCCATATGTGAAATAGAGATAGAAGGGAAAACTCGTCACCGCGTGGATAGTTTTAAATACCTAGGGGCATTTACAACATCAGTTGGAAGATGCACAACAGAGATTAAGAGCAGAATAGGGCAAGCAAGGGCTGCATTTCAGAAAATTAAGACTTACCTTATGCAATAAGTGACTATCTTTGAATGTAAAAAAGAGAGTGCCATATAAAACCTGTTTTGCTGTATCTTGGAATGTAAATTAAAACATTAGGCAGAGATTGGAAGCGACACGGGTGTGGTTCCTGGCACGAATGTTCCGAATTCCTTGGACTGCCAAATTAACTAACATCAACTGCCTGAAAGAGGCTAATGAAACTAGAACAATATATACAACAATAAGAAAGAGGCAAACAACTTGTGTTGGTCATGTGATGAGAAGAGAACATCGTGACAACTGGACAGATCGAGGGAAGAGAGGCAGAGGCAAACTAAGAGAAATGCTGCTAGATGAATTGAGGCGTTGGCATGGAGGAATATCAACAGCGGAGTTGATCCAGAAAACCAAGGACCGAGATCAGTGGAGAGTCATGAACGCCTACGCCAGCAGGCATTGCACTTGATGATGACGTGTATCCTAATATGCCTTTAGTTCTCTTGCCTTTCGTTAACACGTGGTACTCTGTGATGCTATTAACCAGTTTTGTGCTTTCTGTGACAGCATTTGAATTTTAATTGTTATTAGTTTTATCTGAATGGTTCTCAAACACCATCTGAAACGTTAGAACTTGGGTCCAGACAAGAATATAGATTAATTCTTAGTAGTCGGTTATTTTAGATAGTACAGGGCTGTTCCGTTACATATTTATAGTGGAAAGTCTGGCCTATTCAGTTACAATGAATTGAGTTAAATGTTAAGGATAATTCCGAAAATGTGTACGCTTATATTTCACACATATTTCGTCTTTTTATAGTCCATGCCGTGTGGCTGATAATTCCTTGGACAGATAAAATTAATAATCTGGACATTTTGAGGGAAGCTAAGGAGCACAGGCAACTTATATTAAAAAGAGGCAGTCTTCATTTTTTTGGGGGGGTCACATTATAAGGAGACAAAAACTTCGTCCCCAATGGATGCATGTGAACACATGGTCATTTTCACCATCACGCATCATCTTACATCTCACGCGCTCAGTGTATGACCTATCTACAATCATTCACTATTCCTTTTCTGATATTTGCCCTCCATGCAACACGTTCGGTGGCGACTTGCTCCTAATGTGCATTATCAAAGCCGCCATCAGTCATGTCCCGCTTAAACACATCTTTGTATCGTGGACATCTGGCAGGCGTGCGGGGCGGCACCAGGCGTATGGACTCCTGCGGGACATCCCCTGCCTCTTCCCTAGCAAGCAGGCAATGCTAAGGTGACCGGTTATTTCCTGCAATTTCCAGACTTTGCTTATGGAATTAATTAAACACGGGAATCGTCGCCGGAGCTACGGAACACGTGCTCTGCGCTTGACACATCTTTTAGAGGCTAGCGAAGAGAGAGTGGGGAGGAGAAGACGAGGAAATGGTGTGAGAAGAAGGCATAGAAATAGGAGGGCAGGCGCCAGAAGAACAAGACGAAATGTGAAGAGACTAGGTTTCAACCATGTAAGAGTGAGATACTGCAATTGTCGTTGTGCCAGCCAGAGAGGTCCTATATTGGAGAGGCTAATACATGATTTTTATGTCCTCATGCTCCAGGAGCTAAATAAAGACAAATACCATTGCCTTGGGTACGCCAGTTATATAAACCCTCCTGGGCAGAGGAGACGTGGGCAAGGTCTGCTGGTGAAGGAAGGAGTGAAGCATGTGGTACTTGACTTTAGCCAGTGGAATCACAGTGCAAGAGAGGTACAGGATATACAAGTGGAGATTGGTGGCTTAAGTTGGAACATCATAACAAGAAAGGAACAATGGGACTGGCGTAAGGAATTGGAGGAATTACCAGGTGATAGGTTACTCATATGTGGAGACGTCAATGCGAGGAACAGAGACAAAGATCGATGGTAGATGCGTCAACAGAGAGAACAAAGTGAAGTATCTGGGAATCACATTTGACAGGAGCCTGTCCTTCAAGGACCATGTAGAGACGGTTGTGACAAGATCTCAAAAGGGACTCAATGCACTTAAAACTATGGCTGCAATGAACACAGCAGAGAATACTGTTCACAGTATACCAGCACTTGATCCTCGCAGTTGTTGATTATGGACTAGGACTGCTCACTATCTCAAAGAGTCAGCTGGTGAAATTAGAGCGCATACAGAACGAAGCTATGCGAATCATTCTGGGATGCACCAGAGACACCCCAGTAGTGTGTATGCGTTACATCATTGGTTTGCCGACTGTTGCTGGTTGGCTCAAGGTGATGCAGGTGAAGGCATAGGTAGCTGCAGACACAGATCACCCGTTGCATGAGGCGCTGGACGCAGTTAAGGGCCAGCATCTGATAAGAGGGAAATCATGGATGGCTCAGCCGGAGGATACGATCAGACAGGTGTGCAACTTGGAGAACATTATTCGAGGAGAGGAGTGGGTCAGAGTGCCACCGGAGCAGTCAGACTTGTGCAGAGTTATAATCACATTGAGCTGGGAGTGCAGGGAGCTGCCAGCAGGTGCCACGGAAGTGGAAATCCAGCAACTAATTCAGGATAATGCTCGCTCGGGTGATGTGATTATCTACACAGATGGTTCGGTAATGAGAAGTAGGAAAAGGGCCCTGGGGGTTCTTAGCAAAGGCTAGTGGTCGACGTTTGGTGAAGGAGAGCCTGTCATTTGATACCACAACATCTAGCTTAATAACGGAGGTGGAGGCGGTCAGTGCAGCTTTCCGCTGGATGGAGAATACGATACGCACACACGTCGTGATTGTAACTGACTCAGAAAGCATGCTGAGGAAGGTGAGGACAGGCAAGCTTCGTGCAGAGTGGCTTGCTTCGCTTCGTAGGTCACGGGTGGCAAGCATCGCCAGGATCTTTTCTCCGGGGCATGCCGGTGTGCTGGGGAATGAACAGGCGGACAGATTGGCTGGCTCGGCAAAATTTGGTGGAGTATTGATGCATGACAAGGCAGACGTTGTTGCGGCCTTGTGGGAGCACGTGTACCACCTCGGAGGAGCAGATGGAGCACCATGGTCTGGTAAGAATGAGACAACGAGGTGTGACGAGGGGATCTGGCCGACGCTCGGCGCTCGGAGGAAAGGCGAGACGGACATATAATCAGATTGCTACTGGAACTATTAGTGTTGGAACTCTTCGCTGGCTGCTGAGGATGGAGACGGAGCGCTTATGGGAATGTCCCGAATGCTGTGATGTCGGTTCCTAAATCAATCAATCAATCAATCAATATATATATATATATATATATATATATATATATATATATATATATATATATATATATATATATATATCCTTGGTATATGAGTTATGAATCTTCGGTGATGAAGCTTATCACTCAGTAAACACAAAACTTATGTTCATCAAGTCCGGCTAAGCAGAAGCCAGGTTTCTGCAGACCAACTAGGTTCTGAGCCCCGTGTAAAAGCCTCTCAGTAACCTCTGTCTTCATTCCGTGAGCCATCATTGTATAAAACTTTGAAACTGCTTCTTCATAATAAATCATCGCACACTCAAGTGGAACCTGTTGAGTAGAGAACATCATGGTGAGAGCAACTCAATCCTGACCGTAATTAGGTGAGTGTAGCCAATAGCAGCACTCAGATCTATAACAGAGATCCGATCTCTGTCATACGGCCAAATAGCTCATCACATTGGTCTTAGACATGGCAACACCAGGAAAGAATAAAGGAACGGGTAGAAACCCAGCAGATGCCCTACTGGAAGATCCTACCTTTTCACATTCCCCTCCTCCCTCCCAACCATCCTCAATCTCTCTAATTATTATCCCACTACATTGTCCTCAACTCCCTGAGTAAAATGATATATCACACAAGCTAGTTAAAGCCATACAATAGGACACTAGTGCCGACGTTCCTATAATACTTTCTAGCACCGCACTTATAGAACATTCTATCACCGCACCTATAATACATTATATCACCGGACAGTACTGTTCTCTATTCCTAATCATACTCTAAGTTAGATATGATTAATAGAATACCATATGCCTATTCCGGTTGATGATTGAGACTATGCAATCACAGACTGGATCTATGACCGCCGATGATTATCAAAACGTTGACATTATAGTCTCTTTCAATTAACACAACTCGGAATACTGCGCCGATCTTTAACACTTCAGAATTTTTGGTCGACTCCTCCAACTTGCTTACCTCAACTGGTTTTATATCGGGGCTTGAGTGACGTCACCAAATTGTCTAGACGCAGAGGCGTCGAGAAGTTGTTTTTCTCTTTATTTTTCCCAACTCAATGTGAACATCTGGCTGGTGTCCCCTTTCATCTGGGAAATTGTCTCCTGTCTGTGATCTAGAGAACCTTCTCCACATCACAAGACTCCATCCGACGTCTGGCCAGACATTCCGTCTATCACTTCAAAGGCTGTCTCCCGCCTTGTAGACGGATGGCGCCATTGTACGTTTCTCGAACAACCCACATCATACAGAAATGCCGACCGTGTGCAGACAGTTTTCGCGACGTATTTTGTTCCTCAGTCTATACAACATCAAAGGGTTGCCGGTGTCTGTGCAGACGAATGTCTCTTTTTTTCATCGATCGAACTATCAAGTTTATTTTTCGTGACACTCCGATACCCCTTGTTCTTGTATAGTGGTATGATGCTTGAATCTTTGAAATCCTGTGGGACTTGTCCTTCTCGCCAGCATAGTTCTATTAACTGGTGGATCTGTAGAGTGAGTGTGTCTTGCCCACTCCTGATAACCTCTATTTGAATCCCATCTTTACCTGGAGCCTTTGCAGATGCACGTTCTTTAATAGCACACTTAACTTCTGTTATGGTGGGAAGTGTGTCCAGGTGTTCAAGAGTTGACAGGGCCTTTATGGCGTTGAGGGCATCATCCGCTAGTTTGGTCTCTCTTGAGTGTAGCTCCAAATAGTGCTCTACCCATCTATCAATCTGTTGTTTCTTATCAGTGATGATTTCTCCAGTTAAGCTTTTCAGTGGTGCACTTCTTTTGATCATTGCAGGACAGGCCTTCTTTATCCCTTCATACATGCTTATGATGTTTCCCCTATCACTTGCATTTTGAATGTACTCGCATAACTTGATCTAGTAGTCGTTTGCACACTGCCAGGCAGCCCCTTGCACATCCTTCCTAGCTTTCTTCAGCTTACTGAGAGTGTTTCGCGTTTTTATTTATTGTCTTTTTTTTTTCTTAAGAGAGCTGCAGTGTTTTGCTGTTTACCGCAAACTAATCCTGCCTCTTATGATCCACAGTGCCATAAATCCCTACTGTTGTTTTATAAAGAGTTTCCTTAAGTTTACTCCACATTTTAATTGCTGTAAAATTTTATGATGTATCGGAGTAAGCGTCTTCAAGTTGCTGTTTGAAATCAAAGCACTTATCAGGATCATGGGTGTTAATAATATTAATCCAGGGGCTAGATTTGTGTTTAGTCGTGTAGATTCTCTTTGGTCTTAGTCTAACCCTTGCAACAACTAAAGAATGATCAGGATCACAATCAGCACTGTGGTAATTTCGAGATAATGATGTTTGATTCAAATGTTGTATCCGTGTGATGATGATGTCTAGCTGATGCCAATGACCGGATCTTGTGAGTTTCTATGTGGCTTTATGCCGCTCTTTTGTTTTATAAAAGGAGTTTGTAATACATAGGTATTTCTGGTGCAATGCTCCAGCAGTCTTTGTCAGTTGTCATTTACGTGACCGATGTTGTATTTTCTAAGGCACGCTGGCCATGAACTCGAGTCCTTATCCACACGTGCATTAAGATCATCGAGCATATAAATGTAGTTGGATTTTGGAACTTCTTTGATCACAGAGTCTAATACCTTATAGAATGAATCCTACATATCAGAGGAAGTGAGTGTCGGTGCATATGCAGTGACAATGGTGGCAAGACCACAAGTGGTTGCTGAGCGCAAGGTTAATAATCTTTTATTTCCGCCAGTTGGAATTTCAGTTATTCCCAGTAGTGAATTATTCACTGTAAAGCCCACTCCATGTTGTCTGTTTACTTCCTGTCGTCTACCTTTCCCCCAAAAAAGATGCAATAGTTTTCCTCGAATGACCCTTCCTCAGCGAGGCGAGTCTCCTGCAGGCCAGCAATATCAATGTTAAGACGACTGAGCTTGGCACCAACCACAGCAGTTTTTCTCACTTCGTCAATATTCACGTCGTCAACACTCGTTATATGTTAAAATAGAGATGGGAGATGAATCCCCAAATCCTAAAAGCCACCTGTTATAAGAAAACCTGAAATGGCTCGATAAGACTCCCTAGCAGTGGAGACAGGTCATAAGGCAAGGTTTCCTAACGGTAGGCCAGCAGAGCAAAGGAAAGTTACCGAACTTCACAGAGGAGAACTCTCACTCATGGTCATGAAAGTAAGTGTGGTTATCCTGCCACATTCTGCTCTGTAGTGATGATGTCACTTGATAACTATTATCAATGTGAACACATAAAAATTAAACACAATTAACAAGTAAATTAACAACTCATTGTTATAATTCATATAATTATAATGGGAAAACGCCCATAATGTCTACACCATCAAAGTTGCAGCTATTGAGACACCAGGTGTTGACAGAGCCTTGACATTTGCAGATGATGTGCTGGTGTAAAGACAGGGTGGGGAGAGGGAACGTTTGGCTGAAGATTTACAGATGGCAGTAAACAGGGTGGCGGAGTGGTGCAGGGACGCAGGGGCCTTTATAAACCCAGACTAGGCATCCGTTGTGTGGTACTCCCTGGATAACCGGATTATGAAGGCAGATGGTCCATATATTATATTGAATGGATGTCCTCTTATAGCTGCACTAGATTTTATTAGAAGGCAGCAAGTCATATGGTTTGGCCATGCAATTAGGTCACCAACTAACAGTATACCACAACAAGCAATGATGTATAGACCAGGGGGAAGCAGAGGAAGAGGCCGACCACGTAAACGATGGACGCAGGGAATAACAGAGTCCATGGGGAATATCGATACATGAAGCCATAAGCGGACACTCTCTCACTGTTTATACTTCACCTCGACACCTGAAGGTACAAGAGGAACATGATGAGATGAGGTGAGATGAGATTATGTCCTCTTAGTAGAGTGAATAAATTGAAGTACTTAGGTACTTTCACATGTGCATGTCTTTTAAGGATCATGTGGAGGATTTAGTGGTGAAGGCTCACAGGGGGCTTAATGCATTGAGGGCGATGGCAGCAGCCGAGGTAGAGCATAGGCTGCTTTACAAGTTCTTTCAGCAGTTAGAAATTACATTGAGTATCGTTGGGGAGGGGGGAGCGCTGGGTGGTCACGAGGTATGGTGTCCGCCTCGAGTGCTGGGGGTCCCGGGTTCAAGCCCCGGTGAGGACCAGGATTTTTTCACGTGAACGTCTAGTAATAAATTTCCCCTGGTCTCTGGGTAGTGAGATCGGACGCCCGGGCGTATTGTTCCACCAATCTATCGTGTGCCATGCCAATAAGCGTGGGTGGTCATGTTTCGCCATCTCACGCGATCATTAGCGTCGTGGATCAGCTCAGTGTTCCTGTCTCGACTTTGCCACAGGACCAAGCCATCCATGCAGGTATTTACTACTCTGCCTTCCCCTTGGTCTCTTACCCTCGATCATGCAAGTTGTCACTAAGTTCTCTAGTTTATTTCTTCTCATAATGTGACAAAAAAATTGTGACTGTCTACGTCTAATTTCTCTAATCAGTTTACGGTTTTCATTTGTTTCTTGAAGGACTTGATCATTGATTTTTCTGTCTGTCCATGGTATTCTTTGCATTTTCCTCAGAAACCACATGTCCACGGCTATCAGATGTTTTTCAGTTTGTCTGCTCATTGTCCACGCTTCACATCCATAGAAAAGCACCTCAACACTCTTTTTCTTGTTGCAAATGACATTTTATTGGTCAGTGTGTTTTTACATCTTGCAAAAGGCTGCTTCGTCATGGCAATTCTTGTTCTAGTCTCTTCAAAGCATCTCCCATCAGATGTTATGACTGTTTCGAGATAATTGTACAGATGAACTTGTTCAAGAATATTCCCATTTACTTGTCAAACAATTATACCCCTCTCTAAATTCCCTGTCCAGCGTCATGATCACCTGGAAAAAGCTGTTCGTGTTTGTTCCGCCGTCAATCAGTTGATGTCCATTGTGTGTTTGATTAACTGGGGTCACCTGCTCAATGGTTTTCGTGCACACCCTCCTCTCTTAAATCTACTTCCTTTTAGTAAATTAAGGTTACTATTCAATGGGTGTCTGGAATAATTGGTAACTCGGAGATAGGCTTTGGCCTGTACCATTGTGAATATAGACGTCACAGCTATTAGCCAAAGCATGTACTGATGCGGCTATCTCGTGTACAACTCCAGCCAATTCGCATTCCTTCATTGTGTGCACGTTTCAATTGTTTATACTCTTAAACATTATGTATTAAAACCTCAGGTCATAATCAGTTTAACGAGAAGACCAGAAAGACACGCAGCCAATGTTTAATGGGTGTCGTCACTACAGTTGCTGCCATGTCACATTTGCATGTGATGATATTCTGTTCTAAATGATATTTATACGACTGGCTAAAACCAAATGACGAGCCTAAATATGTTAATGTATCGCACTTTTCAATGCTCAACCGCCTTATTAAATGCTAGGCAGGTCTGCTCTCCTAATGCTCTTACTTAAAGAGTAACCCAAAACATTAGTGTTCTTAGGGTTCATCTTTGAATCAAATAAACTGAAACTTAAAATGTGATACAACATGTTAGTGAAAGTTTTTGTTTTGGAACTAACAACTGCCTTTGCTTTTGTTTTTACAGTTGCAAATCGTCAAAGTAGTGGTAAGTTAGTATATGTGTGCGCCTCACTTTGTTTTACAGAAATCACATCATCATTATTATTTGCCTTGCTAATAAGCGTGGGCGGTCATGTTCCGTCATCTTACACTGTCACCAGAAAAGTGAATCACCCCTGTGTTTTGCATTGATTATGTCATATGCCTAAATATTTAACTCTCTGCCTTCCCAATGTTCTTTTCCCATCTGTCTTGCCAGTTGTCATTAAGTTGTTCAGTTCATTTTTTTCTCATAACGTGCCCAAAACATCTTGACTGTCTACGTTTAATTTTCTCTAATCAGTGTTTGGTTTTCATTTTTCATTTCCCACTGCCATCAAATGTCTGCTAGTCGTCCACGTTTAACATCTATACAAAAGTAAAGGTTCTATGTAGCACTTCAATACTCTGCCACTTAGTTGTGATTGTAACTGACGCAGAAAGCATGCTGAGGAGGGTGAGGACAGGCAGGCTTCGTGCAGAGTGGCTTGCTTCGCTTCGGAGGTCACGGGTAGTAAGCATCACCTGGATCTTTTCTCCGGGGCATGCCGGTGTGCTGGGGAATGAACAGGCGGACAGATTTCCTGGCTCGGCAAAACCTGGTGGAGTATTGATGCATGACAAGACATGCGTGGTTGCGGCCTTGTGGGAGCACGTGTACACCTCGGAGGAGCAAATGGATCACCATAGTCTGGTAAGAATGAGGCAGCGAGGTGTGGCGAGGGGATCTGGCCGATGCTCGACGCTCAGAGGAAAGGCGAGACGGACATATAATCAGATTGCTACTGGAACTATTAGTGTTAGAACTCTTCGCTGGCTGCTGAGGATGGGGACGGAGCGCTAATGGGAATGTCCCGAATGCTGTGATGTCGGTTCCTAAATCAATCAATCAATCAATCAATCAGTTGTGGAACAATTTTCCACAAGAAATCAAAGGCACCACCAATCATAATACACACAGTCGCAACCTGTTTTAACACTACCTCAGTACAGACTACATTCCCCCAAAAAATGATAATGGTAAATTATCTCAAACGACAACTAGTTAATAAACATTCCCATATGTATGGCACATTACACATTCCTTAGGTATTTATCATGCCCATGGTAAACATTGCCTCGGTGACTCATGAATTATTGATTATTTTTCATGCGTATTAATACTTATTGTTCGTTTGTTGTCTAAGCTTAGCTTCATAAGTAATGTTGAATGAAATAATGTATGAGAGAAATGAGGGAAGAAGGGCATAATGCCAGACGGACTTGCGTGCCCAATTCTCAACCCTTTGATAATAAAGATTGTCCGTTCGTTCGTTCGTTCGTTCTATTTCTCGTTGCAGTTGACATCTTTTTATTGGTCAGTATGTTTAACATCTTGCAAAGGGCTACCTTCGCCATACGATTCTTGTTGTAATCTCTTCAAGGTATCTTGCATCAGATATTATGACTATTCCGAGATAATTGTACTGATTCACTTGTTTAGGAATTTTTTTTAAATGTGACGACCATAATCTGTGTCTTCTTAAAATCTAATTCAAATCCAGTTGTTTACTGTGTGCAACAATCGCATCTACTAAATGTTGCAGATCCTGCTCATTGTCTGCACTCAATACTGTATGATCTAATGTTATTGATGTTACGTTCTTCAATGGTGATTCCTTACATATCTTCTACATTTCTGAAAATATTTTCACTATATAAGGAAAAAAGATCTGGAAATATCCCTGAAACACATCTCTCTTAACATGCCTACTTGACCTACTTCATTTGCAATCTTTATGCCAGCTTGTTGTTTCATATATATATATATATATATATATATATACTAGCTGACCCGGCCCGGCTTCGCCCAGTCCTTTTTGGGGAGCATCTCATTTAATTCATATAAGTAGTCATATAAGTTCCGACTATCTATCTGTCTGTCTGTCTGACCCGGCCTGGCATCGCCCAACACCTGGTGGGGAGCATCTCATTTAATTCATATAAGTAGTCATATAAGTTCCCGTTCCCGACTGTCTGTCTGTCTGTCTGTTGTCTGTCTGTCTGTCTGTCTGTCTGTCTGTCTATCTATCTATCTATCTATCTGTCTGTCTGTCTGACCCGGCCCAGCCCATGGTGGAGAGCATCTCATTTAAATTATATAAGTAGTCATATAAGATCCCGTTCCCGACTATCTGTCTGACTGTCTGTCTGTCTTGGGTAAATGTAGGAGGGAGGAGGAAGAGGGAGGTGGAGGAGGGAAGAGGAGGGAGGAGGAGGGAGGAGACAGGAGGAGTAGGGAGGAATAGGAGGGAGGAGGAGGGATTAGGAGGAGGGAGGAGTAGGGTGGAGGAGGAGGCGAGGAGGAGGGAGGAGGAAGAGGGAGGAGGAGGGAGAAGGAGGGAGGAGGAGAACGCAGGAGGAGAAGGGAGCAGGAGGAGGAGAGGGAGAGGGAGGAGAAGGGAGGAGGAGGAGAGAGTAGGAGGAGGGAGGAGGCGGAGGGAGAAGGAAGAGGGAGGAGGAGAAGGAGGGGGAGAAGGAGGAGGGAAGAAGAGGAGGGGAGGAGGAGGAGGGAGGAGGAGGAATGTGAAGGGAGGAGGAGGGAGGAGGTAGAGGGAGGAGGAGGAGGAGGGAGGCGGAGAGAGGAGGAGGAGGGAGGAGGAGGAAGAGGGATGAGGAGGAATGTGAAGGGAGGAGGAGGGAGGAGGTAGAGGGAGGAGGAGGTAGAGGGAGGAGGAGGGAGGAGGAGGAGGGAGGAGGCGGAGAGGAAGGAGGAGGGGAGGAGGGAGGAGGAGGGAGGAGGAAGAAGGAGGAGGAGGGAGGAGGAGTGATGAGGAGGAGGGAGGAGGAGGAGGGAGGAGGAGAGAGGAGGAGAGAGGAGGAGGAGGGAGGAGAAGGGATGAGGAGGAGGGAGGAAGAGGAAGAGGGAGGAGGAGGAATGTGAAGGGAGGAGGAGGGAGGAGGTAGAGGGAGGAGGAGGAGGGAGGAGGAGGAGTGTGGAGGAGGAGAGGAAGGAGGAGGGGGAGGAGGGAGGAGGAGGAGGGAGGAAGAAGGAGGAGGAGGGAGAAGGAGGGATGAGGAGGAGGGAGGAGGAGGAAGATCGAGGAGGAGGAATGTGAAGGGAGGAGGAGGTAGAGGGAGGAGGAGGAGGGAGGAGGAGAAGGGATGAGGAGGAGGGAGGAGGAGGAAGAGGGAGGAGGAGGAATGTGAAGGGAGGAGGAGGAATGTGAAGGGAGGAGGAGGGAGGAGGTAGAGGGAGGAGGAGGGAGGAGGAGGAGTGAGGAGGAGGAGAGGGAGGAGGAGGAAGGAGGAGGGGGAGGAGGGAGGAGGAGGAGGGAGGAAGAAGGAGGAGGAGGGAGAAGGAGGGAGGAGGAGGAGGAGGGAGGAGGAGGAAGAGGGAGGAGGAGGAATGTGAAGGGAGGAGGAGGGATAGGGAGGAGGGGGAGGGGAAGAGGAAGAGGGTAGGAGGAAGAGTGGAGAGGAGGAGGGAGGAGGTAGAGGGAGGAGGAGGGAGGAAAAGGGAGGAGGAGGAGGAAGAGGGTGGAGGAGGGAGGAGAAGGAAGGAGGAGGAAGAGGGAGGAGGAGGATGGAGGAGGGAGAGGGAGGAAGAGGGAGGTGGAGGAAGGAGGAGGAAGAGGAAGGAGGAGGAAGAGGGAGGAGGAGGATGGAGGAGGGAGAGGGAGGAGGGGAAGAGGGTAGGAGGAGGAGGAGGGGAGAGGAGGAGAAGAAGGGAGAAGGAGGGAGGAGGAGAAGGAGGAGGAGGGAGGAGGAGGGGAGAGGAGGCAGGGAGGAGGCAGAGGGAGAAGAAGGAAGGAGGAGGAGGAAGGAGGGAGAGGAAAGAGGGAGAATGAGGAGGGGAGGAAGGAAAGGGAGGTGGAAGAGGAGGAGGAGGGAGGAGGAAAGAGGTAGGGGGAGGAGGAGGTAGAGGGAGGAGGAGGAGGAAGGAAAGGGAGGAGGAAGAGGAGGAGAAGGGAGGAGGAGGGTGGAGGGAGGAGGAGGAGGTAGAGGGAGGAGGAGGGAGGAGGTAGGAGGAGGAAGAGGGAAGAGGGAGAAGAAGGGAGAAGGAGGAGGAAGGATGATGAGGGAGAAGGAGGCAGGAGGAGGAGGAGTGAGGCAGGATGAGGAGGAGGGATGAGGAGGGAGAGGGAGGAGGAGGGAAGATGAGGGAGGAGGGGGGAGGAGGCGGAGGGAGTAGGAGGGAGGAGGATGGAGGAGGAGGGGAGAGGAAGAGGGAGAAGGAAGAGGGAGAAGGAGGAGGGAGGAGGAGGGAGAGGGATGAGAGGGAGGAGGAGGGTGGAGGGAGGGGGTAGAGGGAGGAGAAGAGAGGAGGAGAGAGTTCGCCATTCCGAATTCATACTCGTCTAGTTCTTCCCTTCTACACGACTGCAGATAACTTCCTTACACATAAAAAGATGAATTGTTATTGATATTGCCGTGGCATGGAGGAATATCAGCAGCAGAGTTGATTAAAAAAAACAAAGACTGAGATCTACAGAGAGCCATGAACGCCTACGCCAGCCGGCACGGCACTTGATGATGATGATTGCCGTGTGACGATTCTGTGTAGTCACGTCATTTTCTTCCCTTTCCCTAGCGTTTTGGTTCGGGGATTCTTTCATCATCATCATCATATATTTACGTACGTATTTTGGGAGGGGGACGAGGGAGGAGGAGGAAGAAGAAAAAAAAACTATGACAGTTGACAGCTCTGGAATGAAAGGAAGGCGTGTAGAAAATTTCATCTCAATCGGATGGGCCGTTCGCGAACAAATAAAGGACATACATATTTACATACATACATATATACATACACATATACATACACTTTGTTTTATAGATATATATATATATATATATATATATATATATATATATATATATATATATATATATATATATATATATATATATATATAAAACAACTGAATAAATTATGGAATGGGACAGACAGAAATACAAACATTAGATTTTTAAGAGCATGCATCTTTCTCATTGCAACATACGCCTGTGAGACCTGGCTTTAAATATAAATGTTATAGACGAGTTCTAAGAATATCTTGGGTAAAGAAAAGAATAAATGCATCAATACTTCAAGAGCTTGGTATTGAAGAAGGTTGGCAATTAAGAACGATAAAACAAAAAAAGTTGAAATATTTTGGTCACTTGAATGGTCACGAAAGTTTGGAGAGAACTATAATGGAGGGGTATATGCCTGGGAAGAGAGGAAGAGGAAGGCCAAAGAGAAGATGGGTGCAGGATGTAGCGGATGATCTCCAGATGGGTGTACCGGACGCGGGACATCTTGCTTATGATCGAGAGGTTTTCCGAAAGGTTGTTATGGGAGCGAGGTTCTGCAAAGGACATGCTACTGAATGAATGCACATATATATATATATTACAATTCTAAGGTCTTTCCCATCAATATGTAGATCTGAAAGCATTTTCATCATGTTGAAGTGTTTTAATTTATCGAAAACCGTTGTGTAGTCTATAAAGCAAAGATGTAGATCTTTGTTTACTTATATAGAGCGTAAAGCGTATACATAGCATTTATGTAGACTATAAAGCATAAAGGTCTCTCTGGTGTGTGTGTGTATCTAGACCATAATTGCCGATCTCCCTGGTCTAGAGGTTACACGACTTTCTCCGTAATCTCGTATACTCTCGTAAGTAATGTGACGTTGCGCGAGAATTGGTAGCGGTTCTCTCCGCGTCGGTAACTTACGGGGTATTTAGCCAGTCGCTCAGAAAGCAATGGCAAACTACTGGGCGTAATCTTGCCAAGAAATCAACAATCAATTGAAAGATGCTAATGTTGACAGCGATGTCCTGTGAAGGATATGCGAAAAAAAGCATAAATACAGATCTGCTTTCACTTTGGCAATTGACTCTAGTAATATGCCTCATATATACATGACTATGGTTTTGTAAGACTGTGATCGTGTTAGATGGCAAACCTTGACAGCCCGTGCTTTTCAGCATAGACTACCGCGCCACCCCGGAATGATCCATTGCATCACAAAAAATGGCTATTGATTTATTTCCCCTAGGATGTGAGATTTAAACAATGAGCACAATCCACTACTGGCAACGCTAATCGTATTCCAGTACGAGCTTATGGCCCAGTCCACGCCAATATGGAAGCACTAGACTCGAGTTCACTCTAGTCTGAGCTCATCAGTAGTGCATACATATCCTTGACTGGACCCGGGACCAGACCCGGATCACTGGCGTGTGCCGCGGGTGTGCAACCACTAAACCACGCGGCACGCGCTAGACGCAACCACATTATCACACTAGAAGATGGGGTCACCAAACTACGGCCCGCGACGTCATTTCACACGGCCCGCCGACGGTAGTCTAACTTGCTTGATATAACGTACGGAACTCGAGACGTTGTGATGAAATTTTAATGTGAATATTATGTTTATAATAATAGGAGATCTTCACACTTGCGGAGACCTCTTGCCTGCTATGTATCTTAAAGTTACTATTTTCAATTATAAATTATTGTATCTAGATTTTCTTGTTTATTGTAATGTTTGCTTATTACGCGCCATCCCAAGTCCTTCCCAGCTCATGGTAGCGCCGCCTACTCTCTGACACTACCACGGTTTACATGGCAACATACACAAACACACGCATCTTTCCCTCTCCCAGATGCGACCTGCTGCCAACACAGGTCCGATGCTCCAGAAATATTTACTTTTTTTGCCAGTAATCCATTGTATGGCTATGTAACAAGGATTTCTTTGTTTGACAGTGATAGGTAAGTGAACTGCAAGTGTGAATAGAGGCCATAAAGTAGCAAACATAGCATAAAAATGCCATAGAAGCCTCGTGTTATTACGAAAATATTATCCCCTGCTCAGAAGAATTCCCCGGTCAAGGTGTTAATCGAGCTAGTCTCTAGGCCTGTGTTTTTCAAGGAACTCTGTGTGATGATCCAAGTGTCTGTCCTACTTTATGTAATAAACCAGATTGGCAGAGATGTTGCATTTAGGCGATTTCGGCCTGTTTCAGCGGAATCCCTGGCTGCAACTCGCGGAACTCCGGTTGAAAAACTCTGCTCTACTCTGTTTATTTAGGCCGGCCCTATTTGTATATTTTGCAAACCTTATTATCAGATATGGCTGTGGAAATGTTTTCTGAGGAAAATGCAAAGAATACCATGGACAGACAGAAAAGCCAATGAACAAGTCCTTCAAGAAACAAATGAAGATCGTAAACTGATTAGAGTATCAGACACTTAAACATAAGACAGACAATACAGACCTTCACCTGATCAATTACTACTGTCCAAATGACCGCCCACAGGCACTGGACACACTACCATTAAAAGGTAAGATGATTGTGTGTGGCGATTTCAACAGCCACTCGCAGAGCAGGGGCTATGACAACATGGACAAGAGAGGAGAGAGACTGGAAGACTGGTAAGATGAGAAAAGATTCATCCTGATTAACAAACCGTCTGACCCACATACCTTCTACTCGAGATCATGGCACATAACAACTACACCTGACCTGGCTTTTCATTCACCAGACCTGGAGTAGAACATTACACGAATTGTTGGGAAACAACTTGGTGGCAGTGACCATCGGCCAGTCTTTCTTCTCTTCTTCTTTTTCTTCTTCTTCAGCGTTCCGAGCCATTGAGATTCTTTGCTGCAGATATAATCCGTCTCCATTCGTCTCTCTGGTTGATGTTCTCTTGCCAGTCGTTGATTCCAAGTGCTTGTATGTCGGTATATATATAATCTCTCCTCCGTCTTCTTGGTCTACCTCGGGGTCTACGGTCATTTATTTATTATAGAGGAATATCACTGCTGTCCACAAGCTATAAGATACTATCCGCAGTATTACTAAATAGACTAAAACCATATTCAGAAGACATATTAGGTGACTACCAGTCGGGTTTTAGACAAAACAGATCAACAATAGATCAGATATTTATCTTACGAGAATTAGCCGAGAAAATTTGGGAATATAAAAGAGATCTCCATAACATTTTTGTGGATTTTAAAAAGGCTTATGATAGTGTCCATAGGAATAGTCTATGGAATGCTATGCAGGAATTTGGAATACCAAGGAAGTTAATCAACATGACCAGACAGACTATGCATGGAAGATACTTATAATATTGTAACATATAAAGGCAGGAAATCAGACCCTTTCCAAATAACATCTGGCTTGACACAAGGCGATGCACTATCGCCGCTACTCTTCAATCTGGCTCTAGAGAAAGTTGTAAAGGAAGGTAAAGGAGGAATGTGCTATTGGAGGAACATCCAAGCTGCTTGGTTTTGCAGATAATATAGATATTATAGGGGAAAATGAACAAAAGACATTGGAAATATTGACTCACTTAAAGGAAAAAATCCCAACAGATGGGTCTGATTATCAACCAAGATAAGACAGAATATATGGTAATTTCAAGAGAAGGAATGGCTACAATCTCTGGCCACATACAAATAGATAATATGGCCATTAAAAGAACAGTCTTTCTAACTGTAGAAAATGAGCTTGTAAGTGAAAAGTGAAGGTGGAACAACAAGAAAGCAGACTGGGCAATGTACAAGCATCGCACCAGCATACTGGTTAGAAACCTGAACACTGAGAAGGACATAAATAAAGTAGTTAAAGAGTTTGAGGATTGCATACTCCAGGCAGCACGCGAAACAATACCAAGAGGAGCCCGTAAACATTATAAACCCTACTGGAGTAGTGAATTGGAACAGTTGCTTAATGATGTGGAAGTGTGTAGAAGGCAAGCACAGGCCAATCCCAGCCAAGAACACCACAATAAATATCAGCACGCAAAAGCAAAATTTCAAGGGCGAAAGGAGAAAGTCACCAGGAGATGATGGTATCTCCAGTGAAATTATCAGGAACCTAGGAACAGAGGCCAAAGCAAAGCTGCTACAGATCTTTAATAACACATGGACTTTAGGCAGTGTTCCACAAGTCTGGAGAGAAGCAATAATGATACCCCTCCTAAAATCTGGGAAAGACAGTTCCATTTCCTCCTGCTACAGACCCTTTAGCCTCATCAGCTGTCTCTTCAAAACAATGGAACACGTCATCAATCACAGACTACAGTGGTATATTGAAAGTGAAAACATCCTTGTGCCATAATAGGCTGGCTTTAGGCAGTGCTACTCTACGGAAGATCAGACAACCTATCTCTCTCAAGAAATTGAGGATGCATTCCAAGAGAAGAAGCTGGTACTTGCGGCATGGATAGATCTGAAGAAAGCCTTTGACAAAGTCTGGAAAGAAGGTCTGATGAAGAAACTGAGAAACTGTAAAGCCAATGGAAGAATGTACAAATGGAAGAGCCCGAGTACAGATAGACGGTCTCAAGAGCAAGAAAGTATTATTGCGTCACGGTGTTCATCAGGGCGAAGTCCTGTCCCCAACACTTTTTCTAATCTTCATCAATGATCTTGTTGCTAATCTACCGTATGGAATTAAAGCGGCAATGTACGCTGATGACCTGGTTTTATGGAGCGCAGATGAACATGCATCAGTGGCTACCATATTGCTACAGAGAGCTGTAGATACATTTGTTGCATGGGCGGATGGATGGTGTTTCAGCATAAACACTGACAAGTGCAGCACCACTCTATTTACCCTTTCTCCAAAACAAAAGGCAGGGATCATTCAGATAAATGGAACACCCCTAAGAGAATATAAAGAACCAAAATACCTTAACATTCGACGACAGGCTGACATGGAGAAAACACATTTTTTTAAAAAGCGGTAGAAAAAGCCAGAAGGAAAATAGCCATCCTAAGAAAGCTAAGTGGAACCACTTGGGGATCCAGTGGGAAAATACTTAGCAAAGTTTATCAACAGAGCAAACGACCACACTTGGAATACGGCTCAACTGCGTGGTGTTCAGCATCAAAAACCACATTACAGGAGCTGGACGAGGTGCAAAATCAAGCTCTTAGAGTCATCACAGGAGGGATGAGATCAACCCCTATAGCAGCAATAGAGAAAACGGGGAGGACAAAAGCTCTAAGAGAACGCAGAGATACAAAAACACTAATACAAGCAGAAAAGCTCATCAGCTTGCCAGGCCACCCTATGAAGAACCGATTTGAAAACATAGCTATGGGGCGGTTGAAAAGAAGTAGTTTCATCCACCAGGCCTAACGATTCTGCAGAGAAACCATTGATCTTCCCACAGTTGGTATCCCCCTGACAACTATTCCAGAGCGAACCTCGTGGAAAGATGAACATAGACTATCGCTACAAATCCAGACAAAAGTGAAAGAAATATTTGACAAGGAAGAACAGAACAGTGTACAGCGCAGAACAGCCACTCTCAGCTTCCATGATGACGAATACCCACAGGATCTCTGGATCCGAGTCTAAATAGATGGGTCAGCACAAAATGCTGTTCGAAATAGAGGAGCGGGAGTGTACATAGAATACCCAAATAATACTTGGGACACGGCCAGAGTTCCAACAGGAAAGTAATGCCATAACTATGATGCTGAAATTAAGGCAATCAAGATAGCCACAGAGAAATTACAAAATACCAGCCATGATACACAACCTGTGGTGATATTGACAGATGCAAAATCCGTAATAGAGGCGCTCCTGTCTGGGAAATTGCCAGTTCTAAGGACACTACTTTCTGAACTTAGCAGTCAGCATACGGTCACCATACAATGGATACCATCCCACTGTGGAGTCCCCGGAAACGACAGAGATGATCGATTGGCTAAGGAAGGAGCAAAAGAAGAACAACCTGATGTGTCCATTACATACCACCAAAAGCAAAGAATGATCAAATCAGTCAAAAGGCCACCAAACCCTACTCAAGACGACTACCACGTTATGGACAGACCAGAACAGGTCATTCTTCTGCGCCTCAGAACAGGACACAATAGATTACGCAACCACATGTATACAAAATTCAAGATTGGTGACTCAGCCATGTGCACATGTGGTTTGGCGTTGTAGTAGAATGAATATCATATCAGTATTAGCTTAGGGGTGCAAGACTACAGCACGCTTGAGCATCCATATAGAACAGTAAGAAGGATGCTCAAGTCGTGACGTAGCTTGTTGTTGGGTAGTGACCACCAAGGACGAGGGAAGAGAAGACAACATCATTATTGATTAGCACTTGGATTTTGTATCGACCATCATGTGCAAATAAAGCCTGTTTTGAAATAACACAGCAGAACTTGTTGATCCTCTGTATACGCATTGTTACAGATGGATAAATGGTGCCGCATACAGGATTCGATTTTTTACTTGAATGTCGCGTGAACAACGTGAAGTAAGAAAGTCAACATGCCGCATGCTAAAGTGGACCAACCAATTTGTTGAGGTATGAACTAAATTTTAGACATTCATTAAATAAAAGGAAAAAAAAAGTTCAAAATCGGACCAACTATAATTGAATCAAAGTCAAAATTTAAGCGTTTTTCAGACTACCTAAATTAAACTTACACACATCAAGATTTTTGAATGGAGCCATCTACATAACATGATTGCCTATGACTTTGGAGTTTTATCAAGCTGTTTTTCGTCAGAAATACTTGAAGCAACGTGATGTTTGTCGAATTGCTGTGAGGTTTGACTTGCATTATTACAGCCGTTAAGTAACCTTGTGTTGAAGGTCACACATTTACATACTAGCAAAGAAATCTCAAGACAGCTATAAACAACTCGAATTCAATAGAGAATTGTTTTAAAGGAGCTGTTTCCTTTTGTTATGTTAATTTAATATTGACTTTGAGAACCTGAAGAAAAATGAGAGCTTATTTTGAGTCAACCCTATTGCTTCTTCAATTGGAAATTACGAGAAAATACAGTTGCGTTCGCTCATCTTGAACTCCAGCAAATCAAAATGTTTTCAACAAAAGCGAACATTTCAACAGGGTGTCGACCTGCTGAAGAGAAGACCCAAATTAAATCGTTCTATCGAGCTGGACTCGCTTTCAAGCCGACGCCTTGAAGAGCCCTGTGAAAAGAAACTGCAAGTCTGGTAGGGGCCCGACCAGGGGCTGAAAGTGAAAGTAACGAAACCTGAGACGCTGGAAGAAGGATATCACTGAAGTCACGTTTGGATGGCTACTAAATAATACGAACTCCAGACGTTTGAGTTATACATGAACCGTGACAAGGGAAATTTTTAAAGAACGTACGTGAATTCACGCTTCTCTTGGATCAAGGAAAGACATGCTTGACGGTAATTAATTAAAGTATAAATGCTTGGAGAACATTTTTTAATGTGATTTTAATAAGATCATTTAGATAAATTGTTATAAATGTGAATTTGCTTGTATAGGTGTTGTGACATGTTTGATTGAGTTGCCAGAGGACCTTGTTTGTAGTGTTCTCTGGAGATATATCTTGACTAATAAATAACAAGATAAAGGATATGATTTAGCACGTTTTGTCTAGAGGTCACTCAAATGAGCTAATCATTCCCGCAATAGCCTGTTTGGAGAACATTTTTCCTTGGCTCAAACCCCCACTGTGAGACTATTATGTATCTACACAGAAATTTATAAAGGAAGTAAAAGGTTCCCTTAAGGCCAGAAAAGATCTGAACTATTAGCGCCTGGACAACTGAGGATCCATCTCACTCATTGTAATGTTGCCAGTGTGCTGTTCGTCCGTCACCTAGATCTCTTCTTTCTTTATTTGGTCAGTATGACCTATATCAGTTCAAGTAGTCCTTCAATTTTGCAGACAAACAAACTTTAACAATAACTGTACATTACGTCTGTTAGACAGGACATCTACATGACAGTTTCTTGACAAAAGTGGAACATACACTCACAAGGAATGGTTTACACCACAAGTGTACAAGATAGACATCATGAGATACCTGACAACATCTATACAGGACTTTTCACAATATGTATAACCAACCACAGCACTTAAGACAGCCACCAGAGACAACACTTGACAGCAACTGTACAAGAAATTCACTGGGGACATGTACTTAAAACACTGGTTCAATCATACTGTTTATTGAGCTGATGGTGAGTCTAGTTAGTGATGACCATTGTTCATCCCATTTTGTCATGTCAACACCTCAACAAGGTACATACAAAATGTACAAATATGCTAACATGCATGCAGATAACATGATACACCACCTCCCCTTACTCCACCAACTAATAACTCTCATCCACCTCTCCTCTCTAAGTACCACTACACCATTCTGTTTACAGTATCTATCTCTATCCTCATCTCATGTCTCTTGGGAATTTAGGAAATCCTATCCATGGGCAACTCAAGGAAGAAACTACTGTTCTGGGTCTGTTGAATCCTTTTATCATCAGCATGGATGTTGGACTAGCTCCAGTTAGCAGCTTTCCCAAAATAAGCTTCATGGCAGATTCATTCCTCTTGAAGACAAGATTTGGTAGGATGATATGAGACTGTCTCTCCCCGTTGACCAGACTGTCTGTGAATGCTGATACTGGGATACTTCAAAAGTTGAGGATAACACTCTCCTGACATTGGGAGATGTATACTCGGTACATGCAGAACATGACTTGCTGAAGAAACCCAGAGATAGGAACAAAATCCAATATACTGCAGCCCCTCAGTCAGTCCAATCTCACCTACACTTCAAGTCACATTCTTCAACACTGTGAGCACCAGGCTGGAGATTAACCAAGATAAGTCCTAGCTAAACAATCCATTGCACCAGTCATTTCACAAGTTGTCTTGAATGGGGTTAATAACCAGACTTGTTGTTTTCATTCTCAGATGACATTTGATTAATGATCACTGTACTTCTTATTATTGAAGTCTTCAGAACTGTTTTTCTCTCTTTCTTTTATATCCAGCTGTTTGAGAGCTGAGCTGAAAGTCTCTAGGAAATTCCCATATTGTGGGTTCTAGAAGATTTCACTTGTAGAGAGTTGGTTCTGGATTCTGGGACTATTGGTTAGTTTTCCCAGATGATATATGGATGCCTCTCCTCCATCCTCCTGTTCTCTGTGGATATATAGAATGGCACAACATCTCTTCACATGTGTTAAAAGATGATGTTATCATACATTAACATACACAGATGTAGATGGGGAAGGGTAAGGTTGATGATGTAGTGAATTTCACTCTGATGTACTGTGGTAATCACAAGACCATATGCTGAGACAGGGTAGCTTAACACAATTACAAGCATTTATGTGGTCTAAGTTCCACCATGTTTGAACCACAGTAGACCTGGGCACAAGGAGGACCAGACACAGTACAGCAATCATTGTGACATAGCAACATGGGACAGGCATTGTGAAGGGAAATGGAAAATAGGCATTTACAACTGCAATATGCATTATGTATTAACTAATGGCATTTACCAAATTAGCAGACCAGACATCCATTCCTATGGCTGTGATGTTGGTGTATGAATGTCTTATTCCATATTCACACAGCAATGCCAGACCTCACCCCTTTTTCACCAGACGTGTCTCACAGATACATCATCATCATGATGTGTTCTTTCCCCACTGAGTAATGTCCACAGTAGGTAACAGAAGCTCAATTGCATAGCAATAGTTCACATATGCACCAAGCACATATGTGGAAAACATGTTTAGTCCTTGTAAGTTTGCATGAGCCATACATTATATTCAGCCAACTAAAACACAGGTTCACACACCTATGGTTCTCTGAGGAACTAGTTTATATGAACCATCCAACAGTAGAGGTAACAGTGTAATACTTCAAAGAGAAATTATAGTAATTCTCTTGAGCTTATAGTGACCAGGCATCACATGGACTCAGGAATTCTGGCGTGCCATCACCGTCCTGTTTACATGTGGATATTTGAAGCATCTTTCTTTCTACTAATGTGAGAGGCTATTTATTAAATCACCAACTCACTCACTCCATCATTCTCTGCGTTTTACAAAGGAACTTGTACATGTTTCATCACTCATTCCAATCCAGACTGCCATTTGTTAACTCGCACGAGAGCAAAGGTACAGTTGATTTTAAGAATAAGTCATCCTAGGCATGTAGAATGCACTAGAGGTTTTGGTTTGCGAATCTGCATGAGTGTACTACATTCCTCAAGCATACACAACCAGTCACAACAAGGGATTGATATGCACTTGGAGTATACAGCGTGAAAGACGTGTCAAGGTTGAAGAAGCAATATTCAGAATTCTGGCGCACAGAAGTTAGGTTTTCCACTTTCACATATTATTCATAAAATACTCTTATATTCTTCTCTTTCGTACATTAGGTTTAGCCACAACATTAAAGTATGTTTTAAAGTGGTACCTGTTGTCCAGAGAACAATATTATGGAATCTTTAAGGGCATTGTTGGGTCATCACATCACTCTAGCGACCGCTCCTGGTGAAATTCCCGCTCCTACTAATTAGATTTTAAAATATGGCCCAGGAATAGCGTGGGCTCATTATTTATGAACCAATCAAAAGACAAGTGCATACCGCCGCCTCCCCCAACTCGTTCTGGAACCTTCGATCTAAGAATAGCCCTTATTTTGGGATGGTCCCTGTTAAGACTCAAAGTATATTTATGAAATGTGTCGGACTGGAAATGGGGATTCTGTTCCATCATGCTACAGGTGTATAGTAAAATATTTCAGCATGGCAGAAGAAGGTTCACTGACACAAGTTTTGACTGGGGTAGGAACGGTAATAGGTAAACTCAACACAGTCATGAAACAACAAGGAATGGCAACGGAAATTGTTAAGTTTAGCGGACAAGCAAGAGATTTTAAGAAGTGGGTAACTTCCATAGAGAAATATGCATATTTGGTGTCAGCATCAGATGAAGAGAAAATGAAACTTGCTTATCAGGCAGCAACAGAACCGGTTTCAGATCATATCCGAAGGAAGTTAGAGGCTAGAGTAGATGAGACATGGGAGCAGTTCAAAGACGACCTAGCCCATAAGTACGCGGAAATAACGGATCCACAACATGCGTTTTCGGTATTGAGACAGTCTAAACAAAACACTGGAGAGACGGTACAATTGTTCAGCGATAGGTTGATTAACCTGGCTGAAGAAGCATTCTTAGGACAGAACGTACGAGGAGAACAGGTGGAGCGGATGTTGGTCGGGATTTTTGTAGATGGTATAAAATCAGATGGACTGAAGTTTAAGCTGATGAGGGAAAATCCTGAGAGATTATCACAAGCTGTAGATATAGCAGTACAAGAGGAGAACTTGAGACGTAGATTTAGATTGAGAGTAGGACGAGAAATAGGTACCAGTCGAGAAGATAGGATTGAAGAGCCCATGGAGATAGGACAAACAAGGTTTGGATGGAATAGGAGAGGAGGTATACAGACATTACAAGGTAGTAATAGAAATGCTTATGATGAAAGAAGACAAATGAGAAATCCTACAAGTGAGACGGTAGGTAACACAAATAACACAAATATTGTCTGTTGGTCTTGTGGCCAACGTGGACACATTTTTCGCTTCTGTGGTAACAGGCGTGTCCAGACGAATACACAAAGTAGAAATGGCAATAGCAGATTAAATAGGAATGTTGAAGATAGACACAGAAGTTTTACAAGTACAAGAACGCAGGAAAACCGACGCCCTACCTATTAAATAGGACCTGTAGTAGGAGGGAAAATAACAAGGTCCCAAGATTTAAAGAATATTTTAATAACAGGTATAGTAGGACGAGTAGAGAATACTTTCAACTAGATGAAATCAAACAGTTTACAGAGAATAAAACAGATCCTAGCTCATGTATAATAGAAATATGAAAATATAGAGTTCGTACATTAATTGATTCGGGAGCTCAGGTTAGTGTAATCAAAGAAAGTTTTTTATATAAAATAATGAGAAATTGCAGAATATTTAGGAGTCATAATAATCTTCACTCTGTTACAGGACAAAATTTACAAGTAGTTGGCCAAACAATAATAAATCTTAAATTGGGGGGAGTCAACATAAAACATCTTTTCCATGTGGTGAAAGATTTAAATAGAAATATGCTTAAAGGTAGAGATTTTCTAATTAAAAATGGTGTAAGACTTATGTTTGATCTACATAAATTAAAATTCAAGGACGTGTACGTAGATTTAGAGGAGGGCATGCATATATCAGCACTGGTTAGAGTTAAAATGTCTACGACGTTAAAACCACAATCGGTTAATTTGATACAGGCAAAAGTAAAAAGAAATCCATATTATTTAGCAGGACACACAGTTAGAATCACTGAATTGCAAAGGGAGGTAATTGATGAGCCTGGTCTAGAAGTTCCGGATGGAATAATATCATTAGATAAACACTTAACTTTTCCAGTAATGATTATTAACAACACAGGTAGAGAAATTAAATTATACAGAGGATGTGTAATAGCCAAAGTAGAACATAACATTAATGACATATTAGCAACAGATAGAGTAGAAATGCCGGGAATAAATTATTCAGAAACTCCTAGTGAAAGAATTAATAACAGACGCAGACGCGAAAGAAAAGGCAACGTGCAGAAGGATGAATTGATCCATCCATTCAGAAGAAATACAGCCCAAATACATTCATTAGACAAAATAACAAGAGAGCAAGAATTGTTGGCACAGTTAAAAATTCCACCAGAAAATAAGAAAGTATTATAACAACTTATAAAAGAGAATCAGGATGTATTTGCAATTAATGATTTAGAATTGGGAAGGACAAAAACAGTTACGATGGAAATAGATACTGGAGATCATCCACCAATTAGTTTAAAACCGTATAGAACTCCCCTAAGAAATAGAAAAATTGTTGAAAAGGCAATAGAAGATATGTTGAAAGCAGGAATAATAACAAGATCGAAGTCAGAATGGTCATCTCCGATAGTAATTGTGACCAAAGCTGATGGTTCACATCGATTCTGCTGCGACTACCGGGCGTTGAACAAAATCACTAAAAATATAGCGTACCCATTACCGGTGATTGACGATATTTTGGGCTTACTTAATGTTTCTACTTTCTTTACCACGTTAGATGCAAGATCAGGATTTTGGTGTATACCTATGTCCCCAGACGCCCAGAAAAAGAGTGCTTTTTGTACACACGCAGGTTCTTACGAATTCTTACGAATGCCTTTTGGAGTACGTACAGCGCCCTCTTATTATATGCTATTAATAAATCAAGTATTAGAGGGTATGCAAAAGTTTGCATTGGCATACATAGATGACATTTTAATTTATACAGCAGGAGATGTAGATGATCACTTAAAACATGTAAAATTAGTATTCGACAGATTAAGAATACATGATGTCAAACTGAAGCTCAGTAAATGCGAATTTTTAAAAACAGAAACAAAGTATTTGGGGTATATTATTAATAGAGACGGAATTAAACCAGATCAGGATAAGGTAAAGGTTATTAAGGAACTACCTCCTCCAACTAACGTAAAAGAAGTTCGTGCGTTTATCGGAACCTGTGGGTATTATCGGCGTTTCATTCCAGGGTTCTCAAAATAGCAGAGCCTATTACTAACTTAACTGGCAAATACGCTAGATTTAAGTGGGATGATGAATGTCAAAAAGCGTTCGAGTTTTTAAAAAATAGCTTAACAGTAGTGCCACTATTGACATATCCAGATTTGAATAAACAGTTAATATTATATACAGATGCTTCAGATAATGCTATAGAAGCGTGTTTGGTTCAACCATATGAAGGAAAAGAATCTGGAATACCAGGGGTTTAAAAATGAAAGGCCAATCTATTTCTTGTCTCATAAACTTAGCAGGTCTCAGCGGAAATGGTCGACTATTGAGAAGGAGGCTTATGCTATTCATTATGCTCTTCAGAAACTTAACTACTATCTACATAACGCAAATTTCATTATTAGAACTGACCACATGCCTTTAAAATCTTTGTTAGAAGCTCCAGTGCAGAACAGGAAAATACAGACATGGGCGTTGAATCTACAGGGATACAATACTAGAATAGAATACATACCAGGTAGGAACAACACATGTGCAGATCTATTGTCTAGAATCCCGTATCCACAGTCATCAGGAAACTCGGAAGACGAAGGTGAACCGGAGATAGACGACCGAAACTGGCAAGTAAATATATTAGATTCTGCCATAATAAATAGAGAAGATTTTGAGAGTTTACTGTCGGATCAAGAGTCTGAACCTAGAGCAGAAGACCCACATTTAGCACAATTTAATATGGAAGAAGAACAAGAATTAGATCCAAAAGTCTTAGAAATAAAACAGAAATTAAAAGAAACGGATGAGAATAAGTATAAGAAGAATTATTTAGTTTTGCTAGAGGATGAACAGTTATATTACATGAGTGAAAGAAACGAACAGCTAAGGAAATATATTCCAAAACATTTGGAAATTGAAGTTTTAAAAGCATATCATGATGAGAATGGTCATCTCGGTCGTGATAAATTAGTGAAAGCACTTACGAATAAATATTATTGGCCGAATTTATTTAAAACTGCTTGTAAATATGTCGATACGTGTGAAAGATGCAGATTAAGGAATATGAAAACAATTAAGTGTCCCTTACAAGATACAGATATTCCTCAGTTTCCAATGCAAAAAGTTAGTTTAGATATATCAGGTCCTCACCCTAGAACATTATCAGGGAACGTATATCTAATTCATATGGTGGACGTCTACAATCTCTGGCCGGAAGGTTATGCAATCCCAGATAAGAGCACAGATACTATCATTAATATTTTTTTACAGGAATTCGTACCAAGATTTAGTTGCCCACAGATTTTACTCACGGATAATGGTAAAGAATTTGTGAATAAGAAATTCGAAAAGTTATTAAAAGATTTGAATATAAAACATATAAAGACCTCATACTATAGACCTTCTTCAAATGCTAAGAACGAAAGACAACATAGAACATTGTACGATATTATAGCAAAGATTGTCGATGAACATGAAAAAGATTGGGATCTATTCCTAGGACCTGTGCTTAGCGCTATACGCACAAATCAAAATGAGAGCACAGGGTTTTCACCATTTTATTTATTACACGGGAGAGAGCCAATACTACCCATAGATAATCTGTTAAAACCAAGACGTAAATATATGGGGGAAGACTTTCAAGAGGTCATCATACAAGAAATGCATAAAGCACATGTAAGATTAAAGAACAATATAATTAAAGCTAGAGAAAGACAGAAAAGTACAGAAACGTGAATACAAAATTACAGGAATTCAAAGTAGGTGATAGAGTTTATTATAAGAAGCATAGAAGGAACTCTAAGTTTTATGCTCGTTGGGTTCCAGTTTATTACATTTTAGAGAAGCTAGGAAATGTATCGTACAGTATAAAGAACCAGATCACGGGACATATAGCAAGGGCACACGTAGAGCATTTAAGAAGAGATAATGATGATAAGGGAAATAATAATTATAATAATAATTATTATTCAGACACCGTATACTTAGATGAACAAGTCGTCAGAAGAGCTACAATACCCCCAGATTTTAGAAAAGATCCAGCACAAAGTCAATTAATAACAACTCCAGTTTGTGATGATACTCAAGAACAGACAATACCGAAAACGATAGAAGAAAAGAAAATGAATGAGGGTCATTATGATAGTATAGAATCTATGGAAGAAGAGATAGGTGCTCCATTTATAAATACTAGACAAGCAACGAAAAGGAGAATAGAGAGACAGAGAGAAAGAGAAGTGAAAAGACAGAGAAGAATTAGGGAAAATTCATCAAGCGACGAATATATACCCCTATTAGAAAGGTCGTTAAGAAACGATGATAAAAAAATTAGATTGGATATAGAAAAAAAAAGATTGGCAGCTGCTAGTAATAGACATACAGATGAAGAAGAAATGGATGAAAATTCAGAATCAGATAGTAGTATGGAAGAAAGTAATACTTTATACGAAGAAGAAGATATTGATGTGGAGATAGCACTTATTCAAAGGAACTTGGAGTTACTGAGGAAATGGAAACGTAGGAAATAAATTGATAGAAAATACTGCAGATAGCAAGATATAAATTTCATGATTTAAAAAGGAAAATGATACTTGAGGATGTATATGAAACATTTGTTATGGAAAAGGGTTCTATTGATACTTATAATGAGTTGTCTTGAAGAATAGACATAATTAGGTATTAAGATAACTAATATGGATGTAAATTCGAGTGAGGCATATGTTTTTTACTGTAATTTTATTGCCAATTGATTTTATGTTTTGACTTCTTGAGTTTTCTTACATAGATAAATAAGTTATTGTTAGTCCATAAAAGAGACTAACAATAGATAGGATGTATGTTATATTATTTTAAAATATGTTTTTCTTTGAATGAGTTAATACCTTTAATTGATATGAGGGGAAACATAAATGATGTATAAAAACTTGGGGGGGGGGGGGGGGGTATGATGTCCTGTTGTGATTTTATTTCGCTTAACTCATAATTTAAGTGAATTGTCGTGTGTGTTAAATAAGAATTACCTTGTTTATAAATATGTTAGAAATCGGTTAAGTTGAGTTTAAATTATAAACAGTTATGATTTTGTCCAGTATAAAAACAATACACGGGACTTTATATAGAACCCTTCGTTCAGAAAATAGTAAACTACTGAGGACTAGTAGAGAGACACATTATCTTTGTGAATAATATGTTCATGGGTATATTCTGTGGCTGTGATAATCAGCATAAAGAGGTTGATATGGCTATGAAGTATTAGAAACATATGCCGGGGATGGTTATGGGAAAGTTAAAATAGGAGCTGCATTAAAGTCAGCATTAATTGAAGATATATGGATTGGATACCATATTATGAGTAACGATGTGATAGTTGGTTAATAGAAAATAGATAAAAAGGGGGCTGTGAATGGCAGCATATAAGGTTGGGTATATGGAATAGATAAACAATGAGGCGTGTCATGGGATGTGAGGGGGCAAAATATAGGAGCTGTGAAAAAACAGCGTTAATTAATTTAAAATGTTCATGGAATATGAACATTGGTTCATGGTTGAAGATGAGATAAGTGAAATATAGACAAGGTTGTGGATGGCAATATAAATGTTGAGTATATAAAAGAAAACTTAGATCAACTTAATTTATAGTGAACAGAGATGTATTTCATAAGATATATTTTAAAAAACTTTTTACAAAAGTTTTTTCGTTGGCAAGAGAGGTAGATGTGATTGTCTTGACTATTTCCTTATACTTTTCATAAATTGGGTGCGCACCCCTTCTTTACTTTTTTTTAACTACATCTTTTCTGTCTATCCTGTGTTGTGTGAATGAGAAATTTCATAATGTCAAGTGTACGATAACGATTGATACGAGCCATTCTTATGATATATATATATTTTGTAAAGAAACTTTGAAGAGCCAGAAACGAAGAAGAAATATAACTTCATAGTGGTTTGCTATGTGGTACAATTGGAAGGAAATATTCACCTAAAATAGAGTTAGTTTGGGGCGGCTTAGAGAAATTATGGGAGGTAAGGAGAGAAGGTGTAGGATAAAGGGGTTAGGAGTTAAGACTTTTGAAGAAGAAAAGTCTTTTAAAAGACAGGGAGGTGTAGCAGAATGAATATCATATCAGTATTAGCTTAGGGGTGCAAGACTACAGCACGCTTGAGCATCTATATAGAACAGTAAGAAGGATGCTCAAGTCGTGACGTAGCTTGTTGTTGGGTAGTGACCACCAAGGACGATGGAAGAGAAGACAACATCATAATTGATTAGCACTTGGATTTTGTATCGGCTCAGCCATGTGCACATGTGGTTTGGCGTCGCAGACAGCAGAGCACATACTCCACGATTGCCCAAACTACAACATATCCAGGTGAACCTTCTCGCCTAGAGAGACAACAGTGGAAGATAAACTCTATGGACCGCTGAGTGAACTAAAAAAGACTGTTAGATTCATGCACGAGACAACATTGCAGTTATAAACATATTTCAGGCGAACGAAAGAAGAAGAAAAAGAAGAAGAAGAAGAAGAAGAAGAAGAAGAAGAAGAAGAAGAAGAAGAAGAAGAAGAAGAAGAAGAAGAAGAAGAAGAAGAAGAAGAAGAAGAAGAAGAAGAAGAAGAAGAAGAAGAAGAAGAAGAAGAAGAAGAAGAAGAAGAAGAGTCATTAGACGTAGACAGTCAAAATTTTTTGGGCATGTTATGAGAAGAAATGACTTGGAGAACTCGGTGACGAATGGCAAGATCGAAGGGAGAGACCAAGGGGAAGACCGAGAAGTAATACCTGGATGGCTTGGTCACGTGGTATGGTCGAGACAGGAACACGGAGTTGATCCACGACTCTGGTGATCGAGTGAGATGGCAGAATATGACCACCCACGCTTACCGGCATGACACATGGTGGATGGGTGGATTATCAGATATATTCCATTACCAAAGGTACCTACCATTACCAAAAGTACCCCAAAGGTACTGGGATACACAAAGTGGAGAGTGGAAATGAAGAAACAACAAATACATTTATGATCTGTTTAAGTCCCCGCTAATGACTGGTATCACGAAGGCTAATAGACTACATTGGCTGGGGCATATAGAAAGAATGGAAGATAATAGGGAAATAAAACTCGCTTACACTCAGGAAATAGATGATTGTAGACCCCGAGGTAGACCAAGAAGACGGTGGAGAGATAATATACATACAGACCTACAAGCACTTGGAATCAGCGACTGGCAAGATAATGTCATCCAGAAAGACGAATGGAGACGGCTTGTATCTGCAGCAAAGAACCTCAATGGCTCGAATGCTGAAGAAGAAGAAGAAGAAGAAGAGGTAGAAGAAGAAGAAGAAGAAGAAGAAGAAGAAGAAGAAGAAGAAGAAGAAGAAGAAGAAGAAGAAGAAGAAGAAGAAGAAGAAGAAGAAGAAGAAGAAGAAGAAGAAGAAAGGTACCTATAAGCTTTATATGTACCTTTGGTGAGCCGTAGTTTCACCAGTGACCCTTTGTCCTCTGCTTTTCCTGTGTTTAAATAGGATTTTAATTATGTTTGTAATTCAATGTTGTTATTTTTTAAATTTTCAAATCCCTTCATTATGGCTACTAAGAAAAGAAACGTGGACGCAGAGTGTCACGTTTTCAATGAAGAATCGGGATTAAAGTACTTCTTCGTGGAACTAGAAAACCAATTGCGTAATATGCATGTCGTATTTTATAAAAGTGTCGTCCCTGGGGTGAGGGGAATCAACACCGACATCCTTTTAACCCCAAATCCTTATCCTGAGGTTCTCCCAGCTTTCTGTCCACAACACTCCGTCAGTCCCTGGATCCCTCTGTGTCTCTCTTACCAAGGGACCATGCCCCCTCTCATTCTTTTCCAAAACATACTCACACAACACTAGCTTTTTAAAAAACTGACAAAAACAATTTATTAAAGAAAAGTGTCAGGTGTGTGCCAAGTGTATGTGTAGAATGTCTGTCGTATAATCTAACGTGTATGTAGATTCAGACCGAATAGCTCAGGAGCAAAGTCTGTTTCCTCACTGTACTGGCCACACAACAGCACCTTATATGATGGACAGAAAACCTCACCCAAATGATGTGTCTCTCAGGCCAAGTGTCGACTTCCTCCGATAGCTCTTGAACAGTCCGGATGCTTGGTCATCAATAGTGGAAACAGTCCAATATTGATCATCAATCCAACACACACACAGTGTAAATACTCTTTCATAAAATTTCTGGGGTCAAAGAATCCTAAAATTAATGCTACTGTCACTTTGGGGGGGGGGGGGGGGGGAAACCCAATGTTAATATTTTACTGTTCATAGGAATTCCCAAAATGTAACACACACAGTTAATCGGTAATGATTGGAATTCACCAATTGTAACACATACTGTTAATTGGTAATGATAGGAATTCACCAATTGTAACATATACTGTTAAATTTCCAGGAATCTAGATCTACTAATGTTCCTGGTACATGTGTTATTGTCAGTGTCTTGATTTTAATGTGATGTAACCTATCACCTAGGAAACACACTTATATTATCATCGTTTCCTGCTCAGCAGAGGCCAGGTTCCTGCAGACCCCTGAGTTATGGGCCCAGTGCAAAAGCCTCTCAGTAAATTCTGCCCTCAATACTCGAGCCATGACTTTTCTTCCAGCTGGTGGTAACTATGGTGGAACCTGTTGAAGAGAGAACACACCTGGTGAGAGCAACCCAATTCCAACCTTTATTAGGTGAGTGTAGGCCACCGGCCGCACTCGGAAATATAACTGAGAACCAAACTCTGTCATAAGGCCTAGGAGCTCATCACATCGGTCTGAGTCATGGTAAGACAAGGAAAGACTAAAGGAAAAGGGCAGAAACCCAGCAGATGCCCTACTGGAAGATCCTACCATTTGACATTTCCTTCATCCCCCCAACCATCCTCAATCTCCCTAAATATCATCCCACTACATTGCCCTTAACTCACTGAGTTAAATGATATCTCACACACGCTAGTTTAAGCTACGCGATAGGCTACTGTTGCCGACGCTCTTATAATACGTTCTATCAACGCACATTACTACACTCGATTCCTAAGAATAATCTAATGTAGGTTTATTTACTTAATTACCATATATGTATTCCGGTTTGAAGATTGAGACTATTGAATAACACAATGGTTAAATGTCCGCCGATGCAAATCAACATTAGACACTATAGTCTCTCTCTAGAAACAAACAAAGAATATTGCACACGTCCGTAGCGCTTCACAACTTTTGGTCGACTAACCCAAAGTTGTTTACCTCAACTGGTTTAATACTGGGTCTGAGTGACGTCACAAAACTGTCTAGACACTAGACAGTCTAGAATCTATATTTCTCTCTCCTGTTTAGACTGGGTGGAAACAACCCGCCGTCTATTCCGCTTTCATCTGGGGACCTGTCCCGGCACTTTAAAAAGTCTTGCCGGCCTGTGATTTAGAGAATTCTTGTTCCCACAACAAAAGATGCTGCCGACGTTTACCCAGACAATTCGTCTAAAACTTCAAAGGATGGCTGCCGCCAGCCGACGTATGGCGCGACAGTTTTCCTCGATCAACAACACATTAAAGAATTGCCGGCTTTGTGGTAGACATTTGGCGCGACATTTTGTCATCGATCGACATTCCAAGATGTTATGTGACAATGCAGCGAAAGTGTTGCCGTTTTGAAAGAGAACAATCTTCGGCGTCACTACGAAACAACTCATCTACCAACATATTCAAAGTTTCCTGGAAAGTTATGCTCTGAGAAAAATGAATCCATGAGAAACATGGTTTAGAAATACAAAGAAATCTCTTCACGAGAAAGTTTGCTGAAAATGAATCTGTCACTCGTACAAGTTACCAAAAAAGAGCATTAGATGGCAGAACAAGGAAAATTTTTTATTGACGGAAATTTCATCAAAGAGTGTATGATGGAAGCAGCAAATGACTTGTGTCCTGAGAATGCCGATTCTTTTGGAACTATCAGCCTTTCGTCAAGTTCAGATGTGCGACGAACAGAAGAACTTGGATAGATACACGAGAAAACTAGGAACTTGTGGTATTCTCTGGCGCTGGATGAGTCTACTGATCTCTCAAGTACGTCACAACTTCTCGTATTTATTGGTGGTGTCAATTTGGACTTTCAGATAACGGAAGAGTTGGCATTCGTTTGCAGCATGCAGGGAACAACAAATGAAAAAGACATTTTCATGGAAGCGCTAAAGTTTATGCAAGACTATAACCTTTGGTGGAACCACTTCGAGGTGTTACAATTGATGGAGGAAAAAACATGGCTGGAGTGAGGAAGGGTCTGATGGGGCAGATCAGGACTCGGTTGGAAGATTTACAAGTTCCGGACGCTCTGTTCATACACTGCATCATACATCAGCAAGCACTCTGTGGGACAGACTTATATATTTCTTGTGTACTGAAACCAGTCGTTTCTGCTGTGAACTTCATTCGGAGACATGCACTCAATCACCATAAGTTCCAGGCTTTTCTTGAAGAAATTAATTCTGAATTCTGTGACTTGCCTTATCACACATCAGTGAGGTGGCTCAGCTGCGGTAAAGTCCTTTTTCGTTTCTACAAGCTCCGAAACGAAATATATTTTTTGAAAAAAGATAGAGCTGACCCACAGCTGTCAGATCCTACCTGACTGTCAAAGTTGTCATTTTTAATCGACATCACATCCCACAAGAATGAACTGAATTTGAAACTTCAGGGAAAGGATAGCCTCATCTGTTATCTCTACAGAATCATCAAAGGATTTCAGAGAAAGCTGTCATTGTTTGAAGCACAACTGGAAGGAAAACACTTTTTTTTCTTATTTTCACTGTTTCAAAGAGTTTTGCGCTACAACCGCCGAAGATGTCAACCTCGATTTTCCGGGGGGGGGGGGAATTATTCGGGCTTGAAGAAGCATTTTTTGGAGAAATGTTCAGAACTTCACAGAATTGAGAGTGACATTCTTGTGTTCCAGAATCCATTCGATTGTAACCTTGATGATGTGCAAGTTAAACTACAGTTGCAGCTCATTGATTTGCAAGCAAATGAATTGTTGAAAGAGAAAGTCAGAGAAGGAAATTTTGTTGAATGTTACCGCTGTTTACCTGATGTTGAGTTTCCGAAACTGAAGAAATTTGCCGCTGGTATGACATCAGTGTTTGGAACAAGTTATGTCTATGAGCAAACATTTTCAAAAATGAAGTATGTCAACAAATCAAACGAGATTGACTGATAAACATTTGAAAGCAATTGTCTTGACTGGATGCAGCAATTCCAAACCAAACACTGATGATATCTTAAAAGCCAAATATCAGTTTCACAAATCTCAATATATTTTTGTGCTGCTTAGTTTGTGTGATTCAGATATGTGCACACTAGGTCTGATGTATTGTAACTATCTTTTTGCTAACGTCGCCTTCTTTGACAACTTTTTTAGTAAATAAATATGTTGGTTGTCTTTGTTTTTTGTGCATTGCACGCCACTCACCCATGATAAACTAAGATTTTCGTCTTTCTTTCCCAGAGCTTTCGTTCTGGCTTGCAAGTATAGTTAAAGTTAGTTGCATATGCTTTACAGCAGTGCTTCCCAAAGTGCCGGTCCGCGAGCCCTTCTTTGCCGGTCCGCAGCGTGAGTTGAAAAAAAAAAAGTAAGAAAAACGTTAAATATTTTCTCCTTTGAGGATTGTTTAGAACTTTTTAAAAACAAGATTATCCTTTTCTCAAAACTTAATATCCGCATCGTTTTTATTATGATTTAATTTTAAAATAAATTGAGCCTGCAGCCGTATAGCCCAAGGAGTATTTATTTTTAAGGAGAAGCGAATCATTGGTTCAATGGGAAAGTTAAAAATAGTAACCAGCTGAGGTCGATACTAAAAGCCGGCCTGGTCGACGACATTTGTTTGTTGACGACATGCGTTTCTTGTGTTTCCTTCTGACGAAAAGTGAGAAAGGTGCACATTATAATTTGCTGATTGTCATAAGATGCAGAACATACGTGATTTTCGTTGTACAATTATAATGCATTTTGCCATCGTCTGAGCGAGTGAAGGTGTTAGATACATCTGCCGACATTATTTATTTACAACAGTAACCGTTGCTATCCACCATTTTAATGGTCTCTGGAAGGGCCGCCATCTTATATTTATATTAAAATTTATATTGAGGTCATATAAAATTCTAGATTACAAGGAGAAATTTTTTTTTTTTTTTTTTTTACCGGCACCGGTCCCTGGTGCAAAAAGAAAATTTTATGTCGGTCCGCGAAAGTGAAAAGTTTGGGAAGCACTGCTTTACAGGAAGGTTGCAGTCAACACCAGCATTTTTTGCTGTTGTTGATGTCTTGGCAAGTTTACGTTCAGCAGTTTGCCATTGCCCTCTGAACGACCGGCACCCATACCTTTGCGTAAAAGACCACCGCAACGCAGTCTGCTGCCAAATTGAGCGCAGATGTGTTTCGAACGCGGGTATACGGGATTACAGAGCCACGGAGACAGGCGCAAGTATTGTACATAATGAATATGCAGCCCGCGCTCGTCATTTTGTCAGTTATCGGGACTCGCCGTGAAAAACAGTTTGGTCATCCCTGCACTAGAATATCACAACGTCACCCATCGTAGGCTATAGCTCAAAATTTGCACGATTGCAGCGACTGACATCCGTTAATCGATGTTGCTCCGAATGATCAGGTCTTCTCGACCCCTCAAGGCACATCAGGCTGCATAAAGTCCAGCGACCAATATTCAAATATTTTTTTTTTCCAGGATGTGAGATTTAAATTTGAGCACAACCCACTAATGGCAACGCTGATCGTATTCCGGTACTTCTTCTTCTTCTGCTGCGTTCATCCGGATTTTTTTTCCAGACATGACTGCGTTGTGCCTGTTTACAGCAGAGCTGCGTTCTTGCGCCGTTAGGCCGACACATCTGACTTCTGCGGGCATTTGTTGACCGGGTTAACCTTCCCGGGGTATTCCGGTACGAACCTAAGGCCCTGTCCACGCCAATATGGAAGCACTAGACTCGAGTTTTACTCACGTTTTAACTCGTCGGTAGTGCATATCCTTGACTGGACCCCGGACTAAACCCGGATCACAGGCGCGTGACGCGGGTGTGCAACCACTAAGCCACGCGGCACGCGCTAGACGCGACCAAATTGTTACACTAGAATCTGACAACATCTCCCATCGTATGCTGTAGCTCAAAATTTGCCCTATCGCCCCGACTGTAATCCGTCAATCGATGTTCCCCCAAATGATCAGGTCTTCTCGACTGGCAAGGCACACTAAGCCACCTAAAGTACCATCCATCCATCATGTGCCATGCCGATAAGCGTGGGCGGTCATGTTCTGCCATCTCACTCTATCACCAGTCGTGAATCAACTCCGTGTTCCTATCTCGACCATGGCATGTGGCCAAGCCATCCAGGTGTTTACTTCTCGGTCTTCCCCTTGGTCTCTTCCCTTCGATCTTGCCAGTCGTCACCAAGTTCTCCAAGTCATTTCTTCTCATAACATGCCCAGAAAATTTTGACTGTCTACGTCTAATGACTCTAATCAGTTTACGATCTTCATTTGTTTCTTGAAGGACTTGTTCATTGGTTTTTCTGTTTATCTTTCTTATATTGAAGCTAAAATGTTTGTAGAAGTAGTGAAAGACCGATACTTTCTCAGTGAATTTTACAGTGCATAAGAAGATTGATTTTTTTTAAAACAGCTGTTCATTGGAATAATGCTGTAGACAGATTCATAAAACATATGGAAAATGTTTTCAAAAACAACAGCATTGACAACCTGTGGCCATGTATCAGTATATTTACAACCAAAAGAAACAGAAGTAAATGTAGTTCAACCCACGGTAGTGGCATGTTTGTTCATTCCCAGTGCGGCCTAGTCTCATCACATGAGCACCAGCTACGTTTATAGAAATTGTCTGGGAATGGAAAGGTGGTGTGAAAACTAACTTTTCTTCCCATTACATTATGCTTGACTTAGTATATGTGAAAGTCTAGCCTTTTAAACCTTCATATATATATATATATATATATACTAGCTGACCCGGCCCGGCTTCGCCCAGACTCTGGTGGGGAGCATCTCATTTAATTCATATAAGTAGTCATATAAGTTCTCGTTTCCGTTACCGACTATCTGTCTGTCTGTCTGTCTGTCTGTCTATCTGTCTGTCTGTCTGTCTGTCTGTCTGTCTGTCTGACCCGGCCCGTCTTCGCCCAGACCCTGATGGGGAGCATCTCATTTAATTCATATAAGTAGTCATATAAGTTCCCGTTCCGACTATCTATCTGTCTGTCTGTCTGACCCGGCCCGGCATCGCCCAACTCCTGGTGGGGAGCATCTCATTTAATTCATATAAGTAGTCATATAAGTTCCCGTTCCCGACTGTCTGTCTGTCTGTCTGTCTGTCTGTCTGTCTGTCTGTCTGTCTGTCTGTCTATCTATCTATCTGTCTGTCTGTCTGACCCGGCCCAGCCCATGGTGGAGAGCATCTCATTTAAATTATATAAGTAGTCATATAAGATCCCGTTCCCGACTATCTGTCTGACTGTCTGTCTGTCTTGGGTAAATGTAGGAGGGAGGAGGAAGAGGGAGGTGGAGGAGGGAAGAGGAGGGAGGAGGAGGGAGGAGACAGGAGGAGTAGGGAGGAATAGGAGGGAGGAGGAGGGATTAGGAGGAGGAGGGAGGAGTAGGGTGGAGGAGGAGGCGAGGAGGAGGGAGGAGGAAGAGGGAGGAGGAGGGAGAAGGAGGAGGAGGAGAACGCAGGAGGAGAAGGGAGCAGGAGGAGGAGAGGGAGGAGGAGGGAGAGGGAGGAGGAGGGAGGAGGAGGAGAGAGTAGGAGGAGGGAGGAGGCGGAGGGAGAAGGAAGAGGGAGGAGGAAGAGGGAGAAGGAGGAGGAGAAGGAGGAGAAGGAGGGGAGGAGGAGGAGGGAAGAGGAGGAGGGGAGGAGGAGGAGGGAGGAGGAGGAATGTGAAGGGAGGAGGAGGGAGGAGGTAGAGGGAGGAGGAGGAGGGAGGCGGAGAGAGGAGGAGGAGGGAGGAGGAGGAAGAGGGAGGAGGAGGAATGTGAAGGGAGGAGGGGGGAGGAGGTAGAGGGAGGAGGAGGGAGGAGGAGGAGGTAGAGGGAGGAGGAGGAGGAGGAGGAGGGAGGAGGCGGAGAGGGAGGAGGAGGAAGGAGGAGGGGGAGGAGTGAGGAGGAGGGAGGAAGAAGGAGGAGGAGGGAGGAGGAGTGATGAGGAGGAGGGAGGAGGAGGAGGAGGAGGAGAGAGGAGGAGGAGGGAGGAGGAGGGATGAGGAGGAGGGAGGAGGAGGAAGAGGGAGGAGGAGGAATGTGAAGGGAGGAGGAGGGAGGAGGTAGAGGGAGGAGGAGGGAGGAGGAGGAGTGAGGAGGAGGAGAGGGAGGAGGAGGAAGGAGGAGGGGGAGGAGGGAGGAGGAGGAGGAGGGAGGAAGAAGGAGGAGGAGGGAGAAGGAGGGATGAGGAGGAGGAGGGAGGAGGAGGAAGAGGGAGGAGGAGGAATGTGAAGGGAGGAGGAGGTAGAGGGAGGAGGAGGAGGAGAAGGGAGGAGGAGGGATGAGGAGGAGGGAGGAGGGGAAGAGGGAGGAGGAGGAATGTGAAGGGAGGAGGAGGGAGGAGGTAGAGGGAGGAGGAGGAGGAGGAGGAGTGAGGAGGAGGAGAGGAGGAGGAGTGAGGAGGAGAGGGAGGAGGAGGAAGGAGGAGGGGAGGAGGAGGAGGAGGAGGAGGGAGGAAGAAGGAGGAGGAGGGAGAAGGAGGGATGAGGAGGAGGAGGGAGGAGAGGAAGAGGGAGGAGGAGGAATGTGAAGGGAGGAGGAGGGATAGGGAGGAGGGGGAGGGGAAGAGGAAGAGGGTAGGAGGAAGAGTGGAGAGGAGGAGGGAGGAGGTAGAGGGAGGAGGAGGAGGGAGGAAAAGGGAGGAGGGAGGAGGAGAGAGGAGGAGGAGGGAGGAGGTAGGAGGAGGAGGAAGAGGGAGGAGGAGGGAGGAGAAGGAAGGAGGAGGAAGTAGGAGGAGGAAGAGGGAGGAGGATGGAGGAGGGAGAGGAGGAAGAGGAGGAGGAGGAAGGAGGAGGAAGAGGAAGGAGGAGGAAGAGGGAGGAGGAGGAAGAGGGAGGAGGAGGATGGAGGAGGGAGAGGGAGGAGGGGAAGAGGAAGAGGGTAGGAGGAGGAGGGGAGAGGAGGAGAAGAAGGGAGAAGGAGGGAGGAGGAGAAGGAGGAGGAGGGAGGAGGAGGAGGGAGGAGGCAGAGGGAGAAGAAGGAAGGAGGAGGAGGAAGGAGGGAGAGGAAGGAGGGAGAATGAGGAGGGGAGGAAGGAAAGGGAGGTGGAAGAGGAGGAGGAGGGAGGAGGAAAGAGGTAGGGGGAGGAGGAGGTAGAGGGAGGAGGAGGAGGAAGGAAAGGGAGGAGGAAGAGGAGGAGAAGGGAGGAGGAGGGTGGAGGGAGGAGGAGGAGGTAGAGGGAGGAGGTAGGAGGAGGAAGAGGGAAGAGGGAGAAGAAGGGAGAAGGAGGAGGGAGGATGATGAGGGAGAAGGAGGCAGGAGGAGGAGGAGGGAGGCAGGAGGAGGAGGGATGAGGAGGGAGAGGGAGGAGGAGGGAAGATGAGGGAGGAGGGGGAGGAGGCGGAGGGAGTAGGAGGGAGGAGGATGGAGGAGGAGGGGAGAGGAAGAGGGAGAAGGAAGAGGGAGAAGGAGGAGGGAGGAGGGAGAGGGATGAGAGGGAGGAGGAAGAGGAGAAGGGTGGAGGGAGGAGGTAGAGGGAGGAGAAGAGAGGAGGAGAGAGTTCGCCATTCCGAATTCATACTCGTCTAGTTCTTCCCTTCTACACGACTGTAGATAACTTCCTTACACATAAAAAGATGAATTGTTATTGATATTGCCGTGGCATGGAGGAATATCAGCAGCAGAGTTGATCCAAAAAACCAAAGACTGAGATCTACGGAGAGCCATGAACGCCTACGCCAGCCGGCACGGCACTTGATGATGATGATTGCCGTGTGACGATTCTGTGTAGTCACGTCATTTTCTTCCCTTTCCCTAGCGTTTTGGTTCGGGGATTCTTTCATCATCATCATCATATATTTACGTACGTATTTTGGGAGGGGGAGGAGGGAGGAGGAGGAAGAAGAAAAAAAAACTATGACAGTTGACAGCTCTGGAATGAAAGGAAGGCGTGTAGAAAATTTCATCTCAATCGGATGGGCCGTTCGCGAACAAATAAAGGACATACATATATATTTACATACATATTTACATACATACACTTTGTTTTATAGATATAGATATATATATATATATATATATATATATATATATATATATATATATATATATATATATATATATATATATATATATATATATATATATATATATAGTACTTACTCCTTATTACTTAAACTTAGAAATTTGAGCAAGAACAATGTTAAGAACAGTGTTCATTGTTCCCTTTTTGCCATTGTAGAGTTCAGGTGGATTGATTGATTGATTGATTGATTGATTGATTTAGGAACCGACATCACAGCATTCAGGACATTCCCATAAGCGCTCCGTCCCCATCCTCAGCAGCCAGTGAAGAGTTCCAACACTAATAGTTCCAGTAGCAATCTGATTATATGTCCGTCTCGCCTTTCCTCTGAGCGTCGAGCGTCGGCCAGATCCCCTCATCACACCTCGCTGTCTCATTCTTACCAGACTATGGTGATCCATTTGCTCCTCCGAAGTGTACACGTGCTCCCACAAGGCCGCAACCACGTCTGCCTTGTCATGCATCAATACTCCACCAAGTTTTGCCGAGCCAGCCAATCTGTCCGCCTGTTCATTCCCCAGCACACCGGCATGCCCAGGAGAAAAGATCCAGGTGGAAAACTTGTTCAGCCAGTGGCTTTGTTTATTCTATGGTTTCCTGCTTTGTAAAACTTTGTATATGTAAGCATGTCTCATTTACATACATTCATGTTCTTGCTTGGGATCAGCTTTTATAACATACTAGCTGACCCGGCCCGGCTTCGCCCAGTCCTTGGTGGGGAGCATCTCATTTAATTCATATAAGTAGTCATATAAGTTCCCGTTCCCGTTACCGACTGTCTGTCTGTCTGTCTGTCTGTCTGTCTGCCTGTCTGTCTGACCCGGCCCGGCTTCGCCCAGTCCTTGGTGGGGAGCATCTCATTTAATTCATATAAGTAGTCATATAAGTTCCCGTTCCCGTTACCGACTATCTGTCTGTCTGTCTGTCTGTCTGTCTGTCTGTCTGTCTGTATGTCTGTCTGACCCGGCCCGGCATCGCCCAGCTCCTGGTGTGGAGCATCTCATTTAATTCATATAAGTAGTCATATAAGCTCACGTTCCCGTTCCCGACTATGTATCTGTCTGTCTGTCTGTCTGTCTGTCTGTCTGTCTGTCTAATCATTTATTGGTTGCAGTTAGAACAACCTTAGATAAACGAAGACCAACTTACAAAAAGCATTAGAAAGAGCACTTGAAAGATCTTTACATCTTCCCCAACAATTAACTTGGGTAAATGGAGCAGCGGCAGCAGCAGCAGAAGAAGAAGAAAAAGGAGGAGTAGGAGCTGGGAGGAGGAAGAGGGAGGAGGAGGGAGGAGGAGGAGAAAGAGAGAAGAGGAGGATGGAGGCGGGAGAGGGAGGAGGGGGGGGAGAAGAGTAAGAGGGTAGGAGGTGGAGGAGGGGAGAGGAGGAGGAGGAGGAGGAATATAACGCATATGCCTGTAGATTTAATAATGGCTGAAGTTGTTCCATGTCTTCTTAGAGTTGGCGACAGTGTAAAGAAATATAAAATCTTCAAACTTGATAGAGATAAGGTAACTATTATTTATTTATTCTTTAAGCAAAAAAAAATGAGTTACAATGATATGCATTATGCATTATTATTATGAAAACTTTGAAAATGCCTTAAAGATTGTATCATTATTTATTATAACTCATATGCCGGTATATAACTATGGACAAAGAGTTTATAAATCTTTGAAAACGATGCCACAATATGACTATAAGTTATACAGAAAAGTTATGCCCCTTGAAATAACTTTTACAGAGTTAAGTCCCCTGAGATATATGAAATTATAATGAAAAATGAAAAATGAAATAATATTGGGTAAGCAGCCGATTTCACACTAAAACAATATGACAGTGGGCTGCGCTGGAATGAAAGGAAGACGTGTAGAAAATTTCATCTCAATCGGATGGGCCGTTCGCGAGCGCATAAAGGACATAGGGACATACAGACAGACAGACGGAGATCGCCTTTTATATATAAGATGTAAAAAATCGCCCATAATAATATTTTGTTTTATAAATTTGTTGAATGCTGACAGTCCGCTCTACTTTTTTAACAACAGATTTTTTTTTTACAATTTAATGAACATTTCAGGTGGTTAGAGAGTATTGTTGCTCTTCTGTATCTCTGTTTGGATGTTTATTTAATTATATTTTTACATTCATGTGGATTGGTACAGGTTTAAACATTCATTATACTATGAATTCCCTTGGTGAATGTAAACACAGAAGCCACAAACAGTATATTGCATGCTGTGTTGCCTAGCATATTTCACTGCATCTCGTCTGGTGTATGTTGCAGGCCATCTCTCAAAACAATAAACGATTCCTCAAATATACTGAGGTGTTAGCAATTAAGTGGTTCCAGCATGGCAGTTAGTCATTGAGCCGCTGCGGCCTCTGGAGTATTTATCTTTGTGGCTGCAGTTTGCATTTCGCATTTTCCTTATGTTGGACTGGTAGTATATGGTTCCGTCGCCCTGCTACCGAGTGAGTACGTGGCGCGACTCTGTGGGCTGTGATGTTCACATGGAATGCTTCTACATGTCCGCTTTTGTTTTACAGTGACCTGCATGTTCGGAACAATGGCTACCGGCTGTTGCTAAATTGACTGATTTACCTTTTCGGTTCACGAGTGCATATTTCAGGAGACTCCTGGGAGTCGGCGCTGGAGCTATGGAGTTTGTGCTTAATGCGACGCTTTCGCTGGGTCGCCCTGCGGATAGAGACAAAGCCATGTGAGAACACCCGGGTCAATGAGGTCTTTCTGGTGACTGCCGATTCCATCGATGATGAACTGGTTTTCATGGAGGACTTTTGTGTTGGCATTCTGGCAGCGGTATTATGCACAGTGTACCCGTGCGGGCTGTTGGATTGCTGAGACTCCTGTCTGCTCCACTTTTCACATTGGACAATGGGGAGCATTTTGTGTGATATTCACTGGCACAGGAACGGAGCGTAATTGGGACGACCCGTTGCCGTGAAGTCAGAACCTCGACTGACTAACTAACTAACTAACTAACTAACTAACTAACTAGCTAGCTAATTAACTAACTAACTAACTAACTAACTAACTAACTAACTATCTGTCTGTCCATGTTATTCTTTGCATTTTCCTCAGAAACCACATTTCCACAGCCGTCAGCTGTTTTTCAGCTTGACTGCTTATTGTCCACGCTTCACATCCATACAAAAGTACAGGTTCTATGTAGCACTTCAACACTCTTTTTCTCGTTTCAATTGATATGTTTTTATTGGTCAGTATGTTTTTCATCTTGCAAAAGGCTACCTTTGCAATGGCAATTCATGTTCTAATCTCCTCAAGGCATCTCCCATCAGATTTTATGACTGAGCCTAGATAACTGTATTGATTCACTTACTTAAGAATATGCCCATTTACTCGTATATCACATTGTGGTCTTCTGGTCTTTTGTCTTCTTAATATTCAGTTCTAACCCTAGTTGTTTACTGTGTGCAACAACCGCATCTACTAAATTTTGCAGTTCCTGTTCATTGTCTGCAATCAAGACTTCATCATCTAAGACTGTATCATGCCTAAAGTACAGCGAGAAATAATCAAATTGATTTACTTTTTTTTTCCAGGATGTGAGATTTAAACATTGAGCACAACATTGATTATACACTTGATAAAGTAAAACATAATAAACTGATTAAAATGTTGGATGATATCAACATTTATGGGAAACATCTCAGAATAATAAAGAATATTTGAGTTGAGTTGAGGTGAGTTGAGTTAAGAACCGACATCACTGCACTCAGGACATTCCCATACGTGCTCCGTCCCCTCGTTCAACAGCCAGCGAAGAGTCATACTACTAATCGTTCCCACCGCTATCTGATTAAAAGTTCTCCTGGTCTTCTCTCTCAGTTTTAAGATTCTTCCAGAACCCCTACCGATCCCCCGCAATCTCATTCTTTCCCTATATGGGTTCTCAGTCTGTTCCTCCGCCTTCTCCACCTGATCCCACAAGCGCACGACCCCTCCCCCTTGTCCATAGGCAAAATACCACCAAGAGGTGCATTTCCTGCTAGCCTATCAGCCTGTTCATTACCCCGTACACCCTATGGCCAGGGCAAACTATCCATACAATTTTCACAATCTGTGACCTCTGAAGCGACAAGAGCCATTGCACACGAAACATTCCTTTCTCCACCTTGCTAAGCATATTCTTTGAATCCGTAATGAATACAACGTGTGTCGCAGTAGTCTCCTCTAGCCACCGGAATGCCGCTGTTACTGCCTCCACCTCTATTCTCATGCTGGAGGTCGTAGTCTCATATGCCAGACTCTCCATTTTCAAGACTCGCCCATTAGCCTTTGCAATAAAGCCCCAGCCACAACGACTGTTTCTCACCATTGACCCAACGGTGTAGATGACAATGTCACCTTGATGTGTGCCTTGCTCTGGATCAGTTGCTGCACTTAAAACTCAGTGCCACCAGCTGTCCATTCTCTGCACTAACGACCCAGTGTTATTATTACATTGTGCCAGTCCGTCATGTCTTCCGGAACTTCAACCCACTCTCTTTCAAGATTGATGGTATCTAGATCACACACCTGAGGTATAGAAAGTTCTGCCTGTGCCATCCAGGACCTGTCTCGCCTTAGTCTATGGCCCTTGACCATATCCATTGCTGCATGCAGCGGGTGATCCCTGTCTGCGGAATCTCTCAGGTACCATTTGGCCTGAAGGACCCTATGACTATCCGTCATTGTTGGTTGCGCCAGGATATGCCTCATGCATATAATTGGTGAGTCCTTTGTGTGCCCCAGGATTGACTGCATGGCAGCATTCTGTATGCGCTCCAACCTTTCAAGCTGGATCTTTGATACTGTTAGCAGCCGTAAACCATACTCAATGACATAAATTATTAACTGCTGAAAGAGCCTGTACAGCATCCTCTGATCTACCCCGGTTGCTGCCATAGCCCTCAATGCATTAACTCTTTCGCTACCAAACAAAACTTGGGTCCTGACCAAACAGAAATTCATGGCAGAAAATTGGAAGTAGGGGTTTGTTACAATAATGCTTTTAAAATGGTAAAAATGGTAGCAGATCTATTGTATTACATATCAAATTAAAGAGGATTGTGCAAGAAACATGACAGTGTTAATAATTAATTCATAGGTTACAAATATTATGACAATAATGAGAGGTTTAATAATAACAACTGAAATTAAAGAAGTAAAAATTATTTTAAAAACTGCGCTGATAAGGTGTTTTCTACACTCCTATACTGCTAATCATGTTTAATTTATGTTGTATTATATATCAAAATAAAGGGGATTGCACAAGGAATATGCAAGTCATGGAATTATTGCTATAGGTTGTAAATATAATAAAAATAATAATATAGTTTGTCAAATAAATTGACAAACAGAGGTAAAAATGATGAAGACATTGCATTTATAAGGTGTTTTCTACACTCCTATACTGCTAATCATGTTTAATGTACTGAATAATCAAACAAACACCACTTGTCTTCAAGAATATAAACAGTATTGCTCATTAAAATCACCCAAAAGGAAGTTCTGGTGCATATTCTGAACCATGTCTTTTTCACACACAAAAGAAAAATGATGAAAACATTGCACTTATAAGGTGTTTTCTGATTGATTGATTGATTGATTGATTGATCTAGGAATCGACATCACAGCATTCGGGGCATTCCCATAAGCGCTCCGTCCCCATCCTCAGCAGCCAGCGAAGAGTTCCAACACTAATAGTACCAGTAGCAATCTGATTATATGTCCGTCTCGCCTTTCCTCTGAGCGTTGAGCGTCGGCCAGATCCCCTCGTCACTCCTCGATGTCTCATTCTTGCCAGACCAAGGTAATCCATTTGCTCCTCCGAGGTGTGCACGTGCTCCCACAAGGCCGCAACCACGTCTGCCTTGTCATGTATCAATACTCCACCAAGTTCTGCAGAGTCAGCCAATCTGTCCGCCTGTTCATTTCCCAGCACGCCGGCATGTCCCGGAGAAAAAATCCAGGCAATGCTTGTCACCCGTGACCTCCGAAGCGAAGCAAGCCACTCCGCACGAAGCCTGCCCGTCCTCACCCTCGTGAGCATGCTTTCTGAGTCAGTTACAATCACGACGTGTGTGTGTGTGTGTCGTTTTCTCCATCCAGCGGAAAGCCGCAGTGACCGCCTCCACCTCCATTCTTAAGCTGGATGTTGTGGTATCATATGCCAGGCTCTCATAAGGTCTTTTCTACACTACTATACTGCTAATCATATTTAATTTACTGAATAATCAAACAAACACCACTTGTCTTCAACAGTATAAACAGTATTGCTCATTAAAATTATCTAAAAGGAAGTTTTTGTCTTTTTCACACAAAATGAAAAAAAAATAATGGCAGAAAACTGTAAGTAGGGGAGTGTCACAATACTGTTATGAAAATGGTTAAAATTGTAGCAGAAATATTGTATTATATATCAAAATAAAGGGGATTGCACCGGGAATATGTTGGTATTGATCTCATATATAATCATAATATATATTATATAATATAAAATAATTTTTAAAAATAATTTGAAAAAAACAGGTAAAAATGATGAAAACATTGCACTTACCAAGGGGTATTGTTATCCTGAGCACTGGTAAATCACTACTAATCCTGTTGAATTTACTGAACAAACACCACTTTTCTAAAATATGAACACAATTGCTCCGAAAAGAAGTTTCAGGAATAATCAGAGTTGCTTCGCGATGTGCACTTTCAATTAAACTTTGCTTGAAATCCTCCAATGACAGTTTTTTTCCTCCTTTCTCTGTTTGGCATATTGAATGTAGGATGTTTATTTTTATTTGCAATATGTGGCAGTCTATTTGTGATAGGCTGCAAAGCAAAACTTTGGGGCACAAGTGTGGTCTATTAGTGCAGCCGGAGCAAACAAAAGATTATCTGTGTCGTTTAGTTCGAGCGCTGCAAAAAACAGTCTCTATTGACACCGATAAATTCTATTAAATGCTTGGCTCCTGTCAATTTCCTGCAACAGACTTTTTGAAATTATTTGGCACGCAGAGTGTCAAAATTTCAGGAATAATCTGAGCTGCTGCGCGATGTTCACTTTCAAGTAAACTTTGCTTGAAATCCTTCAATGATAGTTTTTTTTTTTTTTTTTTTTTTTTCTTTTTTTGCACCTGCTGTGAAACTTGGTGTGATAAATAGATTCAAATCGATTCCTGGGAAACATAGTGGCATACAAAGGAGTATATAAATGTGCACTTGTACACCAGTAGTCTTTGATAGATGGTTTTGGATCAAGTCCCATAGCAATAATGACAGACGTAAACTTCAGCCATTCGTGCTTCGTGAGTGGGGTCCAGGATAACAGACTAGAATGGTTTCTTTTAGGAGTGTTCTGCATCAGTATCTTTTCTGCATATTTGTTTACATTTTTAATTAAACAATCCACTATGTCATCATCAAAAAACACTTTGAGAATATCCATAGGTGTTTGCAGTTGATAAAGTTTAGAGTTGACCTGAGATCTTCGAGGACGAAACTCAAAATTCGGTTTTGTTTCCCCTTCTGAATACATCTTGCCATGTCGATGATGATGAGATGGCGGATAGGTGCATCACTCTCTATAGAAGCTTGTAAATTCAAGTTTTTCCTCCAGTTTTATTCTTATTGTGTACTGTTTGCTTTCCTTTGCACTGAGAAGTAATTGTGACATCCTGACATTCATTGTCAGATGGACATTCATTGTCAGACACCAAAGCTGATGACGAAGTTCCTCTAGTATCTTTATCACCACGTGCTAAAACTTTAGATTCACATATACAACTGCTGTCTTAATCACTAATATCGGAATCACTATTGTTTAAAACAGTTTCAAACAATAATCTAGTTTGATCTGAAGTCATTCTACATGGACGCATACTGGTGGGCGTTTCCATTGTGAAAAATCAAAACAAACAACTTTAAAACTGAAAATACACAAAAATCAAATGTTAACAAATGTTTGACGGCACAACGATGATGTAGCTATCTTTCTGCTGTGCGACTTTTCAGTTTACTGTAACTTAAAATTCCGAAACGGAGCAGAAATGTATCATATAAACCACTGATCATTCTGTATCGATAAAAATACCAATTGCCACCACAGTCTGTCCAATGGGGCACGAGATCGGCCCGTGGTAGCGAAAGAGTTAAGTCCCCTACCAGCCTTACTACCAAGGCCTCCACATGATCCTTAAAAGACAAACACCTGTCAAAGGTGATACCCAAGTACTTCAATTTACTCTCTCGACTAAGAGGACATTCATTTAACATAATACCTGGGACGCCTGCCTTGACGATCCGGTTATCCAAGGAGTACCACACAACCGATGCGTATAATGGCCCCTGCGTCCCTGCACCACTCCGCCACTCTGTCTACCGCCACCTGTAAGTCTTTCGCCAAACTGGCCTTGTCTCTGCCATGTCTGTACACAAGAACATCATCTGCAAATGTCAAGATTCTACCCACACCTGGTGTCTCAATAGCTGCGATTTTACTGGTGTAGATATTAAAGAGCACTGGGGACAAGGCAGATCTCTGCAGCAACCCAGGTGTAATAGTACAGGGGTCAGAATCCAGGAACCCATGCGCAGTGCAACCTTACGCTCATAAAGGACTGCCGCAACCCATCTAACAAGGCAAGGGCAGATCTCCATGTCCAACAGTGTGTGTATTAACCGATCATAACTAGCCCTGTTATACGCATCTTCCAGGTCAAGAGCTACCGCCACTGTCTCCTGTTTATCATGGAAGCCCTCGTAGACATCAAATGCGAAAGTTGCAGCATTGGCCCAGGTGTCCTTTCCCGGCCGGTAGCTCCCGAGTCCTTGGGGAAGCAGATTCCGACTTTCCAAATGTTGCTGAAGCCTGCGTGCTACTATCTTTTCGAGGACTTTGCCATACATGTTTTGCAGGGTTATGATTCTGTATCCATTAAGTCTGGAATGACCCTTACCTGGCTTTGGGAGTCGGACCAGGTATCTATGCAGCGAATCGTGGGGTATTTCCGCCGTATTGATGCTTAGGTTGAAACAAAGATCCATCTCCTTCAAGTCCCCATCATTTATGTTCCTCATATGGGAGTACCTCATCCCATCCGGACCTGGCGCTGTGTCTTTAGCCCGCTTCAGTACCCGTCTAATGTTTTCTCCGCTTCGTTCTCTCCCCGCTAGCTGTTGTCAAAGGTATCGAGCTCAAAGCACGTACTCCGTTGCTTCGGCGATAATTCTTTGTATTATTCATAGTTGCTTCAAAGAATATTTACTGGAACCAAGTAGCAGCAATTAAAATGGCAAATAAAGAGGGCAATTATGAACAAATAAGGCTGGAGTACGACAGGAATGTGTTTTGTCACCGGATCTCTTCTCCCTCTATAGCGAAGTAATAATGAGGGAGATCAAAGAGAAGCCAGGAATACTATTCGGAGGTTATAATATAAACAATATACAATATGAATATGACGCAGTATTGGTGGCGGATACTGCAAAAGATCTACAACAATTGTTGCACATTGTAGTAACAGAGAGTGCAAAGAAATGACTTCTTGAATATCAATAAAACAGTAACAATGGTGATATCCAAAATGAAGGTGATACCAAAACGTGAAATATAAATAGAAGGGAAAATGCTAAACGTAGTAAATAGTGTTAAATACCTAGGGGCATTTATAACATCAGGTGGAAGATGCAAAACAGAGATTAAGAGCAAAATAAGGCAAGCAAAAGCTGCATTTCAGAAAATGAAGAGTATCTTATGCAATAAGTCACTATCATTTAATGTAAGAAAGAGAGACTCATTTATTATTTTTCTGTTATTTGAGGTAACATCTGGAGTTTTTTTGTTTTTTTTTAACTGCTTCAACACAAATCCCACTGTCAATATCTTTTAATATAATTGTATCAGGTTGTATTATGTTAATGTATAGCATTCAACAGGTTTAATACATGTAAGCATTCATGTTTATTGCATGAAAAGACATTCTGTCTCAGTCTAACTAAACATTATGATCCAATGTCCATTTGAATAATAAAGACGCACACACACACAAACACGCACATACACAAACCTATACACATAGACACTCGTGCTACTCTTAACTAACTACACAAGTATTGTGGTCTTTCACCAGTGTTTGTAACTTGTAGGTCTACTCTTTCATCATAACCATACAGTTATTTTCTGTAGTATGACAGTTTATTAATTAGTTAGATAGTTAGTTAGTTAATTAGTTAGTTAGTCGAGGTTCCAACTTCACGGCAAAGGGTCGTCCCCCTTATGCTCCATTCCCGTGCCAGCGAATATCACACAAAATGCTCCCCACTGTCCAATGTCAAAAGTGGAATAGACGGGAGTCTCGGCAATTCAACAAGCCCGCACAGGTACACTGTGCATAATGCCGCCGTCAGGATGTCAACACAAAATTCATCCATGAATACCACAGTTCGTCGTCGATAGGCTCGGCAGTTACCAGAAAGACCTTATTGACCCGGGTTTTCTCACATGGCTCGGTCTCTTAACGCAGGGCGACTCGCCGAAAGTGTCTCACAAAGCACGAACTCCGCAGCTTCAGGTCCGACTCCCGGGAGTCTCCCGAAAAATGCACTCGTGAATCGAAAGGGCAAAGCAGTCAATTCAGCAACCGCCGGTAGCCACTGTCCCGAACATGCAGTTCACAGTACAGGACAGATGTAAAAGCATTCCACACGAATTTAAAGCTCACGGTGTCGCCCACGCACTCACTCAGTAGCAGAGCGACGGAACCATGTACTACCAGTCCAACATGAGGAAAATGCGTTTGCAAACCGTAGCCACAAGCATAAACACGCCACAGGCCTTAGCGGCTCAACGCCTAACCGCCATGCTGGCGACCGGAAGAGTTTATTAATTATATTACTTCGCCTCGTTAATTACCAACGTCTGTTGCTTTTAAACAACGAAATGGTATGTGCGCTGTCTTTTGTGCTAATTCATGAAATTGTTAATACAGTGGAACCTCACTTAACGAGCACCTCTCATAACGAGTAATTTGTATAACGAGTAAAATAAATTGTAAAAAAATGATTCGCTGAACGAGTGACGTTTCGCATAACGAGTGACGAGGGGAGGGGAAGTCCCGTATTGTGCGCCTGCAACAGCGAGGGCCCGAAGACAAGGGGTGTCGGACAGGTGTGAGCGTGGCTGATCTAGCACGCACATACAATCGGTCGACATCAACGATTTGCACTATCCTCAAGAACAATGACAAGATTAAGGAGGTAGATGCTTCAAAGGGAGTGACAAGAATATCTACGCAACGATTACGTATTCTCGATGATGTTGAGAGGTTGCTTCTCATATGGATAAACGAAAAGCAACTGCAAGGCGACACTATTAATGGGAGCATCATTTCTTCGAGCGTTGTTTTGAGGTGACTGAAGGGACCAATCTCACTCTCAGAGAGTTTTGGAAATATCACTTCCACATTGTTGCCTGCCTCAAGATGATCGAAAAGGCGTGGGAAGGGGTTACCAAGAGACCCCTCACTTCTGCTTGGAAGAAGCTGTATCCGGAAAGCGTTGTCGAATGTGACTTTGAGGGGTTTGAGACAGTACCTGTGGATCCTGTAGTCAACGAGATTGTGTCTTTGGCCAAGATCATGGGACTGGAGATGGATAACAAAGATATCGATGAGCTTGTGGAAGAGCATAGCCAAGAGCTGACCACCGAAGAGCTTATGGAATTACATTGTGTTTCACAGCAAGAAGTTGTGGAAGAGAGTTTGTCCGAGGAGGAGGAGAAGGTAACAGCAAACCAACAATCTTCTGGCGCAATAAGAGAAATGCTGTAAACATGGGACACTATTGCATCGTACATTGAGAACCATCACACTGATAAGGCAGTGGCTATGAGAACTACTAATTTATGTAATGATAATGCTGTGTCGCATTTCCACTAAATTCTGAAGCGTCGGCAAAAACAAATTTCTCTAGACAGCTTTCTAGTAAAAAAAAAGAATTAGGTATGTATTAAAAATTGTAAATTCATTATTTCAATGTTTTGTTTTTGTTTTCTACAAATCGAATTCTCATTCCAGGTTCGTTCATTCTGCGATAGAAAAGGAAGATGAATCACGCTCCTTAACAATGTATATATAATTTTCTTTGAATAAACGTTATACAAAATATTTTGAGTATTATTTCGGCATGGAACGCATTATCGTATTTTACATTAATTTGTATGGGAAAAACTGTTTCGCTTAACGAGTGTTTCTCGTTACGAGTAAGATTCTGGAGCGGATTATGCTCGTTAAGCGAGGTTCCACTGTATATAAAATGACGTCTTTTCTATTATGTTTTCCTAGCTCTGTACACCATTTATTAGGCATACTTCTTAAGGCACACTGCATATGTTTATATTACTTTCTTTAGTCCAAAATAATTTCACACATCAAATGAACATATTCATACGCATCGGTTTTTACCGTTTTAGTGATTTCATTTTCCATATTCTAACAGGTGTGAACCCAACAGCCACCGTAACTGGTAAATTTATATTTTTATTTTATGCTTATCTAATTGTAAACTGAATATGTGTTTACAATAGTATGTAATGACTGAAATGTTTTCCTAATTTTGCAGTTGACGTGTCAACACTAATAAGACTTACATATTACCTTTTAACATGTTTAACAAGTGTAGGCATTCATGTTATTTACACGAGAAGACATTATGCCCAAACTTATCATCCAATGTCCATTTAAATGAACACACACACATGCACACACACATACACAAATACACACACACACACACACACACACGCGCGCGCGCGCACACGCACGCTACCCATAAAGGTATAAACAGATGGTTTTATAACAGGAAAAACCAGACCATCGAAGCCGCCGCCCATCTTCGAAAGCGCAAGGAATAAATGTTGGCGCTAGGCGTTATTTGGAAAAGGCTCCAAAAATGTGACCTCGTCACGTATGGCGTCAAATTTGAATTTTAGAATCAATGTAGTAACCAGTCACTGTGTTCGCTTTGTGAGATGGCAGTTCTACTAGGGCAATTTTACGTCATAGATTTATAGACGCTTAGCAGTATGGTGACGTTTTATTTTTCTATCTTCTCATTCTTCCTTGATTTTATCTCTGTTGTAGAATGAGAGACTCATTCTGATATTATCAGCGTTCTTTCACACCATGACAGTTAGCTATTGATACCCAATGAGACAAAGAAAGCATTAATAGAGTGGGCAGCAGTAAAACTGCAGAAAATAACATAAACGTGAATGAAATCTAGTGTTACGTGTGAATAAATGATATGGATGGATGATCACGGTAAAAGTAGATTTACACAAAACGTTATATTATTGTATTAAATCTCAGACAAATGACAACTTCACACTTGTAATGGATGAAGTGAATGCCAAAAGTGGGTCGGATAACCTGGGTTTCGAAGAGATCAAGGAAGAAATGTGGAATTGGGGCACTGAACGAAAATGGAAGTGTTGAACAAATTTTGGCCCATTGAATCAATATGTCATGGGCCGAAGTGTTGTTCCAAATAAAAGAATTCATAATGCAGTTCTGGTATCATTAGACCACATTATAGAAAACCATATTGATCATATATGTATTAACAAAATGTTAGATCATCTATACATCAGGTAAACGTTTTGAGAGGTGCAGTCGTAGATTCAGATCACCATCTGTTGATAAATTAAATGAAGTTAAAAAGCAAGAAATACATAACTTATTATAAATATGGATATTAAAAAAAAATAGAAGATCTCTGAAATCTACAACCAAGTAACAATTTATGGTCAGTCTTTAATAATCTGTGGCAAGGGGACGGCTCTGTGGCTAGGGGTTACGAATGCAATTCGCAGTCCCGCATACTTCATTCAAAACACATCTGTGTGGTACCTGAGAATTGCTGTAGATAGGGATCACCCCCTGCATGAAGCCATGGATATGGTAAAGGGTCATAGACTGTGGCGAGGCAGGTCCTTATGGCACAGGCAGAACTATCTATACGTCAGGTGTGTGATCTAGAGACCCACAATCGTGAAAAATAGTGGGTTGAAGTTCCGAAAGACATGACGGACTGGCGCAATGTAATAGTAACACTGGGTCGTGAGTGCAGAGAATGGGCAGCTGGCCGCACTGAGTTTTAAGTGCAACAACTGATCCAGAGTAACACACATCAAAGTGACATAGTCATCTACACCGATGGGTCAGTGGTGAGAAACAGACGTAGTGGTTGGAGTTTTATTGCAAAGGCTAATGGATGAATCTTGAAAAAGGAGAGTCTGGCATATGAGACTACGACCTCCAGCATGAGAATGGAGGTGGAAGCATTATTAATGGCATTCCATTGGTTAGAGGAGACTACTGCAACACACATTATATTCATTACGGGTTCAACGAGTATGCTTAGTAAGGTGGAGAAAGCAATGTTTCGTGTGGAATGGCTATCGTCGCTTCAGAGGTCACAGATTGTGAGAATTGTATGGATATTTTGCCCTGGCCATGCGGGAGTGCGGGGGAATGAACAGGCTGATGGGGTGGCAGGGCATGTACCACTTGGTTACCGATTACCCATGGACAAGGGAGAGATGGTCGTACGCTTGTGGGACCAGGTGGAGAAGGTGGAGGAACAGATTGAGAAGCCGTATGTGGAAAGGATGAGATTTCGAGGGATTGGCAGTTTTCTGGTAGAATTCCAAAACTGAGAGCCAAGACCAGGAGAACTTTCAATCAGATAGCGGTGGGAGATATTAGAAGTGTGACTCTTCGCTTGCTGTTGAACGAGGGGTCTGAGCGCATATGAGAATGTCCTGAGAGCAGTGATGTCGGTTCTTAGCTCAACTCAACTCAACAACTCTTGTTAGGTTCCTCTTGTGCCTTGCGAGGTGAAGAATAAACAGCTGGAGAGTGCTGTAAATGGGCTTCATATATCTAGGTTCTCACGTATACGATGAAAAAGACTACAACGTTACATATATGCAGGAAAGGAACAATTACAATATCTTCTTCTTCTTCTTCTTCTTTGCGTTCATCCGGGGTGTTTTTTTTTTTTTTTTTCAGATGTGATTGCGGTGTGTCTCGTTAGGCACCATTGGGTCGAACCCTTAGGCCAATACATCCGACATTTAGCGTGCATTTTTGACCAGGTTAGCATTCCTGGGAGACTATTTTTTGTGGTACCGTCGAAGACTGCACGGTCATCGCTCAAATGAAGGCAGGGACAGTCCATAGCAATTTCCGCAATCCTGGGTGGCTTCCATAATTGCAGAGCCGACACATAACGCTCTGGTGCTGGGCTCACCGAGGGAATCGTCACGTCCTGCTCATGGCTGCTTTAATTCCTCACTTCAATATATTGGGCATTTCGTTCGCCCCGGGCCGTTCCTGCACAAACCAGACAGGTCTGCAGATGGTATCCACTCAGCGAGTTTTCGGACATGTGCTTGTCCTTGTGCCCGTCAGAGCTGTTCCAGGCACGGCGGACATTCGGAAAACTACCTAGTCAGAGCTGTTCCAAACAAGAGCGGCATTCGGAAACTAGGTAGTCAGAGCTGTTCCTAGCACGAGAGACATTCGGACGAGACATTTCACTCGGACGTAAATGCGTAGTGCCAATTTTTAGTTTGGCACTTCCGAATTCAGCGGGCATTTTTTAATGAGGTTAGCCTTCCTCGGGTTTCGAGGCACGTTAGACTTATTGTTGTGATGTCGCCCACATCTCAGTTAGTCAAGATAGAACGATCAACAACATCAAGGTCAACCCTCTAGGGAAGGCAGGGGCAGACCATGGGCATTCCCCCGCTATCCAAGGAGGCTACCATAATTGCAGAGCCGGCACATATTGCTCTGAGACTGGGCTCACCCAAGGAGTTGCCACGTCCTGCTCATGGCTGCTTTAGTTCCTCACTTCCATGTGTTGGGCATCTCGCTTGCCACTGATCAGTCAAGCACACACTAGGAACGGTCAGACTGCGTGCCACATCACACTCGGTAAGCTTTTGCTTTTGAATTCGGTCCACGCAATGGATTCGCTAGCCGTGCGTTCCATTTCGTGTTATTGAGACGTTTATTTTTTCACTTTTGTCTACAATCTCTATGAGTAGAAGAAGAAGAAGAAGAAGAAGAAGAAGAAGAAGAAGAAGAAGAAGAAGAAGAAGAAGAAGAAGAAGAAGAAGAAGAAGAAGAAGAAGAAGAAGAAGAAGAAGAAGAAGAAGAAGAAGAAGAACAACAACAACAACAACAACAACAACAACAACAACAACAACAACAAGAACAAGAAGAGGAAGAAGAAGAAGAAGACACATGAAAGCCACTGTAACGCAGTGACTAGCACGCTTAACTGTCGGTCTAGAGGTCATGTGTTCTAATCCCCCTCGTGGCGGGAGATTTAGAAAACAAATATGACCTGGCATTTCCTTTCGACCAGAAATGTTATGAAAAGCAGAGGTAGCCGGCATGATATTCACCATATCACCGATCAATTTGGAGCCATGGTAAAGTTTGGCTAGACGTGCACCTGTTGGCTTGGTTGCCATGGGTTAAATCCACGTCGGAAAAGATGTGAATGTTTAAAAAATACGTGGCCACCCAGGGCGACTGTCGTGTCCTCCTTTAAAGTGTCGTCCCTGGAGTGAAGAGAGTCAACACCCACATTATAATATTTTTTCCCTATCAATATCCTGGAGAATCCACCAGCTTCCGTCCAACACACTCCATCAGCCAATGGACACCTTTTCCTATCACTCTCTCACTGTCGTACTATGCCCCCTCTCATACTTCCCCAACGCAACATACTCAACAACTCTTGCTTCTAAAAATTAATAAAGATTAATTTATTAAAAGAAAAGTGTAACGTATATGAGACGTGTATGCGAAGAAAATGTGTGTCGTGTATTATAACATAAATGTATATGTCAGCCCTCAAAGTTCAGGATCATAGTGTACACATCATGGCAAGGATTACACGACATCACACGAGTCAGTACACTAGACCTCACCGAAGTCGTATCCTTCTCTCCAGACATGTCCTCTTCCAGGAACTTTGATGACCATGAGATCTGAATCCCATGTAAATATATAATCCGTGGAAAAAACTATTATTGTTCCTAACGCAACTGTTCCTAACAGTTTATAGAAACTCCGGCTTCATAATTCCGGCGCGGTGAAACAAACATGGAACACTGTCCTATGAACAGGACTTTTTGTCTCTTGCTAAATGTTCTCTAGTTCTCACTATTAAACAGTTATTGTCTATACTCCAATAGAGTTCTTTATTTTTGTTCTAGTCATAAGTGAACTGAATATCCATCACTACTGGTGTGTTAAAACTGGTATGACCTAAACTCATTCGGTATTTATCCTGTAGGATACATATACCATTCAGCTCCACTGAGCAATGTTGATCATCTTCCTCTAGCATAAGCTCTGTTGTAAAGTTGCTGGCCCATCTCTCTACATCATAATTTATCCGGGATCGGATTTTTAGTTGTTCCGGGTTCTTCATTCCAACCAGAGGAACCTGTAAAATAAATCAGACAACCGGTGATAGTCTCTCCGTCACTGATCTCTATTAGATGATCGTGGCCATCGGCCTCGCTCAGAAAATATAATGAACCTACTCTGTCATGGACAGATGACTGAACACATATGTTATCATCAGGCCAAGACAATAAAAAAAATCAACAAACAGAATGCGGAACCCCGCCCACCAGGGACACCTACGGGAATATCCCAATTATCCCTCATTATTAAATTCTCAACTAGTAAAGCTTATCCACACTTCACTAATCTATTTTCAACTAACAGAGCCAAGTATCACTTCCCTACTCTAGCTAGTTTTCCACTAACAGTGCTAATCATCACACTTTAGTTTTAACAAGGCTACAGCCTATATTAATTAGAACTAATTATAATAGGTTCTACCTTAGGCAACACTGCAGTTAGATCAAATTACATCCACTCTTGCCATGACAGGCACGTGTAAAATTAAATTAACTCAATTCGCACACGGTAGACATTTTCCCATCAGAACCACAGCGCCGAAGCACGTCTGCTAAAATCCAAGGTTTGAGTTCAACTGTCCTCTCCAATCCTGGTTTTTGGCAAAACCTAAAATTGGTCACGTGACAGTATTCTTCCGGTCCACACAGGTGTTATTTTGACATATCATCCATTGTCAAGAATCGATTTTCCCTGGCTCCATCAATGTCAAAGTTGTCATCAGTTGTTTTGACTTCCCCAACAAACTAACGAGTTACTGTATGATCCCAACAACAGTTGTCAATAGCAATCTGCCAATCTGCGTGATGTCCGGAAACTATATGACAGATGGACTGTTTTCTTCCGAGCTGAGTACTTCCGCTTCCAATCCGACTTGTTTATAATCTGTCAAAGCGATGTATGATTCAGCTCATTCACTTCCCCTACACATCTGCAACTGTTAATTTTGCCCGACATGTGATGGCCGACATCCGATTGCCACCATGATCCCACGGGTTCCATCTGTATTCAAATGTTGACAGACTGTCAAAGCGATGCAGGGACCCGTCTCACTCACCACCGAGTAGTCCCAATCCGTCGACCAGATGTACACATGCAGCTACAAATATTGTCCTGGGATTTTGACATCCGATTTGTTTTTACTGTTAGTCAAAATAGTTGTCGCTGGCAGATAGTCCGTTTTATCAGAAAGCCTCTATAATAATCAACTGGGTAAACGCAAGGTTTTATTTTGTGACATAGGCCCCCTCTTAAGAGAGTAGTCCATCTCACTCTTCTCCACCGTGAGTTTAATCCAGATGATTCATTCTTCTTCTTCAGGAGCTGGGTGTCTTGACAAGAAATCCGCTCCAACATTTTCCTTCCCAGGAATGTACTCCACTGTGAAATTATAAGGTTGAAGTAACAACGACCACCGCATCAAACGGGCGTTGAGCTTCTGAGAAGTAGCCAGGAACATCAGGGGCTGATGATCCGACTGGACTCGAAACTTAACTCCATACAAATATGGCTGGAATTTTTGCACTGCCCATACGAGGGACAAGCACTCTCTCTCTCGACGGTTGAATAATTCCTCTCCGCCTGTAGAAGTTTCTTACTTGCGTATGCTACAGGTTTCAAAACCGAAGCATCGTCTTTTCCTTCCTGTAACAGAGCTGCCCCAATCCCAATCGCACTCGCATCCTGTTCTCAACACAAATGGTTTGGAAAGGTCAGGGAGCTGTAATACAGGTTTGCTGACCAAGGCCTCCTTTAACTGACTATAGGCATTCTCACATTCTGGTGTCCAAATGATTTGGTCCGGGAATCCCTTTTTCAAGGTTTCCGTCAACGGAGCTCCCAGTTCAGTGAAATGTGGGATAAATTTGTGGTAGAACCCACACAACGAGAGAAAAGATCGCACATCCTTCTTCGTTTTTGGCCTTGGTGCATTTCTGATTTTCTCCAGGTTCTTCTCTTCTGGGACAATGTGTCCTGGAGTGATGGTGTGACCTAGAAATTCCAGAGTCTGGTAACCAATCATGCACTTGGTTGGACGAGCGGTAAGCCACGCTTCCTTGAGTCTATTAAACACTCTCTCCAAGGATTGTAAGTGGTCATCCAAGCTGTCACTGGAAATCAGAATATCATCCATGAATGAGATGATGGACGGATCCTGTAACGGATCTAGTAAAGTCCTCATCATGCGTGTAAACACACTAGGTGCATTGCTGAGTCCAAAGGGCATGACCTTGAATTCGTAGTGTCCACTAGGGTGTACTGAAAGCCAACAGTGGTCGAATCTCCGGTTTGACTGGTATCTGATAGTACCCCCGACTCAGATCCACCTTTGAAAAGTACCGTGCCTTATGGAGCCTAGCGAATAGCTGAGTTGGATTCGGCAAAGGTTCCACCTGAAATTGTGTGTGACTGTTCAGAAGTCGGTAGTCTATACACAACCGGTGTTCTCCACTTGGTTTCCGTAACAAAACTACCCCTGCATTGTATGGGGATGTGGATGGTGCAATCACGTCATCCTCCAGCAGTTTCTGTATTTCTTCCTCCAGGGCCTTTTCTTTAGAGAATGGCACTGGGTAAACCTTTTGACGAACAGGCTCCTGCTGTGGTCAAAGTCATCTCGAACTCAACCAACCTCGTTCGTCCTGGTTTATCAGTCAGTATCTCCTTATGAGACTTGAGAACCTGGGTTATCCTTTCCCTCTCCTGGGAGGTCAGATCAGGGTTCACTTGCACATCCCTATAGGTTTCCTGGTGTACCAAGGGATATTCCCTGCCCTCGTTGGTTCCCACTTCTGTCTCCACTGCAACTGCCATTGCCATGAGGTGAGCTGCCTCGTCTCCGGGTCTCTCTTCGTATTTCCGCAAGAGATTGATATGGAAGTCTTCGACTTTCCCCGGATCCGGATCTGATAGTTGGTTCTGGATATCACCCTTTCCACGGGAAATGGTCCTTGCCAACCTATCTCCAGTTTGTTGTTTCCCGTTGGGAGTAGCAACAAGACTTTATCTCCCACCTCTAGAGATCTTTCTTTAGACCTAGCGGTTGTAGTAAGCCGCATGTCTTTTCCTGGCCTTTTTCAAGTTTTGATTTGCCAGAGTCCATCCCTTGTGGAGTTTTTCTTTCAGTTCCTCCACGTATTTATAGGATGAGATCACTTCTTCTGACGTCCCCTCTTCAGTCCAACTCCTCAACATGGCTTCCAACGGTCCTTTGATTGGACGACCAAACAGCAACGTAGCGGGTGGTAGTCCGGTTGAGCCATGAGGAACTTCCCGATAGGCAAAGAGTGCTGCTGGGATATATTCATCCCACCTATCAGGTTTTTCCTGCGCTAGTTTCCTGAGCATTGTCATCAACGTGCCGTTGAAACGCTCTACTTGTCCATTGGCTTGAGGGCTGGTATGTATGTGGTTAGAGTGAAACACCCTAAATACCTCCTCCATGAGTTTTCCACAAAACTGAGATCCATTGTCCGTCAGAATTTGATCCGGAAAGCCTAATCTGGTAAAGGCCTCCATCAGTGCGTCCGCCACTCTTTTCGAGTCAATCGTGGTCAACGGTATGGCCTCACCCCACATTGTACAGCAATCCACCATTGTGAGTATATACATGTTCCTCTTCCTAGTCCTGGGAAGTGGACCCACGATATCGATGGCTACCCTCTCGAAAGGAGAGTTCATGATGGGCATCTCACCCAACACCACCGGTGCTGTCCAGTGTTTCGGTGCCACCCTCTGGCACTCAGGGCATGACTTCACATACCGACGCACATCATCTGTCATTCCCGGCCAATAGTAATGGCAGGAAATCCGCTGCATGGTGGCGGCAATACCCATGTGTCCACTAAAGGAGATGGTATGCCCCATATGAAGAATCTGGGACCGGTGAGCTTTTGGGACGACCAACTGACCGTATAGGTTGTCTCCCCTTCCTGCTCTCCTGTAGAGTATCCTATTCTTCATGTAGTACTGCCCCCGTCCTGGTGGATCAGCACTTTTCTGCAGCTTTCTGTAGCAAGGACGTAAAGTATCATCCTCACTCTGGGCAGTTCGTAGCTCCCCCGGCATTGGGTTAGTCACAATTGCGTCTGCCTCTTCCGTTTTCGTCTGAGAGCGAGTCTGCATTGCTCCCATATGGATTGGCTCCCTGGGCATTCCCAGAAAGACATACCGGCAACCTAGGATTACTGGAAAAATGGGATCGGTCAATACAGCGGCCTTGATGGTGCCGGTGACGTACCTTGACCGAATCTCCACATTAGCAATGGGCAACTTCATGGTCACAGCACTCTTCTGTGCAGGCTGTATCTCCATGGTCTCACCTGTGAATTGTTCTGGATGTACCAGATCCGCAGAAATCACGGCCTCCCCGTCCAGTCCTGTGTCGTATAAACACTCCACTTGACGACCGTTAACCTCTACCAATTCCACTACAGGTGGTTTTTCCTGGTCTGGAGTCTCTTCCTCGGCCTCGACCTGTTCGGTGGGCTCCACCTTAGGTTTCCCGGGGCACCCGACGAATTGAGTGTCTCCTGACTTTCCCCTGCAGTCAATAGCATTGTGCGTATTCGACTTGCATTGGTTGCACCATTTCCCTGTCCTAGATTTTCTAGTGCCGGACTTGAGTGAGCTCTCCTGGTGGCGAGCTTCCTTGTTGACCTTGGCATTTTCTGTGACAACCTCCTTGGAAGTCACTTGACATGCTGCGAAGTGAGGGTTCTTAGCCTTCGATTTGCAGTCCCTCGTATTGTGAGAGGGTGACTTACAAATTGAACACCACTTCTCCGACCACGGTCGTTTTGGTGTAGAGCTTGAAGTGCTCTTGCTTCCCTCCTTCTTCTTCTCTGAACTATCCTCTGATTTTTGCACATAAGGTTCCCACTTTTTGGTTCCTGAGTTTTTGGCTTTCTTCTTATCATGTTTCTCTTGACTTTTGGTGTTGGTGGAAAGGTTTTCCCCTGCCTCCCCATGTACCTCGACGAACCGTTCTGCTAATTTAGTCACGAGGTCAATACGTTCCGCTCCTTGTTCTCCCAGGAACGTCCTGAGAGGTTTAGACATTTGCTTCTTCAGCTGGTCGACCACCATGAGCTCTTCCAGACTCTCATAGTCATGTGCGAACCCAGCCAAATCCATCCACTTATGGAGATAAGATTTTAGACGCAAACTGTAGGCGGCAAACAACTCCCCCGGTTCTCGTTTCGCTGCTCGAAATTTTTTCCGGTAGGTATGTGACGTAACCTCGAATCGTTTCAGCTAGAGCCGTCTTTAACTCGTCATAATTGTTCTCATGTCCTGGTGGCAGGCGAGAATAAACCTCGTAGCCGGTCCCGCGTAAACCCTGGGATAGCTTGAGATTCCATTTGTTACGCTCCAGACCCATAGCAACTGACATAGCCTCGAAGCGTTGAAGGTACTGGTCAATCTTCTCTTTGTCCTCCTCGTAGACCGCTAAAGGAAACTTCATAGCATGGTACCCATGTCCACCTACTGGTGTTGAGCCTGGGATGGAGGAACCTCCAACTGCTCCCTCAGTTTCTCCATTAGATTGACTCTTCAACTCGAGTTCCCTCATCCGGTACTCGTGCTCCCTTTTCTGAGCTTCTTGCTCCGCTTCCAGTTTCCTAGCTGCTTGCTCAGCTTCAAATTTCTTAGCTGCTTGCTCAGCTTCCAATTTCTTAGCTGCTTGCTCAGCTTCCAATTTCTTAGCTTCTTGTTCCAACTCCATCCTTCTCAATTCCAACTCGGCCTTTCGATCTTCCCTTTCTGCTTGACGATACTCTCTCTCCACTTCCTGTATGTAATCCGTTAGAGCAGAACCCGACAATCCCATGTCTTCCCCCTTTGCCTTTAATTCTAACGTGCTTAGTTTAGGGGTGGCCATTTTACAGAGAGGTAAGCTAGCAGGTCGAGTACAATATAACTGCAAATTACTATACAGATATATGAACAAGTAATATAAATCTAGATATACCACACACAGCACATTCACTCAGTGACAAGAGTAGAATCAGGACCACAGACCTATGCAGACGTGTGAAGTGTGAACAGGTAAGATATTAGTCCAAACCCCTATCCACATTCACTCTAGCTGGATTCTCCAAAATGATATCTCCCTCTTATAACTAAAGATCCCGTGTCAAAAGACCCCGTTGTCCGAAGATCCCATTGTCAAAGGTTTCCGTTTACGAGAGATCCCGCTGTCCAAAGATCCCGTTTACGAGAGATCCCGCTGTCCAAAGATCCCGGACGAGCTCCCAATAATGTCGTGTCCTCCTTTAAAGTGTCGTCCCTGGAGTGAAGAGAGTCAACACCCACATTATAATATTTTTTCCCTATCAATATCCTGGAGAATCCACCAGCTTCCGTCCAACACACACCATCAGCCAATGGACACCTTTTCCTATCACTCTCTCACTGTCGTACTATGCCCCCTCTCATACTTCCCCAACGCAACATACTCAACAACTCTTGCTTCTAAAAATTAATAAAGATTAATTTATTAAAAGAAAAGTGTAACGTATATGAGACGTGTATGCGAAGAACATGGGTGTCGTGTATTATAACATAAATGTATGTGTCAGACCTCAAAGTTCAGGATCATAGTGTACACATCATGGCAAGGATTACACGACATCACACGAGTCAGTACACTAGACCTCACCGAAGTCGTATCCTTCTCTCCAGACATGTCCTCTTCCAGGAACTTTGATGACCATGAGATCTGAATCCCATGTAAATATATAATCCGTGGAAAAAACTATTATTGTTCCTAACACAACTGTTCCTAACAGTTTATAGAAACTCCGGCTTCATAATTCCGGCGCGGTGAAACAAACATGGAACACTGTCCTATAAACAGGACTTTTTGTCTCTTGCTAAATGTTCTCTAGTTCTCACTATTAAACAGTTATTGTCTATACTCCAATAGAGTCCTTTATTTTTGTTCTAGTCATAAGTGAACTGAATATCCATCACTACTGGTGTGTTAAAACTGGTATGACCTAAACTCATTCGGTATTTATCCTGTAGGATACATATACCATTCAGCTCCACTGAGCAATGTTGATCATCTTCCTCTAGCATAAGCTCTGTTGTAAAGTTGCTGGCCCATCTCTCTACATCATAATTTATCCTCGGATTTTTAGTTGTTCCGGGTTCTTCATTCCAACCAGAGGAACCTGTAAAATAAATCAGACAACCGGTGATAGTCTCTCCGTCACTGATCTCTATTAGATGATCGTGGCCATCGGCCTCGCTCAGAAAATATAATGAACCTACTCTGTCATGGACAGATGACTGAACACATATGTTATCATCAGGCCAAGACAATAAAAAAAATCAACAAACAGAATGCGGAACCCCGCCCACCAGGGACACCTACGGGAATATCCCAATTATCCCTCATTATTAAATTCTCAACTAGTAAAGCTTATCCACACTTCACTAATCTATTTTCAACTAACAGAGCCAAGTATCACTTCCCTACTCTAGCTAGTTTTCCACTAACAGTGCTAATCATCACACTTTAGTTTTAACAAGGCTACAGCCTATATTAATTAGAACTAATTATAATAGGTTGTACCTTAGGCAACACTGCAGTTAGATCAAATTACATCCACTCTTGCCATGACAGGCACGTGTAAAATTAAATTAACTCAATTCGCACACGGTAGACATTTTCCCATCAGAACCACAGCGCCGAAGCACGTCTGCTAAAATCCAAGGTTTGAGTTCAACTGTCCTCTCCAATCCTGGTTTTTGGCAAAACCTAAAATTGGTCACGTGACAGTATTCTTCCGGTCCACACAGGTGTTATTTGGACATATCATCCATTGTCAAGAATCGATTTTCCCTGGCTCCATCAATGTCAAAGTTGTCATCAGTTGTTTTGACTTCCCCAACAAACTAACGTGTTACTGTATGATCCCAACAATAGTTGTCAATAGCAATCTGCCAATCTGCGTGATGTCCGGAAACTATATGACAGATGGACTGTTTTCTTCCGAGCTGAGTACTTCCGCTTCCAATCCGACTTGTTTATAATCTGTCAAAGCGATGTATGATTCAGCTCATTCACTTCCCCTACACATATGCAACTGTTAATTTTGCCCGACATGTGATGGCCGACATCCGATTGCCACCATGATCCCACGGGTTCCATCTGTATTCAAATGTTGACAGACTGTCAAAGCGATGCAGGGACCCGTCTCACTCACCACCGAGTAGTCCCAATCCGTCGACCAGATGTACACGTGCAGCTACAAATATTGTCCTGGGATTTTGACATCCGATTTGTTTTTACTGTTAGTTAAAATAGTTGTCGCTGGCAGATAGTCCGTTTTATCAGAAAGCCTCTATAATAATCAACTGGGTAAACGAAAGGTTTTATTTTGTGACAGCGACCCGGACTCAAATGGGTACCAGGACATTTCTTGAAACAGCCATGTGCACATATAGATTGGCGTCGCAGACAGCAGAGCACATACACCAAGACTGCCCAAAATACATCATATCTAGGCAAGCCTTTTGGCTTAGAGAGACAACAGTTGATGATAAACTCTATGGACCGCTGAATGAACTAAAAAAGATAGTTAAATTCATACAAAAGACAACATTGCAGTTATAGATATATTTCAGGCGAACGAAGGAAGAAAAAAATATTCTTGAAACGTAAAGGCAGTCACTGAGGCACGAATGGTCTATAAATATATGGTCTGGCAACATATGCCCATTGTAGTTTTTGGCATGGGATATGGTACATTAGTGTTTTATTTTTTTAACCCACTGAGTGCCAATAGGTGGGGAAACATGTAGGGCTAGATCCAAACAACCAATTCGCTTCAAGGTGTGGAAAAGGTTTCTTTACTTTATTTGTCATTATGGCCCATGACACTTTCATCATCATCAAGTGCCCTGCCAGCTGGCGTAGGCGTTCATGGCTCTCAACAGATCTCGGTCATTTGTGTTCTGGATCAACTCTGCTGATGGTATTCCTCCATGCCAACGTCTCAATCTATCCAGCTTCGTGGCTTAGAGGTTATGACTTTTCTCCGTAATCTCGTATACTCTCGTAGGTAACGTGATGACGGTGAGAATCAGCAGTGGTTCGAATCGCATTGGTAACTTATGGGGTATGTGAGCCGGTCGCTCAGAAAGCAATGGCAAACTACTGAGCGTAATCTTGCCAAGAAATCAACATACAGCTGAAAGATGCTGTTGTTGACAGCGATGTCCTGTAAAGGATATGCAAAAAAAAAAAAAAAAATTATCGCAGTTCTGTTGTTTCTTCTTGTACAGGAACCAGGCCTCGTATAACGTATCCTGGAAGTAAGTAATTTATGTTAATATTATTAATCAATGCTACTTGTGGTGTCTACAACGTACATAATATTTTCAGTTTCCTTCTTATTTTATTTATCCTTTTGAGGGGAAAACATATTAACGATGTTGCTTGTATCGTATAAAGCATATATGACAACATTCGAAAGATCCATTTAACAAATGTAACCAATTTTAAACAACATACACATATATATTTACAATAATGTCTTTCTCTTATCCTCTTCCTCCTTCTTTTCTTTTTCTTCCTCCTAATTCTTCTTCCTCACCTCATCCTCCTCCTTCGTCTTCCATTCAGTCTAATGACTTCTATGTCGCATTTAGTGGCCTATAGTAAACTGAATTTAAACACAACTTTATAGGAGAGAAAATCATTAATTGACAGGGATGTTAATACAAATCTGTTTTCAGGACACGAACTGGTTCTTACGCAATATATGTTGTAGGACTCCTGAGGATAGAGCAGTTTTAGTATGTGTAATAGCGATTTATAAAATGGCTGTCCTACTATCGACTTCAAGTGTAAGAACAACGACGCCTTATTCGTTGATTAAAAGAAAACAATGTGGTCAGAGAGGTATGAAACCTTGTGAAATCTACAAAAAATCATGTTTCAGTATGAAGACAGTTATTTGCGTTAGGGGATAGTATATGAATTGGTAGAAGGATTTCAAAAAAAGGAACGCGATACGTTCGAAAGGGCACGGAACTCTCTCAAAAGGAGCACGACAACGCCCGCCCTTATTCGGCTGCGCATACAATGGATACAATGTATCATGCCGATAAGCGTTGGCGGTCATGATTCGACATTTAACTCGATTACCAGAGTCGTGGATCAGCTCAGTGTTCGTGTCTCGACCATGCCAAGTGGCCAAGCCATCCAGCATGTACTTCTCCGTCTTCTCTTTGTTCCCTTTCCCTCAATCTTGCCAGATGTGACCAAGTTCTCCAATTTATTTCTTCTCATAACATGCCTAAACAAGTGTGACTGTCTACGTCTAATTTCTCTAATCAGTTTACGATTTTCATTTGTTTCTTGTAGGACTTGGTCACTGGTTTTTCGGTCTGTCCAGGGTACTCTTTGCATTCTTCTCAGAAACCACATTTCCGCAGCATCAACACTCTTTTCCTCACAGCAATTGACATCTTTTGATTGATCAGTATGGTTTTTATCTTGCAAAAGCTACCTTTGCCATGGCGATTCTTGTTCTAATCTCTTGAAGACATCGCCCATCAGATGTTATGACTGTTCCTAAATAATTGTACCACTTGTATATTACATTGTGGTATTTCGTTCTTTATTTGAACCATAATCTTTATCTTCTTACAATTTAATTCTAACCCTAGTTCTTCACTATGTGCAACAACCGCATCTACTAAATGTTTCAGATCCTGCTCATAGTTTGCAGTTAATAATGTATCATCTGCATATCTAATGTTAGTGATGTTTCTTCCTCCAATGATGATTCCTTTCATATCTTGTATATTTCTGAAAATATTTTCACTGTACCATCCATCCAGCATGTGCCAAGCCGATAAGCGTGGGTGCTTATATTCTGACAACAACACATTTATTTGTATAATTTTACTATTTTTACTATTATTTAACATGACGGAACATATTATGAAGTCAGTTTTCATATCCGTCTATCACCCGTTTGAGAAAATCTCACACGACTGCCAGTGGAGATATTGGGCCGCACAGAAGAGCTCCAAAATTACGTGAATCATGACAATTGTGTTTCCGGGCGATACCGACACTCAAATGTGAATATCTCCGCTTAGAAATGGCATACATGCATCGACAAAGTACCATTAGATTTGGGGTTTCAACGCCTATCTACCTATTGTGGTCTCATTAGTAAATGCTCAGCGTCAAAATCATAATCGAATCTGCTAACTAGGGTGTGTATGGCCTTTTTTTTTTTTTTTTTTCGTTTTTGCAGTCCTGATTTAAAATGACGTTGTCAAGGTCCCACTTGAGTAGACAGGGGCCATAATATAGATAGAAAAGAAACATAGAAACATGGGATGAATAAGATAGAGAAAAGGGACTCGAACATTCCAGAAAGACGAGTTAGTTGTCAAACTACGCAGTACGCCCAGCCACAACCCGGCAGAAGCGTGAAGGGTGAAACCCCACGAGGCGCATGAAGGGGCGAGCAACCCGTGTCCACCTCACGAGAGTGGAGAGGACAGACGGCAACTGGACATTGACGGAAGAGGGTGTAGCTTCTAGAGGGAGACACATGGATACACATTACTTAGATGCTTAAGATATTAGCGATAGACATAGTTGAGATGTTGTGTATAGATACTTGAATGCTTTGTATGATGAATTTGTATATAATATTATAAATACTGTGCGAGAAGATTATTCGCAAATGACAGACATCGTAATAAAATAGTAACGACGCTAATCGAACTTAGAGTTCTGTCTTATCTGTGCTCGCACTGCTCTACCTGTTTGAACCCGAGTTTGCTATCCTTATTTCTGACACGTTGACAAATGAAGAAATGTGTACCTTCATTCATCAATATGCAACATTCTGCGGTGTATGAAGTCAGTGGAATACTGATAAACAACAATAAACGTTTACACTGATTTCATACAAAACTCCCAGGTAAAGAGAAATTACAGATATAATCCAAATCGATAGATCATCCACCACCATTATTTCACCTGAATAATTCCAAGTTCTCTTTTTAAAAATTACGAAAGTGCAATACGTGGACTTTATTGATAATCAAATCAAGAAGACTCACGCCACCATCTAAGATTGTAAGATATGTCACTCTTTTATAGTAGATCATAACAAGATGAAATCTCTGCCTAAGAAACCCCATCAACAACAGCACTGGTTTGCATTACCTTGATGTTATGTATAATCAGATTAAGACGCTATTTGGATCCGTATATAAACTGCAAGCCAAAGTCAACTTATCCTACAACCAGATTAAACAACGATCGAGTATCAACAGAGATAAGTGGACAGCTCTGAGGCTGAGCAGAGCAAGGCACACACTTGTCCTGACAGTCGGAAATGACTGTCAAAGGCTGAGGCGACAAACTTCTATGTGGATGTGGAAGGCAATGGGAATCAACAACATTATCTTCCCAAGAGTTCACGTTAAAACACATTTTAGAGGCACTAAACAACGTTAATTGCTATCTTAGGACATCCTCGTCCAGTAGGGACAGTCATAAGCCACAGGTGACACCAGACCGACATCCAGCTACTGAAGGCAAGATGATAACTAAAGCAAATAAATTTGTACTTGTATATATTGCCATACATCTACTTTGTACTGGCTCGTTACAGATGCTGGACACCAACACGGAAAACCATCACATGTAGGACGTGGAAGAAAGTCACAACTTAGCGTTCTTGTGCAAACAACAAGTTTATTCATCAAGTTTTATCAGCGAGCCATTCGCCGCCCTCATTCTCAAATAATAGAAGAGGGTAGAGGGCGCCATAGATCTAGTTGCGAATTTGCTGGTCTTACTATTTAAATATATATATATATATATATATATATATATATATATATATATATATATATATATATATATATATATATATATATATATATATATATATATTGGCACCTTTCCGTCTTGACAGACGATAGTTTGGTACATTGTGCTTCAAAAAGGCTTAATAACTACGATCCATGGCGGTGGCGAGTGTGGCTGGTAAGGCCAATTCTTGCTGCAAATGTTTGCCCACAGTAGGTGCATGTGAAAACATGGTCATTTCCACCATTTTGCACCATCTTACGTCTCTCACGCTCTGTGTGTGCTTTATCTGCAATCATTTTCTCCTTTGTCTTTATTCCATTTCTGATAGTTGCCCTCCATGCAACACGTTCAGCGGCGACATGCTCCCAATGTGCATTATCAATGCCTGTATCAATCATGTCCCGCTTACACACATCTTTGTATCGTAGTAGAGGCCGACCCTGAGATCTCCTACCCGTCTGTAATTCACCAAAAAAGATGTCCTTTGGTATTCTACCATCATCCATCCTCCTAACGTGTCCTATCCATCTAAGTCTACGAAGACTGAGCATGGAATACACCGTCACACAACCTGATCTTTCCAATACTTCAGTATTTGTGATTTTGTCTTGCCATTTAATACCAAGTATTCTTCGCAGACACCGCATATGAAAGCTGTTTAAACGTTTCTCTTGGCGTGAGTAAGTTGTCCAGGTTTCACTGCCATAAAGAAGAGTACTAAGGACACAGGCTTGGTAGACGAGGACTTTTGTTTTGGCAGTAAGCTTCCTGTTCTCCCAGACTCTTTTTGCTAACATGTTCATTGTTGTTGCTGCCTTGCCAATCCTGATGTTGATTTCCTGATCGAGGGATAATTTGCTATTTACCTCTGATCCTAGATATGTAAAATGGTCTACTATCTCCAGTTCGGCGTCGTCAATAAAGATTGATGGTACACCATGTGCACCTTGTGACATAATCTGTGTCTTCTTTTTGTTAATTGTTAAACCAAATTCAGAACAAGCATTGGAGAATGCAGATAGTAGATGTTGTAATTCTTCCTCAGAGTGAGTCGTAATCGCAGCAACATCCGCAAAAAGCAACTCTCTGATTAGTACCCTGCTAATTTTGGTCTTGGCCTTCAATCTCTGAGCATTATAGAGGCCACCATCTGAGCGTGAGTGAATGTATATACCGTCATCCTGGTCACGAAAGGCATATTTCAGTAGAAGTGAAAAGTATATCCCAAAGAGGGTGGGGGATAGTACACAACCTTGCTTAACTCCACTCTTGATTTCAAACTCTTCTGAAGTTGAGCCATCAAACTTGATTATACCCTTCATGCCTGTGTGGAACGATTCCACAATGGACAGAAGAGTTGGTGGGCAGCCAATCTTCTTTAGTGCTTTGAACAGACCCTCACGACTGACCAAATCGAATGCCTTTGTGAGGTCGATGAAGGCAATAAACAGTGGCTGATTTTGTTCCCGGCATTTTTCTTGCATCTGTCGCAATGAGAATATCATATCAATGGTAGACCGGTTCTGACGGAAGCCGCACTGTGATTCGGGGTAGACTTGATCTCCCAGGACTTGAAGTCTGTGCAGGACAATTCTGGCAAATACTTTCCCAACAATACACAGAAGTGAGATACCCCTATAGTTGTTACAGTCGCTCCGATCTCCCTTGTTCTTGTACAGCGTTATGATGTTTGAATCTTTGAAATCCTGTGGGACTTGTCCTTCTCGCCAGCATAGCTCTATTAGCTGGTGGATCTGTAGAGCGAGTGTGTCTTGCCCACTCCTGATTACCTCTATTGGAATCCCATCCTTACCTGGAGCCTTGCCAGATGCAAGCTCATTTATAGCACGCTTAACTTCTGTTATAATGGGAAGTGTGTCCAGGTGGTCAAGAGTTGGCAGGGCCTCTATGGCGTTGAGGGCATCATCCGCTAGCTTGGTCTCACTTGAGTAAAGCTCTAAATAGTGCTCGACCCATCTATCCATCTGCTGTTTCTTATCAGTGATGATTTCTCCAGTCAAGGTTTTCAGCGGTGCACTTCTTTTGATCATTGGACCACAGGCTTTCTTTATCCCTTCATACATGCTTCTGATGTTTCCCTTATCACTTGCGATTTGAATGGACTCACATAACTTGATCCAATAGTCATTCGTACACTGCCTGGCAGCCTTTTGTACATCCTTCCTCGCTTGCTTCAGCTCACTCAGAGTGTTACGCGTTGGTCTTTCCTTGTTTCTTAAGAGAGCTATCTTCTTTTTATCAATCAAGGGCTGCAGTATCTGGCTGTTTGCCGCAAACCAGTCCTGCCTCTTATGATCCACAGTGCCGTAAACCCCTACCGCTGTTTTATAAATAGTTTCCTTAAGTTTACTCCATTTATCATTTACTATACAATTTTCTGATGTATCATTGAAAGCGTCTTCAAGTTGCTGTTGAAATTCAAAGCACTTTCCAGGATCGTGAGTGTTAGTAATATTAATCCTGGCGCTAGACTTGTGTTTAGCTATGTAGATTCTCTTTGGTCTCAGTCTAACCCTTGCAACAACCAAAGAATGATCTGTATCACAGTCAGCACTGTGGTAACTTCGAGTTAATGATGTATGGTTCAGATGTGTCTCCGTGTGATAATGAAGTCCAGCTGATGCCAATGGCTGGATCTTGGATGTTTCCATGTGACCTTATGCATCTCTTTTGTTTTAAAAAAGGAGTTTGTAATACATAGGTCATTTCTAGTGCAATGCTCCAGCAGCCTTTGCCCATTATCATTCATGCGACCGATGTTGTATTTTCCAAGGCACACTGGCCATGAACTCGAGTCCTTGCCCACACGAGCATTGAAATCACCGAGCATATAAATGTAGTCGGAGTTTGGAACTGCCTTGATCGCAGAGTCTAGCTGCTCATAGAACGTATCCTTCACATCATCAGAGGAAGCGAGTGTCGGTGCATATGCAGTGAGAATGGTGGCAAATCCACAAGAGGTTGCCAAGCGCAGTGATAATAATCTTTCATTACCTCCAGCTGGGATATCAATCATTCCCAGTAGCGAATTCTTCACTGCAAAGCCCACACCATGTTGCCTTTTTTCTGCCTGCCCTCTTCCCTTCCAAAAAAAGGTGTAATTGTTTTCCCTGAGTGACCCTTCCTCAGCGAGGCGAGTCTCCTGCAGGCCAGCAATATCAATGTTAAGACGATTGAGTTCAGCATCAATCACAGCCGTTTTTCTCACATCGTCAATATTTGTCAAGTCAGTGGAAAATCCTGGACACATGGTTCTCACGTTCCAGGTTGCAAGCCGTAGCTTGAGGTTTCTATTCTTTTTATTAGTACCTGGTGCATTGGTTTTACAGCCTGCGATTCAGATTTTGTCCTAGCCCCAAGCACCCATTGAAGCAGGCAGGCTGTGGCGGATCAGCACCCAATTGGCTGGGGGCTGCCCAGCTTGAGGCGGGCGGTAGCTGATCAGTGACACCTGTAGGTGTCTCCCACCGTCAGAGGCAACGCGTGGCGCCCCATGTCTACGCCAAATGACAAGGACTTATAACCCGTAACAGTTGCCTCTCGCTTTGATTCCGATACCGGTTAAGATCAGGGATGGAGTTATTGCCTCTCCATAGCACAAAGCCTGGGCTAAAATAAAGAAACCACCTGTTGCCCATGCAGCATGGTCCCTCTCTCGGCCTGCCTAGTTCACTCCAGAGGAAAGTTGACACCTATAATCTGGAACAAGACAAGCTGCAGAAGCTGCCAGATCAGCAAAGCAATGCTCTAACTGTTCGCCTGTCGGAGCTAGATATATCTTGTGTCAGCCCTAATCGTCTGGCAGAAGCACCGTCTCAACCCACTCCTACAATATAAATGTTAAATGTTAAATATGGGCCAACTTACGGCAGTCCGCTTGCCATTTTGCTGGATTAACCATAACAGGCCGGTCGGCAGACGAAACTTGAATCACTTTAAACTGCCATCATCTTCACCCAGGCTGTAATATTATAATTCGACGCCCAACATCTGTGCTCAACTGATAGCACTGTTAACTTGGCTTCTTTGTTGATTTCAAATAGCTGCAAACATTTCTTGCGTCTTTATCACACAACAACCTTGTCTTAACTGAAGGCCTCACGTCCGCCGCTCCGTGTCACCGGTTGCGTGTCACGTGATCCGGTGAACTCTTAACTTTTAGAGTTCACTCTGTTTTTATACTGCCAAATGGTTTTCACTTATTCGCCTTGTCTCCCTTATATCAGGCTCTCGTAGAGATTAACTCTATTCTCCTATTCATTATGTCTTTGCCTGTTTCTATTGACTGTTCATGTCCTCCCTATACGAGTTGTTACATGGCAGTATACCCCCCTCCTTTTCAAAATGGTGCAACCATTTTGACAGTATGCACGGTGTATTGACAATTGACATGTAGCAACATCGCTTATTTGGGGTCTCAATCTTATCTTCTCATCTTATCTAATTCCAATATAAATTCTTTACATTCTCATAATAGGATACAATGATATTCAGATAAACACATCACAAAATGAAAAACAAAATAGTTGTATATGTCGGACACGCACTTCCTAATCTCTACTTGGACGGCGTGTACATTCAGTCTCTTTTGTTTCAGAGTACTGACACGTAACTGTGCAATGAATTTCAAAACGTCCCCTGGGCGTCCCCATTCCGTACCTCATTCATGCTTAAGCATGAGCATCTTCATCTTTCCACAAGCCCTTACGCCCTGGATGAAGGTACGTGTGTGTTTAAGAGGAATCATTATCCTCTCTATCATGGATGTTTTCCCTGTATGTGGAACCATTGTATATGATTTAAGACCTATTTCTCTCTGTTGTCTCTGATCTCTTGTCAATATGTTTTACCGTTTGATGGTCCCATGATCATCATATTTGAGATGTGGGGGTTTCCTGCCCTAGTATCTCTCTAGTATTCCTTATTCTAGACTTGCAGGCTCAACATAGTTTTTTCGTTCATCTTCTCTTTGACACTTTGATATTCAATACTCTTATCATCTTTACTAACTCTCTAGATGATCTTTTGTGTCTGTACATTCATGTTCATGTACCTACGAATATTCTCCAATGTAGTCGCTGAGGTGAATGTATACACACCTATTCATAAGTATATCAATATCAGTCTGTGTTCAATAAAATCAACAATTGTCTAAAACATACATATATAGTAGAGTTATGAATTCATATTCAATTTCTATGTTGCCAGTATTCCATTTATACACTCTTTATCTCCTTCTCATTCTGTCTATCTTACATTCTGATAGATATTCCATTATTGTTATTGTTATAATGCCCTAGAGTATTTAAGTATAATTCACAAATTCCATTTATCCCCACACACTCTATGGACAGATACTATTTATTCATTGAAAATGACAAACCCAATGCAGTATCTGAATGCATACTGTGATGCTGTGTGCATCACCCATTGCATTAATGACCTTATCTTTTCATGCTTTCTTACTCTTCCATTCCGTTATGAACCCGTGATTGTTGTATGCTGTTGTTTCGATGTTTTGTGATTTGTTGTATTCACATTGTGATGTTATGTGTGTTCGTTGTTGTTAAACACTGTATTGCGTTCTGACTGTAGTGGTCTGTCTATATGTGGTGATATTGATCTGTAATGTAATATTCTTTAAATGTTTCTACCCAAGTCTTAATTTGTGTATCATTTTCTATCATGATAAGTGATTATTATTTCATTGGATATTATTATCTTAGATACTGTCATACTCAGATAATGGATGAAATTTATCTGAGACTATTACGTGATAATTCAGTTGATGATATGATGATTAGTTGTTTATTAACATGGATGGATGACAATACAATTTCTAAATTAACTTTTCTGTGTCTTGTGGTGGTGATGTCTGGTGTAGCAGTTTCGCAGCCTATGTTCCGTTCGTGTAGTGGCATTCTGAGATGTCTTCATGTTACTTTGGTCTATCGGCATACTAGTTCTGAGTTCTCTAGCCCAAACGTCTACTAGATCACTCGGTTATGTGAGGTTCATCTTTATCGCTCATCATTCACACAATCTGGCAATTTACAAAATGTGAAAAATATGTACATATTGGAAATAATGTAACTTAATTCTGGCAAATAAATCGTCAAACTGTTTGATGCCAATTGTAAACATTTTGTTCAGAAATTCAGAAAGATGAAATTTATATCCGGAGCACTTTGTAACGCCATTTTGACAGTTATACAAACAGATTGGTACAGTTATACAGTCTTTAGTTGATGTTACCTACAGTCTACTTAGCAAGTCTGCTAAGTTGTTGTCTTTTCCTGGAATGTGACAGATGTCAAAGTCGTAGTCTTGTAGTAGAAGTGATCATCTGTGTATTCGTGAATTCTTCGGATGTCCTTCTTTAAAGATTTCAGAGGTTTATTGTCCGAAAGCACTAAGAATTTCTTTCCGAGTAAGTATTTAGAAAATTTGTTGATGCTTTCTATCAGAGCGAGAGCTTCAAGTTCAGTCACAGCATATTTCTTATGTGTGTCAGACAGTTTTTTGCTAAAGTACAGGACAGGATGTAGTCATCCTTCATGATGTTGAAGTAGGATAGCTGATATGCATAAGAACTTGCATTAGTCTGTAATATGAAATCTTGTGTTATGTTTGGTAATTTTAGTATTGGTTGGTTGGTTACTGAACAGTTCTTTGATTTGTTCTAGAAGTTCGTTGTGTTTGGCCGTCCATCTGATTTTTGCAGGTTGTCCTTTCTTAAGTAGTTCTGAAAACGTAGCTGTCATGTCAGCAAAGTTTGGGATTTACTTTTGATAGTAGTTTATCAGTCACAACACACTCCTGACTTCTTTCTTTGTGGTTGGGGTTTTAATATTTAAAATTTTGGTAACTTTGAATGGACCCTGCCATGATATAATGAGACAATCTCGGGGATCGGGTAGTAACAGCCATACTTCATCTTCTTCTTTCAAGACGATTGTCTTGGCCTTTCTGTTATCATATTGTCTGTATTTTTCACCAGCCTTTTTTAATGCCGCTTTCGCGAACTGGCAGGCTGTGATAATCTTCTCCCTGAGATGTGTTACCATCTCGTATGCCTCCCGTTTCGGGTGGTCGTGTACCTTGTTTGTGAGCAAATCATTCCACAATGATAATGGACCTCTAGGATTTGCCCTGTACACGAGCTCAAATGGGGAGAAGCCTGAACTTGATTTCGGTACTTCGCGGTATGCAAACAGGACACCAGTTAATACCAGATCCCAGTCTTTGGGTCGTTCCGCAGCGACTTTGGCTAGGGTTCGCTTTAGCACTCCGTTGAAATTTTCGTTCACCCCGTTTGTCATTGGGTGATACGGGGAGCTAAATGCCCGTGGTATCCCCAATAATTTCATGGCTTTTTGTGTAGCCTCAGAAATGAATTAGCTACCTCTATCAGATAGTATACATGAAGGAAAACCTACCCTACTGAATAAGAACAAAAATGAATCTACGATGGATCTAGAGTTGATGGAGTTTAGGGAGATTGATTCAGCCATCTAGTGCACAGGTCTATCATGGTTAGGATAAACCTGTTCCCTCGGTCCGTTGTCGTGTTGAGGGGTCCCACAATATCGACGGCTATTTTCTGGAATGGTCGGGACGCCAGATCTGTTTCTTGTACCTTTGCCTTAGGATGTTTACCTAACTTTGGCAAAGTTTACAGGATCTAAGGTACTTACTGATGTCCTTATAATAGCCTGGCCAGTAGAATTGTGCCAACATTCTTGTCTTGTTCTGGCCATCCCCATATGACCTGCAAATGGGGAGTCGTGCGCCAATTTCAGCGCTTCGCTGCGGTATTCTACCGGCAGCACAGTCTGTGAGATGAGCACTGATCCCTTTTCAAAGGCTAACTTATCTTTTTCTTGTTGTAATTTCTCCTTTTCTAAAGCAAACTCTCTCTCTCTCTCTCTTTAGTTTCTCTCTCTAGAGTAAGTTCTTTGTCTTTTTGTCTCTCTAGAGCTTCTCTGGCTTCTCTCTCTCTCTCTCTCTCTCTCTCTCTCTCTCTCTCTCTCTCTCTCTCTCTCTCTGCTTCCCTGGCCGCCGCTCTTTCTTCTCGCTGCTGTGCCTGTAACTCACTCACCTTTTTCTCAGCCCATGTCAAGAGGTCAGGATTTACTACCTCACATTCCTTGCCCATGGCTAGGAACTCTTGAAGTGACATGGCTAGTTTGTATGTTATTTACTTAATTAAACACAAACGTATGTATATGTGTATGCACACATTGGTTGTGAAAGTGTGCAGAAGGTGGTGTAATTGTGTCCAATTCCACTGAGATATTTAGTAAGATATTACTTGTTGTTCTTGGAAGGTTTCTTGATAGACAGGAGGTGTTCTATGTCTTCAGTTGGTGTGAATTCTCCTGCGACCAGTGATGCTGTGGGTGTGTAACGCTGTTGTGGTGTTAGACTGTCGATTACTTTTCTTCCCTTTAGATGATGGGGCTTCTCCGCTGTTACTATTTTCTTATTTTTGGCGGTAATTTCCTACGGCCAGATAATGTTTGTATTCTTGGACACTATGAGCGTTAAGCTCCTGTTAAAGGTCCCGATTAATTCAATTCAGCAGAAGACTGCTCTTGAGTGGTAGACATTTGTGGCATAACATATCACAGTACTGACGACACAAACGTGGTAACAGCCAAGGTTGTTCATCTTGATAATAATTGTTGTGTGTGAGCAGTTGTTGCAATTGTTACTTTGCATCTTTTGAAAATGAAAGCCTGTTATTCCGATTACAATCAGTCATGGCGTTGAATGTGACCTTCACTGTTGTTGTTAGTCCTGTTTTTCGTGTCTAAGAGCCGCCCAAGAGTGCCATACATCTACTTTGTTCTGGCTCGTTACAGATGCTGGACACCAACACGGAAAACCATCACATGTAGGACGTGGAAGAGTGTCACAACTTAGCGTCCTTGTGCAAACAACAAGTTTATTCATCGAGTTTTATCAACCAGCCATTCGCCGCCCTCATGCTCAAATAACAGAAGAGGGTAGAGGGCGCCATAGATCTAGTTGCGAATTTGCTGGTCTTACTATATATATATATATATATATATATATATATATATATATATATATATATATATATATATATATATATATATATATATATATATATATATTGTGTCAGCCCAATAGTCTGGAAGAAGCACCTTCTCAACCCACTCCTACAATATAAATGTTAAATGTTAAATATGGGCCAACTTACGGCAGTCCGCTCGCCATTTTGCTGGAGTACCCACAACAGGTCGGTCAGCAGACGAAACTTGAATCACTTTAAACTGCCATCATCTTCGCCCAGGCTGTAATGTTACAATTCGACGCCCAACATCTGTGCTCAACTGATAGCACTGTTAACTTGGCTTCTTTGTTGATTTCAAATAGCTGCAACCATTTCTTGCGTCTATATCACGCGACAACCTTGGCTTAACTGAAGGCTTCACGCCCGGCGCTCCGTGTCACCGGTTCCGTGTCACGTGATCCGGTGAACTTTTAACTTTTAGAGTTCACTCTGTTTTTATACTGCCGAATGGTTTCACTTATTCGCCCTGTCTCCCTTGTATCAGGCTCTCGTAGAGATTAACTCTATTCTCCTGTTCATTATGTCCTTGTCTGTTTCTATTGACTATTCATGTCCTCCCTATACGAGTTGTTACATGGCATATATGTTTCGGTCCCCAACGTGGCGGATAGGCAGTGAAACGGTTAAGGCCTCTGGGTGTATATGCTCGTGGCTACCGTTGCATTCGCATTTTCCTCATGTTTGACTGGTAGTTTACGGTTCCGTCGCCCTGCTACTGAGCTGAGTGCGTGGCGACAAGCTGTAAGCTGTGAGTTTCGTGTGGCATGCTTTCAAATCTGCGAGGTTGTGGAGCATAATCTGCATATTCAGAGCAGTGGCGGAGGGCTATGTCCCAGAATTGACCGGTTTTTGTGCCTTATGCAGAAATGTATGGCGGCTGATTCTTTTGACGATGAACCGTGCTTTCGTAGAGGACTGTTGTTTTGGCATTCTGGAGACGGCATTATGTACAGTGAAACCTTTTTTACATCTGTCCGAGGTGTTGTGGTGTGATCTGCATGCTTAAAATGGCGTAGCTGGATAGATAATATCTAGAAACGGAACAACAACATCCATAAATATCTGAATGTGTGGCATTTGGTGTGTCGCAGAAGCGACCGGTTTTCTTGCCTTATACAACCTTATGGCTGTTGGTTTTGCTAGTGACTGCCGTTTCCATCGATGATGAACTGTGTTTTCGAGGAGACTTTTGTGTTGGCATTCTGGCGACGGCATTATGTACAGTGAAATGTTTCTTTACATCTGTTTTAGGTTGTTTTGTTGCGTGATCTACATTTCGAAGAAAAAATGGCGTGATGCCCTGAAATCATCTAGAAAAGGAGCAACAATATCTAGAGACATCGAGACTTTGTAGATGAACATCTGGTTGGGAAAGTGACTACCAATTCCATCAGAGGTGAACTGTACTGTTCGTAGAGGACTTTTGTGGTGACATTCTGGCGGTGGCATTTTGCGCAGTGTGCCTGAGCGGGACGTTGTTTGTCGAGACTCCAGTCTTTTCCACTTTTCACTTAGGGCAGTGAGGAAAATTTTAAGTGATATTCACTGGCACGGGAACGGAGCATATTGGAGACGACCCTTTGCTGTGATGTTGGAACAACGACTAATGACTAATGACTAATACATATACGTGAAATAGAAAGTATGAAATTGAATATCCTAGGCATTAATGAGATGAGATGAAAGGGATCCGGCAAAATTATAAAAGAAAACCACACAATCATTTATTCTGAACGGGATACACACGAAAAAGGAGTAAGACTAATATATGATAAACAATTATCCACATCAATTAATGGTTACTGGTGTATTTCAGACAGAGTTATTATGATCAACTTGAAAGGCAAATCAATAGATATAAATATTGTACAAGTATACGCACCAACAATATGCAGTAGTTGTTTATGCATCAAGAATGCTGATGATTATTCATTTCATCCAGTGGGGTTGAACGTATGGAGTCGTGAGTTCTAAGATGGCTTATAAGGCCTATTTTGGCTCGAAATGTTCTTTGACAATGTGGGCAAAGAATGCTTAATGTTCCAGGAGGAGGATCTCCTGCAGTGGTTTTTCTGTCCAGTCTTTTCTTCACAGCTCTTGCAGTCTTGGTTGCTTCACAGGTGACTGCACCTTTATGTAATGATGTAACGCCACGAATTACAGCCTTTAGCAGCAATCTCCCAGGTGTCGTGATGAATTCCAAAAGCTTTTAGTGAGATTTTCAGAGTGTCTTTAAATCGTTTCCTCTGGCCGCCTTGTGAGCATTTACTATAACGCAGCTCGCCGTATAAAATCGTTTAGGGAGCCTGTGATCTGGCATACGAGTTAAGTGACCAGCCCAGCGGATCTGATTTTTCATTAGTAGAGTGTGGATACTGGGCATGGATGTTCTTTCTGGAACTTCTGTGTCTCGGATCTTGTCTTGCCATTTAATCTTCAATAGCTTCCTAAGGCAGACTGTGTGGAAGTGGTTTAACTTCCTAGCACGTCGCTGATAAACAGTCCAGGTTTCACAAGCATATAGCAGTGTGGATAATACAACTGCTTTATATACTGTCAGCTTTGTTTGCAGGCTTATTCCATTTCTGCACCATACATTCTTGTACAGTCTGCTAAAGGCCACGCTGGCCTTGTAGATTCTTGCATTCACTTCGTCATCCATTGTGGCAACTTATAAGGCCTATTTTGGCTCGAAATGTTCTTTGACAATGTGGGCAAAGAATGCTTAATGTTCCAGGAGGAGGATCTCCTGCAGTGGTTTTTCTGTCCAGTCTTTTCTTCACAGCTCTTGCAGTCTTGGTTGCTTCACAGGTGACTGCACCTTTATGTAATGATGTAACGCCACGAATTACAGCCTTTAGCAGCAATCTCCCAGGTGTCGTGATGAATTCCAAAAGCTTTTAGTGAGATTTTCAGAGTGTCTTTAAATCGTTTCCTCTGGCCGCCTTGTGAGCATTTACTATAACGCAGCTCGCCGTATAAAATCGTTTAGGGAGCCTGTGATCTGGCATACGAGTTAAGTGACCAGCCCAGCGGATCTGATTTTTCATTAGTAGAGTGTGGATACTGGGCATGGACGCTATTTCTGGAACTTCTGTGTCTCGGATCTTGTCTTGCCATTTAATCTTCAATAGCTTCCTAAGGCAGACTGTGTGGAAGTGGTTTAACTTCCTAGCACGTCGCTGATAAACAGTCCAGGTTTCACAAGCATATAGCAGTGTGGATAATACAACTGCTTTATATACTGTCAGCTTTGTTTGCAGGCTTATTCCATTTCTGCACCATACATTCTTGTACAGTCTGCTAAAGGCCACGCTGGCCTTGTAGATTCTTGCATTCACTTCGTCATCCATTGTGGCAACTTGTGACACAGTGCTGCCAAGATAGGTGAATTTGTCCACAACATTTAGTCTACGACCGTTCACCTTGATATTCGGCACGGTGTGATTATTCCCTGGAGGTGGCAGGCACATAAATACAGTCTTCTCCAGGTTGATATTGAGCCCAAAGTTGGCACATGCATATGAGAAAGCTGAAACATTGTGTTGCATGTCTGCCTTTGAGTTGGCATATAGAGCGCAGTAATCAGCAAACAGCAGTTCTCTAGCGGTGTTAGTTCTGGTATTGGCTTTCAGCCTTCTGAGATTGAACAACTTTCCACCCATGTGGTAGTTGGTGTCTATTCCAATGTCATTGTTCTCGAAGGCATTCGTCATCATAGCTGAAAACATGAGGCTGAACAGTGTTGGTACCAAGACACATCCTTGCTTCACTCCATTTGTGACAGGAAAGGGTTCAGACAATTCACCATTTTCCTGTACTCTTGCCTGCATACCATCATGAAATAGCCTCACTATTTGGACAAACTTTTGTAGACAGCCATATTTTGCCATAATATTCCACAGTCTTTCTCTGCTGACTGTATCAAAAGCCTTGGTAAGGTCAATGAAAGTGGAGAACATTTCATAGTTCTGTTCCTGACATTTCTCTTGCAGCTGCCTTGCAGCGAAAATCATGTCAACAGTTCGTCGTTCTTTTCTGAAGCCACATTGACTCTCAGGAAGAAGACCTTGATCGAGATGGGCCGTGAGGCGATTGAGAAGATTTCTGGCGAGTATCTTCCCTGCGAGGGTATCCCAACAGAAGCTATATAAAGACTTCAATTGAACTATTACACACATTATTTCCTAAATCTGGAATACCGAAGAAATACCAGCAGATTGGAGAGAAGGATATACTACACATAATAATAAAGGAAAGCATTGAATTGAATTAACATTATATACATGTGTGAACTACTCAAAAGATCTTTGATGATATTGACTGGGAATCGTTTTGGAAATTGATGAGGCGCCATGGAATTCTTAAGACACTTACTCAGTATAACATAAACAGACATTAAATACAGAGTTTCGCATGAGGGAAAAAGTAACAGATACATTTGAAATAAACACAGGAGTTCGACTCTGTTGATTTTTGCCACCTTAATTATTCTTACTGACTAGAGAATTATGAAGGATTCAAAAATTACTACCAGAAATTTAATTCAAAGGACAGCTTGATGGTCTGGATTTCTAGACATTAGTCATTAGTCGCGGTTCTAACATCACAGGAAAGGGTTGTCCCCATTATGCTCCGTTCCCGTGCCAGTGAATATCACATAAATTGTTCCTCACTGCCCCATGTGAAAAGTGGAAAAGACAGGAGTCTCGACAAACAACAGCCCGCTCAGGCACACTGTGCAAAATGCCATCGTCAGAATGTCACCATAAAAGTCCTCTAAGAACAATACAGTTTATCCTTGATGAAATTGGCTGGCACTTTCCCAACCAGATGTCCACCTAAAAGTCTCGTTGTTTCTAGATATGGTTGTTCAGTTTCTAGAAGTTTTCTAGCCAGACATGCCATTTTTTCTCCGAAATGTAGATCACGCAACAAAACAACCTCTAGAGAATCGCCAGAATGCCAACACAAAAGTCTCCACGAAAACACAGTTCATCATCGATGGAAATGGCAGTCACTAGTAAAACCAGCAGCCACACATTTATGCATAAGGCAAGACAAACCGGTCGCTTCTGCGACACACCAGCCGCCACACTTGCAGATATTTCTGTATGTTGTTGTTCCATTTCTAGATGATATCTAGCCAGCTACGCCGTTTTGAGCATGCAGATCACACCACAACACCTCGGCCAGTTGTAAAAGAATATTTCCCTGTACACAATGCCGTCTCCAGAATGCCAAAACAACCGTCCTCCACGAAAGCACGGTTCATCGTCAAAAGAAGCGGCAGTCAACCAGAAGACCAGCCGCCATACATTTCTGCATAAGGCACAAAAACCGGTCAATTCTGGGACATAGCACTCCGCCATTGTTCTGAATACGCTCCACAACCTCGGGCAGATTTAAAAGCATTTCACACGAAATTCACAGCTCACAGCGTCGCGCCACGCGCTCAACTCAACAGCAGGGCGACGGAACCGTAAACTACCAGTCCAACATGAGTAAAATGCGAATGCAACGGTAGCCACGAGCATAAACACCCAGAGGCCTTATCCGTTTCACTGCCTATCCGCGATGCTGGGAACCGGAATCAGTCTGGATTTCTTCAATGACATTGCACTCCTACCTCAAATACAAACTCAGATTGAAGATAAATGTACACACGCTTGACCGGAGGTCACAACAAATAGGTCTAAAAATTCAGAGACAAATATTGTTAGAGCAAATAACAAAACATATTACCTGATCTTCTTTGGGATATCCTCACTCCAAGGGATGGAATCATACACCTGTTTAAGTACAAGTAGCAATGTGGACAAAGGTGGGACAACATATAGAAATATCAAGATAGAAATGCAGAAGGCAAGAGAGACTAAGAAAATGTGTAAGGCGGTCAAAAGAAATTAGTATTAATAGTAACACACTTAGTATATATAACTGTAATGCTCAGTCAGTACTGATTTATGTATCGAACATTCGGTGAGCAACTAAATCAATTGCTAACAAATTAGAAAATATTCAATAATTTGTGCCTGCGCAGAACAGTAAACTACAGTGGTTTTAAGGAATCACTAATGGGGCGCTTAGAGAAACAACAAGAGAGGCCCCAATTATCTAATCAAGAAGTGAAGAAAGTGATCTGGCACTGAATTACTGGGGGGGGGGGGGGGGGGGGGGGGGGATAATTAACTAGAAAGCCATTCTCTTGAACCCAAAAGGTAAATCAATCAATCAATCATGTGCCATGCCGGAAAGCGTAGGAGGTCATGATTCGCCATTTCACTCGATCACCGGAGTCGTGGATCAGCTCAGTGTTCCTGTCTCGTCCATGTCATGTGGCCAAGCCATCCAGGTATTTTCCTCTCGGTCTTCTCCTTGGTCTGTTCCCCTCGATCTTGCCAGTTGTCAATAAGTTCTCCAATCCATTTCTTCTCATAACATGCCAAAAAAATTTTGACTGTCTTCGTCTAATTTCTCTAATCAGTCTACGATTTTCATTTGTCTCCTGTAGTACTTGGTCATTGGTTTTTCTGTCTGTCCATGGTATTCTTTGCATTTTCCTCAGAAACCACATTTCTGCAGCCATCAGATGTTTTTCAGCTTGACTGCACATTGTCAAAGTTTCACATCCATACAAAAGAACAGGCTCTATGTAGCACCTCAACACTCTTTTTCTCGTTTCAATTGACATCTTTTTATTGGTTAAAATGGGTTTCATCTTGCTAAAGGCTACTTTTGCCATGGCGATTCTTGTTCTAATCTCTTCAAGGCATCTCCCATCAGATGTTATGACTGTTCCGAGATAATTGATGAAGAAAAGGTAAAAGAGATCTAGAAATATACGGAGGATAGAATTAGAGACAAAGATGAATAATATGAACAGATCATCGACGGAAGTGCGGACGATTAATAAATAGACAGTTAACAATCGCTGAGGGAATATGCTCAAATAGCTGATAAAGAGCAGAAGAAAAGGAAGAAGAAGAAGAAGAAGAAGAAGAAGAAGAAGAAGAAGAAGAAGAAGAAGAAGAAGAAGAAGAAGAAGAAGAAGAAGAAGAAGAAGAAGAAGAAGAAGAAGAAGAAGAAGAAGAAGAAGAAGAAGAAGAAGAAGAAGAAGAAGAAGAAGAAGAAGAAGAAGAAGAAGAAGAAGAAGAAGAAGAAGAAGAAGAAGAAGAAGAAGAAGAAGAAGAAGAAGAAGAAGAAGAAGAAGAAGAAGAAGCAGCAGCAGCAGAAGCAGAAGAAGAAGAAGAAGAAGAAGAAGAAGAAGAAGAAGAAGAAGAAGAAGAAGAAGAAGAAGAAGAAGAAGAAGAAGAAGAAGAAGAAGAAGAAGAACAAGAAGAACAAGAAGAACAAGAAGAACAAGAAGAACAAGAACAAGAAGAAGAACAAGAACACGAACAAGAACAACAAGAACAATGAAGAAGAGGAAGAAGAAGAAGAATACACATGAAAGCCACTGTAACGCAGTGACTAGCACGCTTAACTGTCGGTCTAGAGGTCATGTGTTCTAATCCCCCGCGTGGCGGGAGATTTAGGAAACAAAAATGACCTGGCATTTCCTTTCGACCTTGCATAATGTTGGTACCAGAAATGTTATGGAAAGCAGAGGTAGCCGGCATGGATATTCACCATATCACCGATCAATTTGGAGCTATGGTAACGTTTTGGCTAGACGTGCACCTATTGGCCTGGTTGTCATGGGTTAAATCCACGTCGGAGAAGATGTGAATGTTTAAAAAATACGTGGACGCCCAGGGCGACCCGGGCTCAAATGTGTACCAGGACATTTCTTGAAACAGCCATGTGCACATGTAGATTGGCGTCGCAGACAGCAAGCACATACTCCAAGACTGCCCAAAATACATCATATCTAGGCAAGCCTTTTGGCTTAGAGAGACAACAGTTGATGATAAACTCTATGGACCGCTGAATGAACTAAAAAAGATAGTTAAATTCATACAAAAGACAACACTGCAGTTATAGATATATTTCAGGCGAACGAAAGAAGAAAAAAGATATTCTTGAAACGTAAAGGCAGTCACTGAGGCCCGAATGGTCTATAAATATATGGTCTGACAACATATGCCCATTGCAGTTTGTGGCATGGGATATGGGATATGGTACATTAGTGTTGTTGTTATTTTACCCACTGAGTGCCAATAGGTGGGGAAACATGTAGGGCTATATCCTAACAACCAATTCGCTTCACGGTGTGGAAAAGGTTTCTTTACTTTATTTGTTATTATGGCCCATGACTTTTCTCCGTAATCTCGTATACTCTCGTAGGTAACGTGATGATGGTGATAATCAGCAGTGGTTCGAATCGCATCGGTAACTTATGGGGTATGTGAGCCGGCCGCTCAGAAAGCAATGGCAAACTACTGAGCGTAATCTTGTCAAGAAATCAACATACAGCTGAAAGATGCTGGTGTTGACAGCGATGTCCTGTAAAGGATATGCAAAACAAACAAAAAATTTATCGCAGTTCTTTTGTTTCTTCTTGTACAGGAACCAGCCCTCGTATAACGTATCCTGGAAGTAAGTAATTTATGTTAATATTATTAATCAATGCTACTTGTGGTGTCTACAACGTACATACTATTTTCAGTTTCCTTCTTATTTTATTTATCCTTTTGAGGGGAAAACATATTAACGATGTTGCTTGTATCGTATAAAGCATATATGACAACATTCGAAAGATCCATTTAACAAATATAACCAATTGTAAACAAAATGCACATAGATATTTACAATAATGTCTTTCTCTTATCCTCTTCCTCCTTCTTTTCTTCTTCTTCCTCTTCCTCCTTCTTCTCCTCATTCTTCTTCCTCACCTCATCCTCCTCCTTCGTCTTCCATTCAGTCTAATGACTACTATGTCGCATTTAGTGGCCTATAGTAAACTGAATTTAAACACAACTTTATAGGAGAGAAAATCATTAATTGACAGGGATTTTATTACAAATCTGTTTTCAGGACACAAACTGGTTCTTACGCAATATATTTTGTAGGACTCCTGAGGATAGAGCAGTTTGAGTATGTGTAATAGGGATTTATAAAATGGCTGTCCTACTATCGACTTCAAGTGTAAGAACAACGACGCCTTATTCGTTGTTTAAAAGAAAACAATGTGGTCAGAGAGGTATGAAACCTTGTGAAATCTACAAAAGAATCATGTTTCAGTATGAAGACAGTTATTTGCGTTAGGGGATAGTATATGAATTGGTAGAAAGATTTCCAAAAAAAGGAACGCGATACGTTCGAAAGGGCACGGACCTCTCTCAAAAGGAGCACGACAAGCGCCCGCCCTCATCCGGCTGCGCATACAATGGATACAATGTATCATGCCGACAAGCGTTGGCGGTCATGATTCGACATTTAACTCGATTACCAGAGTCGTGGATCAGCTCAGTGTTCTTGTCTCGACCATGCCAAGTGGTCAATCCATCCAGCATTTACTTCTCTGTCTTGTCTTTGTTCCCTTTCCCTCAATCTTGCCAGATGTGACCAAGTTCTCCAATTTATTTCTTCTCATAACATGCCCAAACAAGTGTGACTGTCTACTTCTAATTTCTCTAATCAGTTTACGATTTTCATTTTTTTCTTGTAGGACTTGGTCATTAGTTTTTCGGTCTGTCCAGGGTATTTGCATTCTTCTCAGAAACCACATTTCCGCTGCCTCAACACTCTTTTCCTCATAGCAATTGACATCTTTTGACTGATCATTATGGTTTTTATCTTGCAAAAGCTACCTTTGCCATGGCGATTCTTGTTCTAATCTCTTCAAGGCATCTCCCATCAGATGTTATGACTGTTCCTAAATAATTGTACCACTTGTATATTACATTGTGGTATTTCGTTCTTTATTTGAACCATAATCTGTGTCTTCTTACAATTTAATTCTAACCCTAGTTCTTCACTATGTGCAACAACCGCATCTACTAAATGTTTCAGATCCTGCTCATAGTCTGCAGTTAATAATGTATCATCTGCATATCTAATGTTAGTGATGTTTCTTCCTCCAATGATGATTCCTTTCATATCTTGTATATTTCTGAAAACATTTTCACTGTACCATCCATCCATCATGTGCCATGCCGATAAGCGTGGGTGGTCATATTCTGCCATCTCACTCGATCACCAGAGTCGTGGATCAGCTCTGTGTTCCTGTCTCGACCATGCCACGTGGCCAAGTCATCCAGGTATTTACTTCTCGGTTTTCCCCTTGGTCTCTTCCCTTCGATCTTGCCAGTCGTCACCAAGTTCTCCAATTCATTTCTTCTCATAACATGCCCAAAAAAGTGTGACTGTCTACGTCTAATGTTTCTAATCAGTTTACGATCTTCATTTGTTTCTTGAAGGACCTGTTCATTGGTTCTTCTGTATGTCCATGGTATTCTTTGCATTATCCTCAGAAACCAAATTTCCACAGCCATCAGCTGTTTTTCAGCTTGACTGCTTATTGTCCACACTTCACATCCATACAAAAGTAGAGGTTCTATGTAGCACTTCAACACTCTTTTTCTCGTTTCAATTGATATGTTTTTATTGGTCAGTATATTTTCAATCTTGCAAAAGGCTACCTTCGAAATCGAAATTCTTGTTCTAATCTCCCATCAGATGTTATGACTGTGCCGAGATAACTGTATCGATTCACTTGCTTAAGAATATACCCATTTACCCGTATATCACATTGTAATATTTCCTTCTTCCCAGTGACGATCATAATCTAATCTCCCATCAGATGTTATGACTGTGCCGAGATGACTGTGTCGATTCACTTGCTTAAGAATATACCCATTTACCCGTATATCACATTGTGGTATTTCCTTCTTCCCAGTGACGATCATAATCTGTGCCTTCTTAATATTCAGTTCTAACCCTAGTTGTTCATTGTGTGCAACAAACGCATCTACTAAATTTTGCAGGTCCTGTACAGTCCCATCGATATTCACTGTACGGAGAGGGGGGAGGGGTCTCGAGACATTACACATCCCTGTATCACATCTCTCTTAAATGGCTGACATTGACATACTTCATTATCAACCCTTATGGCAGCTTGTTGTTTCCAATATATGTTTTTTTACACGTCTAATATCTTTCCCATCAATTTGTAGATCTGCAAGCATCTCTATCATGTTGACATGTCTTACTTTATCGAAAGCCTTTGTGTAGTCAATAAAGCAAAGATGTAGATCTTTGTTTACTTCTATAAAACGTTCTATTACTATTCTCAGCATATACACGCCATTTACTGTACTCTTGCCTTCTACAAACCAACATTGTTCTTCTCCTGTTTCAAGTTGTATTTTCTTCTTAACTCTTTGGATGATAATTCTTAGCAAAATCCCGTCAAGGATATGCACTAGTGACGAGCTCAAACAAGAGTGAAACTCTAGTCTAGTGCTTCCATGTTGGCGTGGACAGGGCCTTAGGTTCGTACCGGAATACGATCAGCGTTGCCTGTAGTGGGGTGTGCTCACTGTTTAATAATGGATATGTAAAGACGTCATTCATTCATTTAATATTACGTTACAACAACAATTTAATTTATTTTATTTTATTTTCTAGAGCTTGTGTATTTAATTAAACAATATTTTAACATTTGTATTCGAATTCTGCACCCATTTTTATATATATATATGTGTAATGTTTCTTCGATGGTCGTCAATAATGGAGGAAGAAAACAATTATTTCTTGCTGACATGTTTCGTCTTTGTGAATGGAAATTCAAGATGGCGGCCGATGCGAATATCGATGGGATAAGGCTCAAAACGTTCAATTTAAACTACTACTGTTAAAGATAATACAAGTTATATTATTAACTTGCAAGTATTTATTTATTGCATAGTCTGCAGTTAATAATGTATCATCTGCATATCTAATGTTAGTGATGTTTCTTCCTCCAATGATGATTCCTTTCATATCTTGTATATTTCTGACAATATTTTCACTGTACCATCCATCCAGCATGTGCCAAGCCGATAAGCGTGGGTGCTTATATTCTGACAACAACACATTTATTTGTATAATTTTACTATTTTTACTATTATTTAACATGACGGAACATATTATGAAGTCAGTTTTCATATCCGTCTATCACCCGTTTGAGAAAATCTCACACGGACTGCCAGTGGAGATATTGGGCCGCAGAGAAGAGCTCCAAAATTAAGTGAATCATGACAATTATGTTTCCGGACGATACCGACACTCAAATTTGAATATCTTCGCTTAGAAATGGCATACATGCATCGACAAAGTACCATTAGATTTGGGGTTTCAACGCCTATCTACCTATTGTGGTCTCATTAGTAAATGCTCAGCGTCAAAATCATAATCGAATCTGCTAACTAGGGCGTGTATGGCCTGTTGTTGTTGTTGTTTTTTTCTTTCGCTTTTGTAGTCCTGATTTAAAATGACGTCAGTACTTAAATGAAGAAATGTGTACCTTCATTCATCAATATGCAACATTCTGCGGTGTATGAAGCTAGTGGAATGCTGATAAACAACAATAAACGTTTACACTGATTTCATACAAAACTCCCAGGTAAAGAGAAATTACAGTCAAATCGATAGATCTTCCACCACCATTATTTCACCTGAATAATTCCAAGTTCTCTTTTTAAAAATTACGAAATTGCAATACGTGGACTTTAGTGATAATCAAATCAAGAAGACTCACGCCACCATCTAAGATTGTAAGATATGTCACTCTTTTATAGTTGATCATAACAAGATGAAATCTCTGCCTAAGAAACCCCATCAACAACAGCACTGGTTTGCATTACCTTGATGTTATGTATAATCAGATGAAGACGCTATTTGGATCCGTATATAAACTGCAAGCCAAAGTCAACTTATCCTACAACCAGATTAAACAACGATCGAGTATCAACAGAGATAAGTGGACAGCTCTGAGGCTGAGCAGAGCAAGGCACACACTTGTCCTGACAGTCGGAAATGACTGTCAAAGGCTGAGGCGACAAACTTCTATGTGGATGTGGAAGGCAATGGGAATCAACAACATTATCTTCCCAAAACTTCACGTTAAATCACATTTTACAGGCACTAAACAACGTTAATTGCTATCTTAGGACATCCTCGTCCAGTAGGGACAGTCATAAGCTACAGGTGACACCAGACCGACATCCAGCTACTGAAGGCAAAATCATAACTAAAGCAAATAAATTTAAAATAGCTACATGGAAAGTTAACCGGTCTCCCTGTCGTAGGCTTTAACGTCTTTCTCCGTAATTCCGTATATTCTCGTGAGAAACGCAGTTGCCTTTCTCCGTAATCTCTTATACACTCGTAAGTAACGTGACGTTGTGCAATAATTGGTAGCGGTTCTCTCCGCCACGGTAACTTACGGGGTATGTAAGCCGGTCGCTCAGAATGAAATAGCAAACTACTGAGCGTAATCTTGCCAAGAAATCAACAATCAGCTGAAAGATGCTGATGTTGACAGCGATGTCCTGTAAAGAATGTGCGAACAAACAAAATAAAAAATCGCAGCTGTGCGAAATTCGGTAGCGGAAAGCGCCGCGTTGGTTACCTACGGGGGTATGCGAGCCGGTCGCTTAGAAAGCAATGGCAAACTACATTGCCTAGTGCATCAACAGCAGCTGAAAAATGTTGGTGTTGACTGCAACGTCCTGTAAGGAATATGCAACATTTAAAACAAAATGTTAGAACGTTAAATGAGCTTGGAAAGTTGCACAGTGTTATACGTGAAATGGAAAGCATGAAATTGAATATCATATGGATAAGTGAGATTAGATGGAAGGGATAGGGTAAAATTATAACCAACAAACACACAATAATTTATTCTGGAGGGGATACACACGAAAAAGGAATAGGACTAACATTTGATTTTTTTTTTTTAAACAGCCACGTTAATTAATGGTTACTGGTGAAACAGAAAGGAGGTGAATTCGATAACAGCAAGATGAAGTATAAATCCTTAACTCGAGAAATAAGAAAGACCACAAGAAAAGACAAAAATCAGTATATACAAGATTGCTATACCAGAATAGAGCAATATCATAAGACTGGAAGAGATTACAAAATGTTCAAAGAAATGAAGTTATTGACAATAAATGTTCAGCATCAACTGAATGTTATCTGTGACAAGATGGGAAATACCTTAACAGAATCTAGGCATTTTTCTAGAAAGATGGCAGGAGTACTGCAGTGGAATGTATGATATGAGTGACAGTGAGGATATGAATGAGATACATGAGCCAACGACAGCAGAGACAGAACCAGAACCCTCATTAGATGAAATTGCCTGGGCAATAAACAACATGAAGAATGGTAAATCACCTGGATGTGATGAGATACCAGCTGAGTTAATTAAAGCGGGAGGAGAAGAAAGCATACAAATCTATCACGCATTATGTAAAAAGATATGGAAATATGATATATGGCTAAAAGATTGGAAGAGAACTATCTTTCATTCCAATACCAAAAACGGGCAACCTGAGATTATGCACCAACTATAGAACTGTTGCCCTGATCAGTCATGCAAGTAAAAGTCAATTAAAAATCATAATGGGAAGACTTCGTAAGATTGATTGATTGATTGATTGATTTAGGAACCGACATCATAGCATTCGGGACATTCTCATAAGCGCTCCGTCCCCATCCTCAGCAGCCAGCGAAGAGTTCCAACACTAATAGTTCCAGTAGCAATCTGATTATATGTCCGTCTCGCCTTTCCTCTGAGCGTCGAGCGTCGGCCAGATCCCCTCGTCACACCTCGCTTCGTAAGAAAATAGAAGAAGAAATTAATGTGGTTCAAGCCGGATTTAGACAAGGAAGAGGAACAAGAGATCACATTCTCAACATACGTTTAATAATAGAGAAGTGCAGAGTATTTAATGTAAATCTATTTTCATGTTTTGTGGATTATTCAAAGGGATTTGACTGTGTACAACATCAGCAACTTTGGGAAATCATGAGGAATATGGGCTTTCCACCACATGTAATACAACTCATAAGAATGCTATTTCTAGACCAACAAGCAGCGGTTAGAATAGATGGCGAGACATCAAGCAAGGAGTCCGTCAGGGATGTGTGCTGTCCCCCTATTTGTTTAACCTGTATGTGGAAAAAATATAATAAGAAATGTCAGAGATGATATAAACAGGGAGCTATATGATGCTCTAAATATCGGTGGTCATGACATACCATAGATTCGGTATGCTGATGATACAGTATTGCTATCCACAAAACAGACTGGTATAGAAAACCTAATATCCTCAACCCAATTGAATAGTTAAAATCACAACTTATATCTTAACATAGCAAAATCAAAGATAATGCATACAGATAAAACAACTATGGAGAAAGAAATATATGTTAATGAGGAAACATTGGAGGTGGTGGAAAATTGTGAATATCTTGGGTCATTGATTACCAACAACGGTGACACAATGAAAGAAATTAAACAACGACTATCAATTGCTCTTCAAAGACTAAAACAACTGAATAAATTATGGATTGGGACAGACAGAACTACAAAAATTAGATTTTTAAGAGCATGCATCTTTCCCATTGCAACATACGCCTGTGAGACCTGGACACTTACTAAGCAAGCTGAACAGCGCATAAATGCCTTTGAATATATATGTTATAGACGAGTTCTAAGAATATCTTGGGTAAAGAAAAGAACACATGCACCCATACTTCAAGAGCTGAATATTCAAGAAGGTTGGCCATTAAGAGATAAAACAAAGAAAACTGAAATATTTTGGTCACTTGAAACGTCACGAAAGTTTGGAGAGAGCAATAATGGAGGGGTATAAGCCTGGAAAGAGAGGAAGAGGAAGGCCAAAGAGAAGATGGGTGCAGGATGTGGCGGATGATCTCCAGATGGCTTTAATGGACGCGGGGCATCTTGCTTATGATCGAGAGGTTTCCGGAAGGTTGTTATGGGAGCGAGGTTCTGCAAAAGACATGCTACTGAATGAATGAATGGTGTAATTCAGATATATTTATTATTGTCAAAATGAAAGGCACACCAATAGATATAAATATTGTACAATTATAAGCACCAGCAACAAGCAGTGGTGATGAAGGAATACAACACTTTTACGATGAAGTAGAAATGGCGATGTCTCAAAATAAATCACAAGAAATGAAAATAATACTAGGAGATTTTAATGTAAAAGTAGGACTGGGAACAATGGAGAATGTAGTGGGGAATTATGGTCTTTTTTTCGCATATCCTTTACAGGACAAAGCTGTCAACATCAGCATCTTTCAGCTGATTGTTGATTTCTTGGCAAGATTGCGCTCAGTAGTTTGCCATTGCTTTCTGAGCGACCGGCTCAAATACCCCGTAAGTTACCGACGCGGAGAGAACCGCTACCAATTCTCGCGCAACGTCACGTTACTTACGAGAGTATACGAGATTACTGAGAAAGTCGTGTAACTTCTAGACCAGAGAGACCGGCAATTATGGTCTAGATACACACAAACACACACACACACACAAACACACACACACACACACAAGTGAAAGAGGAGAGCAACTAAAAGAATAGGCAAATATCAATGATATGATAATTGCAAACGCCTCGTTTAAACACCATAAAAGACAACTTTACACATGGAAAAGCCCTGATAAGAAAATATTCAACCAAATTGACTACATACTTATTAAAAAAAAGGTTTACAAATGCGTTAATTAATGTAAAGACAATTCCGGGCGCTGACTGTAATAGTGAACATATACCACTATGTGGACTAATACAAGTAAGACTGAAGAGTGGAAAAAAGTGGTTAATAACATGAGACGTAATAAAGAGGTTTTGAAGGTAGATAAAGAAATTCAAGAACAATACAGCGAGACTGTGAAAAATAGATACACTGCACTAGCTAATATAAAAAGTATAAACGAACAATGGGGAATGATAAGGCACTCCATTCATCGAACCAGTAAAGAAATATTACCGTAGAGAAGCCAAAAAGCTCAGAAAACATGAATGGCTGAAGAAATCTTACAGTTGATGGCCAAAAACAAAACAAAAACAAACAAAAAACATAGTAAAAATGACAAACACAAATATGATAAGATAAATACAGTTGAAAATGCTGATGTTGACTGCAACGTCCTGTAAGGAATATTCAACAACTACAACAATACAGAAACAAGAGATAACTGTGTGAAGGAAACAGAAAGTTGGTTAAACGAGCAGTGCAAGAAAATAATTCATTTAAATTCTATTAAAGATTTTAAAAAATATGCACAGACAAATCAGTAACTCACAGGAAGAAAAATAAATCAGGGTGTTTACAATCAAAAACAGGAAAGATATTATTGGAGCAAGATGCTATAATGAAGAGATGGAATTAATATATAAGAGAATTATATGTCCGTCTCACCTTTCCTCTGAGCGTCGAGCGTCGGCCAGATCCCCTCGTCACACCTCGCTGTCTCATTCTTACCAGACTATGGTGATCCATTTGCTCCTCCGAGGTGTACACGTGCTCCCACAAGGCCGCAACCACGTCTGCGTAATGACAAGGAAATACACAACAAATTCAACATAGAAGTACATAACAAATTTGATATATTGTCTGATCTAGAGATCCTATTCCAAGATGTGGATGATCAATAGGAAATGTTGAAGAAATTCAATCAGTTAGGCTGCAGAAACAACTATTCAAAATTTAAAAAGTTGGGTCGTAAGACATAGATGACTGAAGAAATTTTACAACTAATGGAAACAAGAAGACTCAACAAAAATAATATTGCCAAATATGAAGAAATTCACAGACAAGTCAGAATATTATGTAAGGATTCAAAAGAAGCATGGCTTGAGAAAAGTTGCTTAGACATTGAAAAACAACACAACAGTCAAAATACCAAATTAGTGCACACAAGAATTCAGGAACTTACTAACAAAAGAACAAGCACATCAGCAGGCTGTCTAACAACTAAAAATGGCAAAATCATAACAGAAAAATATCAGATTCCACATGTACGGTCAGAATATGTGAAAAATAACGATAACAGAGATGAACATTATTATACGAATTAATAATAAGGGACCGCCAATTTTGAAGATGGCGGTTCGAAATGTTCTTACACATATGAAAGCTGGCAAGGCCCCCGGTTCAGATAACATCACAACAGAAATTATTAAAGCTTTAGAAGAATATGAAATAGATCAAGTCACCAGACCGCTTAACACATTATTTGATACCGGAAAAATACCTTCTGAATTATGTAATTCTATATTTATTGCAATCCCAAAGAAATCAGGAGCCTTGGAATGTGATCAACATAGAACAATTATTATAATGATCCACATCGCGAAGATATTGCTACGAATTGTCATGCAAAGAGTGAGAAAGAAAATACAACCTGAAATAGGGGAAGAACAACGTGCGTTTGTAGAAGGAACGGGTATAGTAAATGCTGTGTATATGCTACGGTCAGTTATTGAACGTGCAATAGAAGTAAACAAGGATATACATCTTCGCTTTATTGACTACACAAAGGCTTTTGATAAAGTAAGATATGTCAACATGGTAGATATGCTTGCAGATCTACAAATTGATGGGAAAGATATTAAACTTATAAAAAAACATATATTTCTGCCAGCAGGATTGATAATGAAGTGGGACAATATCAGTCTATTAAGAGAGGTGTTAGGCAGGGATATGTAATGTCTCCAGATCTTTTTTTCCCCTGTACAGTGAAAATATTTTCAGAAATGTAGAAGATATAAATGGAATCATCATTGGAGGACGAAACATCAATAACTTTAGATATGCAGATGATACAGTATTGATTGCAGACAATGAGCAGGAACTGCAATAATTAGTAGATGCGGTTTTTGCACACAGTGAACAACTGGGGTTAGAATTAAATTGTAAACAGACACAGATTATGGTCGTCACTAGGAATAACAAAATACCACAATGTAATATACAAGGACGGAGGGAACAGCAGAGTCCATGGGAATATCGATATATGAAGCCCATACGCGGGTACTCTCACGATGTTTATACTTCACCTAGACAACGCAAGGTAAAAGAGGAACAAGATGAGATGAGTAATATACAAGTAAATGGGAATGCTCTTCAACAGGTGAATCGGTACAATTATCTAGGAACAGTCATAACATCTGATGGGAGATGCTTTCAAGAGATTAGAACAAGAAAGTACCCTTTAGCAAGATGAAAAACATACTGACCAATAAAAAGATGTCAATTGAAACGAGAAAAAGAGTGTTGAGGTGCTCCGTAGAGCCTGTTCTTTGTATGGATGTGAAACTTGGACAATGAGCAGTCAGTCAAGCTGAAAAACATCTGATGGCTGCAGAAATGTGGTTTCTGAGGAGAAAGCAAAGAATACCATGGACAGACAGACAAATCCATGAACAAGTCCTTTAAGAAACAAATGAAGTTCGTTAACTGATTAGAGAAATTAGACGTAGACAGTCAACATTTTTTGGACATGTTATGAGAAGAAATGAATTGAAGAACTTGGTGACAACTGGCAAGATCTAAGGGAACAGACCAAGGGGAAGACCGAGAAGTAAATGCCTTGGCCAAATGGCGCGGATGAGATAGGAACACTGAGCTGATCCACGACTCTGATGATCGAGTGAAATGGCGAGTCATGAACGCCCACGCTTTCCGGCATGGCACATGATTGGTTGATTGGTGTGCCTTGCCAGTCGATAAGACCTGATCATTCGGGGCCACATCGATTGACGAATATCAGTAGCGGCGATCGGGCAAATTTTGAGTTATAGCCTACGATGGGTGACGTTGTAATTAACGTTTAGCGTTTAGTGTTTGCGATATGCACTATTGACGAGCTCAAACGAGAGCTAAACTCGAGTCTGATGCTTCCTTATTGGCGTGGACAGGGCCATAGGTTTGTACCGGAATACGATCAACGTTGCCAGTAGTGGGTTGTGCTCAGTGTTTAAAAATAGCTATGTAAAGACTATTCATGCTTTCGGCGTAATTCATTCATTTAATTGTCACGTGACAATTATACACACCATCTTAGGTTCTGCACAAAAGGTTAGTCTAACAATCTGTGCATAGCGATTGGTTGAAATTATCGTGTGTGTGTGTTGTTGTTTGTTTGTTTTTTTCGCATATACTTTTAACAGGACATTGCTCTCAACATCAGCATCTTTCAGCTGATTGTTGATTTCTTGGCAAGATTACGCTCAGTAGTTTGCCGTTGTTTCTGAGCGACCGGCTCAATACCACTAAAGTTACTGACGCGGAGAGAACCGCTACCAATTCTCGCGCAACGTCACGTTACTTACGAGAGTATACGATATTACGGAGAAAGTCGTGTAACCTCTAGACCAGAGAGACAGGCAAACTATCGTGACTTTCAAATAAATTTAATTTATTTTATTTTATTTTCTAGAACTTGTGTATTTAATTAAACAATATTTTAATATTTATATTTGAATTCTGCACCCATTTTTACATACATGTGTAATGTTTCTTCGATGGTCGTCAATGATGGAGGAAGAACAAAAATTATTTCTGCTGACATGTTTCGTCTTTGTCAATGGAAAATCAAGATGGCGGCCGATGCGAATATCGATGGGACTAGGCTCAAAACGTTACATTTAAACTACTAATGTTAAAGAGAATACATGTTTAATGATTATTAATAATTTATTTGTATACTTGTATTATCTTTTTACTATTATTTAACATGACGGAACATATTTTGAAGTTAGTTTTCCGTCTATCACCCGTTTGAGACAATCTCGCACTGGCTGGCAGTGGAGATAATGGGCCGCACAGAAGAGCTCCAAAATTACGGGAATCATGACAATTATTTTTCCTGGAGATACCGACACTCACATGTGAATGTCTCCGCTTAGAAATGACATACAAGCATCCACAAAGTACCATTAGATTTGGGGTTTCAACGCATATCTATCTGTTGTGGTCTCATTAGTAAATGCTCAACGTCAAAATCATAATCGAACCTGCTAACTAGGGCGTGTATGGACTTTTTTCAGTCCTTATTTAAAATGACGTCAGTACTCAAATCAAGAAATGTGTACCTGCATTCATCAATATGCAACATTCTGCGGTGTATGAAGCCAGCGGAATGCTGTTAAACAACAATATAATTTTAGAATGATTTCATACAAAAATCCCAGGTAAACAGAAATTACAGATATAAGCCAAATCAAATGCCACCACCATCCCTTCACTTGAATATTTCTAAGTTCTCTTTTCAAAATTAACAAGATGGTATCTCTGCCTAAGAAACCCCCATCAACAACAGCACTAATTTGCATTACTTTGGTGTTATGTATAATCATATGAAGACGCTATGCGAATCCAGATATTTGCATTTGCGAGCGCTCTAAAGAACAGGTTACCTGAACAGTTCAAGAAGCTTGATACGGGGCAGGAAAATGTCACGTGGCAGGACCAACAGACTCACAAGGTGTGCAGCGTGGGAGCCTCCAAAACCGGAAAGACGAGCGGAGATAACCTGCCTGCGAGCTGCAGCAAAATACCTGGACCTACAGATACTACTGAAGATACCACGAGGAAGATCAACGACAACCCACCACAGCCAAAAGCCAAAACAGCTGAGAAGAAGGAGGAGAAAGACACCAGAGCCGGAAATAGCGACTAACAGACAGTCAGATGGGTTGTCAAACGTATTCAAGTGAGAGATGAACAAATCCTGAAGCAGCTACAGGAAGAGAATCCCCACATCCGAATCGTGAGGGTGGAGCGGATTCTAACGTACTCAAAGATCCCTACAACGCTAGCGGTGGTGACGACTGAGGGCAGCGAGATACCACGCCAGATATCGATAAACAAGAAAATACAACAGCCTGAAGGATTCATTCCAAGAATAACTCAATGTTCCAGGTGCCAGAGGACCGGCCACAGCAGAGCAACATGTCGCAGTAAGACGGAAATCTGCTGATACTGCGCCGATCACCACGCCTTCAAGGAGTGTCCGCTGGCCAAGCTGTACACGGACTTCCGAGCACCCAACAACAAAAGAAAGCGCCCCAACTGCCTGGGCAAGCATGGAGCAAGATACCTGGGCTGTCCGTATCTCCAAAGACACATAGACGTCTTGAAGATCGCCATTACCACAAACACACCATATAATGACGCAATGCGGAGGTGCGAGACAGTCAAGTGCATCTCGCAAGCGGAAAGAGCTCAGCTGCAAGGCCAAATCGACGAGCTAAAGAAACAAATCAAGCTACTTCAAACAACGGCACCAACCAGCGACAAAGAAAAACTGATTGCTGAAATAAAGGAGATCCAACAACACATCAAACAAGAAGTGGAACATATGGTACAGACAACAAAGAAGAATGAAGCGATCCTACAAGCAAAGAGAAAGTCGTGTAACCTCTAGACCAGAAAGACCGGCAAATATAATACTAGGAGATTTTATTGCAAAAGTAGGACTGGGAAAAATGGAGTATGTAGTGGAGAGTTATGATCTAGATACAAAAATGAAAGAGGAGAACAACTAATAGAATGGAAACACCCCGTTTAAACACAATAAAAGACGACTTTACACATGGAAAAGCCCTGATAAGAAAATACTCAACCAAAATGACGACATACTAATTAATAAAAGGTTTAGAAATGCGTTCACGAATGTAAAGACAATTCCGGGTGCTGACTGTAATAGTGATCATGTACCACTGTGTGGGCTAATAAAAGTAAGATTGAAGAGAGGAAAAAAGTGGTTAAGAACATGAAGAGTAATAAAGAGGTTTTTAAGGTAGATAAAGAAAGTCAAGAACAATACAGAGAGACTGAAAATAGGTACAATGCAATAGGTAATATAAAGAGTATAAGCGAACAATGGGGAATGATAAGGCACTCCATTCATCAAACGAGTAGAGAAATATTACCGTAAAGAAGCCAAAAAGCTAAGGAAACATGGATGACTGAAGAAATCTTAGTTGATGGCCAAAAGAAAACAGAGTAAAATTGACAAACAAGAATATGATAAGATAAGTACAGAAACAAGAAAAACAAGTTCGTTAAACGAGCAGTGCAAGAAAATTCAATTAAATTCTATTAAAGATACAACAAATATGCAGACAAATCAGTGATCATACAGGAAGAAAAACAAGAGTAAATGCAGGGTGTTTACAATCAAAAACAGGAAAGATAAATTGGAGGAAAATGCTATAATGAAAACATGGAATTAGTATATAAGAGAATTATATGATGGAGAAAGGGAAGAATTAACATAAGAAAGTAACACCTATTCTAAAAGTAGAAGTCGATTACGCTGTCAAAAATATTAAAAAGAGAAAAACAGCTGGGCCAGATGAAATCACAATAGAAGAATTAAAAATACTGGGAGAATGTGGAGTAGATCTATTAAGCAAAATCTTGAATGCTATTTACTTCAGTGGGCAATATGCTAAAATCTGTATTTATAGTCTTAAGAAAAAGACCAGAATGCGAAGATTTTCGTACAGTTAACCCCGTAAGTCATGTCACAAAGCTTATACTCAGAATTATAATGAGAAGAACAAGACAGACATTAAAAATGGAAATTGGTGAAGAACAATGTGGAGTTGTGGAAAGACAGGCTACAAACAATGCAATATATACATTACGGACACTAATAGAAAGATCAACAGAGACACAGAAAGACATATTTTGGCAGAGTCGCCAACCATTATGACCAACCGCAGCAGAAGGGTCCATGACAGCCGGATCGTAAAGTAAGGTAATAGATGGACGCATTGGCATGGAATGCCAGGGTTGCTAGAATTTAACAATCGAACTTCAAGGCCACGTCAACATAAAACTATTAACCTCTCTGAACCCAACGTTGACAACGTAATGAAGAGAGGCATCTTCCGTGAGGTGTTGCAGTTTCTTTATTGGTTTCAATCTCAGATGGTAGTTCCACATAATTGACCGGTCATACAAAATGGTTCATTCGGTTACAAGTTGCAATACAAAAAAAAATAGCGTTCATACGGCTAATTAGATTACTGCCATAGTACGGTCAAATGAGGATGTCAATCATTATCAAATTCCTCATTCCTTTCAAGTACAAAATCCATTAGTTTCTATCTTCCAGATGTTATCAATTCCTTCCATTTAACAACACGGCTGCCTCCTTCAAAAATTGATGGCTTCTCTCTGGCGTATGTTTATTGTTGTCAACCTACGTCGTATTCTTTACGTGATTTTCACTATCTCAATTGTGCTTAACAGTGCACTGCTTACTAATACTTGAATGGCAAAGTTAATATCTTCTATATTTAAGTTTCGAACCTGCGCCATGCTATTTGAACCCAGACCGTCAACCGTGCACTTGCTGTAATAGACGTACGCTCTGTTATATATTTGTGCTTCATAAATTATACTAAGGCATTTGAAAAGTAAAACATGATAAATTGATTAAAATGTTGGGCGATATTAACATTTATGGGAAATATCTCAGAATAATAAAGAATATTTACTGGACCCAAGTAGCAGCAATTAAAATGGCAAATAAAAAGGGCAATTATGAACAAATAAGGCTGGGAGTACGACAGGGATGTGTTTTGTCACCGGATCTCTTCTCCCTCTATAGCGAAGTAATAATGAGAGAGATCAAAGAGAAGCCAGGAATACTATTCGGAGGTTATAATATAAACAATATACAATATGCATATGACGCAGTATTGTGTATTGTGGCGGATAATGCAAAAGATCTACAACAGTTGTTGGACATTGTAGTAACAGAGAGTGCAAAGAAAAGACTTCTTGAATATCAAGAAAACAGTAACAATTTTAATATCAAATAAAAAGGTGATACCAAAACGTGAAATATAAATTGAAGGAAAAGTGCTAAACCAATTGGATAGTTTTAAATTCCTAGGGGCATTTATTACATCAGATGGAAGATGCAAAACAGAGATTAAGAGCAGAATAGGGCAAGCAAAAACTGCATTTCAGAAAATGAAGAGTTTCTTATGCAATAAGTCACTATCATTGAATATATGAGAGAGAAGTGCTATATAGAACATGTTTTGTATATGGCTGTGAATCTTGGAATGTAAATGAATAAATTAGGAAGATATACTGTTTCTGGGAAAAAATGTTGCGATATCCTTGGACTGCCAAGGTAACCAACAACGACTGCTTGAAAGAGGCTAGTGAAACTAGAACATTATATAGAGGCAGAGGCAGCCCAAGAGAAATTATGCTGGATGGATTGAGACGGTGGCATGGAGGAATATCATCAGCTGAATTGATCCAGACAACCAAAGATCGATTATCTGTGCAAAGTCATGAACGTCTACGCCAGCCGGCATGACACTTGATGATGATGATGATGATGATGATGATGATGATGATGATGATGATGATGATGATGATGATGATGATGATGATGATGATGATGATGAAGAAGTATGGATTTGTAAGCGTTATTTTATTGACACAATTTACAAAGTTAATTGTTCATTTCTGCTCTCTTACTAATTTGTATTTTCTTATTTTTAGTTGTAACTTTGCCATATGACTCAAAAAACTTATTGTCCAATAATATTCCCATGCTGACACCTCGTTTCTTAGGTAGCCTACATATATGAATTTTAGTTACTCATTCATTATTTTTCTGCTCTTTGAGGTAACATCTGGAGATTATTTTTTTTTTGAAAACTAATTCAACAAAGCTCCCACTGTCAATTTCTTTTAATATAATTGTATCAAGTTGTCTTATTTTAATGTATAGCATTCAACAGGTTTAATATATGTAAGCGTTCATGTTTATTGCATGAAAAGACATTCTGTTCAGTCTATCTAAACATTATGATCCAATGTCCATTTGAATAATAAAGACACACACACACATGCACACACACATGCACACACAAACACACACACACACAAGTGCGCGCGCGCGCGCTAACCATAAAGGTATTAACGGATGGTTTTATAACAGGAAAAGTCAGACCATCGAAGCTGCCGTCCATCTTCGAAAGCGCAAGAAATAAATGTTGGCGCTAGACATTATTGGGAAAAGGCAACAGAAACGTAAACCTAGGTCACGTATTGCGTCAAATTTGAGATTTTAGAATCATTGTAGTAACCAGACACTGTGTTCGCTTTGTGAGATGGCAGTTCTACTAGGGCAATTTTACGTCATAGATTTGTAGACGCTTAGCAGTATGGTGACGTTTTATTTTTCTATCTTCTCATTTTTCCTTGATTTTATCTCTGTTGTAGAATGAGAGACTCATTCTGATATTATCGGCGTTCTTTCACACCTTGACAGTTAGCTATTGGTCTTAATGATATCCCACGAGACAGAGAAATTATTAATAAAGTGGGCAGCTGTGAAACTGCAAAAAATAATATAAATGTGAATGCAATTTAGCGTTACGTGTGAATAAATGATACAGATGATCACGATAAAAGTAGATTTACACAAAACTTTAAAGTACTGTATTAAATCTTAGACAAATGTCAATTTCAATATTATAATGGATGAACTGAATGCTAAAACTTGGTCGGATAACCTGGGTTTCGAAGAGATCACATAAGAAATGTGGAATTGGGGCATTGAACGAAAATGGGAAGTGTTGAACACAATTTGGCCCATTGAATCAATATGTCATGAGCCGAAGTGTTGTTATAAATAAAAGAATTCATAATGCAGTTTTGGTATCATATAAGTATTACCAAAATGTTAGATCATCTATACATGACGTAAATGTTTTGAGAGACGCAGTTGTAGATTCAGATCACTATCTGCTGATAAATTAAATGAAGTTAGAACACAAGAAATACATAGCCTATTATAAATATGGATATTTAAAAATGTAGAAGATCTCTGAAATCTACAACTAAGGAACAATTTATGGTCAGTCTTTAATAATCTGTGGCGAGGGGACGGCTCTGCGCCAGGGGTTACGAATGCAATTCGCAGTCCCGCATACTGCATTCGAAACACATCTGTGTGGTACCCGAGAATTGCTATAGATAGGGATCACCCCCTACATGAAGCCATGGATATGGTAAAGGGTCATAGACTGTGGCGAGGCAGGTCCTTATGGCACAGGCAGAACTATCTATACGTCAGGTGTGTGATCTAGAAACCCACAATTGTGAAAAAGAGTTTGTTGAAGTTCCGGAAGACATGACGGACTGGCGCAATGTAATAGTAACACTGGGTCGTGAGTGCAGAGAATGGGCAGCTGGCGGCACTGAGTTTTAAGTGCAGCAACTGATCCAGAGTAACACACATCAAAGTGACATAGTCATCTACACCGATGGGTCAGTGGTGAGAAACAGACGTAGTGGTTGGAGTTTTATAGCAAAGTCTAATGGACGAGTCTTGAAAAAGGAGAGTCTGGCATATTAGACTACGACCTCCAGCATGAGAATGGAGGTGGAAGCATTATTAGTGGCATTTCATTGGTTAGAGGAGACTACTCCAACACACATTATATTCATTACGGATTCAAAGAGTATGCTTAGTAAGGTGGAGAAAGCAATGAGTGCGGGGGAATGAACAGGCTGATGGGGTGGCAGGGAATGTACCACTTGGTGGCCGATTACCTATGGACAAGGGAGAGATGGTCGTACGCTTGTGGGACCAGGTGGAGAAGGTGGGGGAACAGATTGAGAAGCCGTATGTGGAAAGGATGAGATTGCGAGGGATTGGCAGTTTTCTGGTAGAATTATAAAACTGAGAGCGAAGACCAGGAGAACATTCAATCAGATAGCGGATGGAGATATTAGAAGTGTGACTCTTCGCTTTCTGTTGAACGAGGGGTATGAGAATGTCCTGAGTGCAGTGGTGTCGGTTCTTAGCTCAACTCAGCTCAACAACTCTCGTTAGGTTCCTCTTGTGCCTTGCGAGGTGAAGAATAAACAGCGGGAGAGTGCTGTAAATGGGCTTCATATATGGAGGTTCTCACGTATATGATGAAAAAGACTACATCGTCACATAAATGCAGGAAAGGAACAATTACAATATGTACTTGTATATATTGTTCCGGTCCCCAACATGGCGGATAGGCAGTGAAACGGTTAAGGCCTCTGGGTGTTTATGCTCGTGGCTACCGTTGCATTCGCATTCTCCTCATATTTGACTGGTAGTTTACGGTTCCGTCGCCCTACTTCTGAGTTGAGTGCGTGGCGACAAGCTGTAAGCTGTGAGTTTAGTGTGGCATGCTATTAAATCTGCCCAAGGTTGTGGAGCGTAATCTGCATATTCAGAGCAGTGGCGGAGGGCTATGTCCCAGAATTGACCGGTTTTTGTGCCTTATGCAGAAATGTATGGCGGCTGATTCTTTTGACGATGAACCGTGCTTTCGTAGAGGACTGTTGTTTTGGCATTCTGGAGACGGCATTATGTACAGTGAAACCTTTTTTACATCTGTCCGAGGTGTTGTGGTGTGATTTGCATGCTTAAAATGGCGTAGCTGGCTAGATAATATCTAGAAACGGAACAACAACATCCAGAAATATCTGAATGTGTGGCGTTTGGTGTGTCGCAGAAGCGACCGGTTTTCTTGCCTTATACAGAAATCTGTGGCTGCTGGTTTTGCTAGTGACTGCCGTTTCCATCGATGATGAACTGTGTTTTCGAAGAGACTTTTGTGTTGGCATTCTGGCGACGGCATTATGTACAGTGAAATGTTTCTTTACATCCGTTCTAGGTTGTTTTGTTGCGTGATCTACATTTCGGAGAAAAGCGGCGTGGTGCCCTGAAATCATCTAGAAAAGGAGCAACAATATCTAGAGACATCGAGACTTTGTAGGTGAACATCTGGTTGGGAAAGTGACTACCAATTCCATCAGAGGTGAACTGTACTGTTCGTAGAGGACTTTTGTGGTGACATTCTGGCGGTGGCATTTTGCGCAATGTGCCTAGGCGGGACGTTGTTTGTCGAGACTCCTGTCTTTTCCACTTTTCACTTAGGGCAGTGAGGAAAATTTTAAGTGATATTCACTGGCACGGGAACGGAGCATAATGGAGACGACCCTTTGCTGTGATGTTGGAACAACGACTAATGACTAATGACTAATACATATACGTGAAATAGAAAGTATGAAATTGAATATCCTAGGCATTAATGAGATGAGATGAAAGGGATCCGGCAAAATTATAAAAGAAAACCACACAATAATTTATTCTGAAGGGGATACACACGAAAAAGGAGTAGGACTAATATTTGATAAACAATTATCCACATCAATTAATGGTTACTGGTGTATTTCAGACAGAGTTATTATGATCAACTTGAAAGGCAAATCAATAGATATAAATATTGTACAAGTATACGCACCAACAATATGCAGTAGTTGTTTATGCATCAAGAATGCTGATGATTATTCATTTCATCCAGTGGGGTTGAACGTATGGAGTCGTGAGTTCTAAGATGGCTTATAAGGCCTATTTTGGCTCGAAATGTTCTTTGACAATGTGGGCAAAGAATGCTTAATGTTCCAGGAGGAGGATCTCCTGCAGTGGTTTTTCTGTCCAGTCTTTTCTTCACAGCTCTTGCAGTCTTGGTTGCTTCACAGATGACTGCACCTTTATGTAATGATGTAACGCCACGAATTACAGCCTTTAGCAGCAATCTCCCAGGTGTCGTGATGAATTCCAAAAGCTTTTAGTGAGATTTTCAGAGTGTCTTTAAATCGTTTCCTCTGGCCGCCTTGTGAGCATTTACTATAACGCAGCTCGCCGTATAAAATCGTTTATTGAGCCTGTGATCTGGCATACGAGTTAAGTGACCAGCCCAGCGGATCTGATTTTTCATTAGTAGAGTGTGGATACTGGGCATGGACGCTATTTCTGGAACTTCTGTGTCTCGGATCTTGTCTTGCCATTTAATCTTCAATAGCTTCCTAAGGCAGACTGTGTGGAAGTGGTTTAACTTCCTAGCACGTCGCTGATAAACAGTCCAGGTTTCACAAGCATATAGCAGTGTGGATATTACAACTGCTTTATAGACTTTCAGCTTTGTTTGCAGGCTTATTCCGTTTCTGCCCCATACATACTTGTACAGTCTGCCAAAGGCCGCGCTGGCCTTGTAGATTCTTGCATTCACTTCGTCATCCATTGTGGCAACTTGTGACACAGTGCTGCCAAGATAGGTGAATTTGTCCACAACACTTAGTCTACGACCGTTCACCTTGATATTCGGCACGGTGTGATTATTCCCTGGAGGTGGCTGGCACACAACTACAGTCTTCTCCAGGTTGATATTGAGCCCAAAGTTGGCACAGGCATATGAGAAAGCTGAAACATTGTGTTGCATGTCTGCCTCTGAGTTGGCATATAGAGCGCAGTCATCAGCAAACAGCAATTCTTGACGGTGTTAGTTCTGGTTTTGGCTTTCAGCCTTCTGAGATTGAACAACTTTCCATCCATGTGGTAGTTGGTGTCTATTCCAATGTCATTGTTCTCGAAGGCATTCGTCATCATAGCTGAAACAAGAGGCTGAACAGTGTTGGTACCAGGACACATCCTTGCTTCACTCCATTTGTGACAGGAAAGGGTTCAGACAATTCACCATTTTCCTGTACTCTTGCCTGCATACCATCATGAAATAGCCTCACTATTTGGACAAACTTTTGTGGACAGCCATATTTTGCCATAATCTTCCACAGTCCTTCTCTGCTGACTGTATCAAAAGCCTTGGTAAGGTCAATGAAAGTGGAGAACATTTCATAGTTCTGTTCCTGACATTTCTCTTGAAGCTGCCTTGCAGCGAAAATCATGTCAACAGTTCCTCGTTCTTTTCTGAAGCCACATTGACTCTCAGGAAGAAGACCTTGATCGAGATGGGCCGTGGGGCGATTGAGAAGATTTCTGGCGAGTATCTTCCCTGCGAGGGTATCCCAGCAGAAGCTATGTAAAGACTTCAATTGAACTATTACACACATTATTTCCTAAATCTGGAATACCGAAGAAATACCAGCAGATTGGAGAGAAGGATATACTACACATAATAATAAAGCAAAGCATTGAATTGAATTCACAACATTATATACATTTGTGAACTACTCAAAAGAACTTCGATGGTATTGACTGGGAATCGTTTTGGAAATTGATGAGGCGCCATGGAATTCTTAAGAAACTTAATTAGGATAACATAAACAGACATTAAATACAGAGTTTCGTATGAAGGAAAAAATAAACAGATACATTTGAAATAAAAACAGGAGTTCGACTCGGTTGATTTTTGCCACCTTAATTATTCTAACTGACTAGAGAATTATGAACGGTTCAAAAATTACTACCAGAAATTTAATTCAAAGGACATCTTGATGGTCTGGATTTCTAGACATTAGTCATTAGTCGCGGTTCCAACATCACAGCAAAGGGTTGTCCCCATTATGCTCCGTTCCCGTGCCAGTGAATATCATATAAAATGTTCCTCACTGCCCCATGTGAAAAGTGGAAAAGACAGGAGTCTCGACAAACAACAGCCCGCTCAGACACACTGTGCAAAATGCCATCGACAGAATGTCACCATAAAAGTTCTCTACGAAGAATACAGTTTATCCTTAATGAAATTGGCTGGCACTTTCCCAACCAGATGTTCACCAAAAAGTCTCGTTGTTTCTAGATATGGTTGTTCCGTTTCTAGATGTTTTCTAGCCAGCCACGCAATGTTTTCTCCGAAATGTAGATCACGCAACAAAACAACCTCGAACAGATGTAAAGAAACATTCCACTGTACATAATGCCAACACAAAAGTCTCCTCGAAAACACAGTTCATCATCTATGGAAATGGCAGACACTAGCAAAACCAGCAGCCAAACATTTCTGCATAAGGCAAGACAAACCGGTCGCTTCTGCGACACACCAGCCGCCATACTTGTAGATATTTCTGGATGTTGTTGTTCCATTTCTAGATTATATCTAGCCAGCTACGCCGTTTTGAGCATGCAGATCACACCACAACACCTCGGACAGATGTAAAAGAATATTTGACTGTACACAATGCCGTCTCCAGAATGCCAAAACAACCGTCCTCCACGAAAGCACGGTTCATCGTCAAAAGAAGCGGCAGTCAACCAGAAGACCAGCCGCCATACATTTCTGCATAAGGCACAAAAACCGGTCAATTCTGGGACATAGCACTCCGCCATTGCTCTGTATACGCTCCACAACCTCGGGCAGATTTAAAAGCATTTCACACGAAATTCACAGCTCACAGCGTCGCGCCACGCACTCAACTCAATAGCAGGGCGACGGAACCGTAAACTACCAGTCCAACATGAGGAAAATGCGAATGCAACGGTAGCCACGAGCATACACACCCAGAGGCCTTAACCGTTTCACTGCCTATCCGCGATGCTGGGGACCGGAATCAGTCTGGATTTCTTCGATGACATTGCACTCCTACCTCAAATACAAACTAAAATTCAAAATAAATGTACACACGCTTGACCGGGGGTCACAACAAATAGGTATAAAAATTCAGAGACAAATATTGCTAGAACAAAAAACAAAAATTATTACCTGATCTTCCTTGGGAAACCCTCACTCCAAGAGATGGAATCATTCATCTGTTTAAGTACAAGTAGCAATGTGGACAAAGGTGGGACAACATATAGAAATATCAAGATAAGAATGCAGAAGGCAAGAGAGACTAAGAAAATGTGTAAGGCGGTCAAAAGAAATTAGTCTTAATAGTAACACACTTAGTATATATAACTGTAATGCTCAATCAGTACTGATTTATGTATCGAACAATCGGTGAGAAACTAACTCAATTGCTAACAAATTAGAAAATATTCAATAATTTGTGCCTGCAGAACAGTAAACTACAGTGGTTTTAAAGAATCACTAATGGCGCTAATTTATTATTTTTTTTAGCTAATCAAGCTAACCAATTAGCTAATCAAGACGTGAAGAAAGTGATCTGGCACTGAATTACTGAGGAGAAAATAATTAACTACAAAGCCATTCTCTCGAACCCAAAAGGTAAAAGAGATCTAGAAATATACGGAGGATATAATTAGAAACAAAGATGAATAATATAAACAGGACGTCGATGTAAATGCGGACGATTAATAAATAGACAGTTAACAATTGCTGAGGGAATATGCTCAAAAAGCTGATAAAGAGCAGAAGAAAAGAAAGAAGAAGAAGAAGAAGAAGAAGAAGAAGAAGAAGAAGAAGAAGAAGAAGAAGAAGAAGAAGAAGAAGAAGAAGAAGAAGAAGAAGAACAAGAAGAACAAGAAGAACAAGAAGAACAAGAAGAACAAGAAGAACAAGAAGACACATGAAAGCCACGGTAACGCAGTGACCAGCACGCTTAACTGTCGGTCTAGTGGTCATGTTTTCTAATCCCCCTCGGGGCGGGAGATTTAGGAAACAAATATGACCTGGCATATCCTTTCGACCTTGCATAATGTTGGTACCACAAATGTTATGGGAAGCAGAGGTAGCCGGCATATCATTCACCATATCACCGATTAATTTGGAGCCATGGTTGAGTTTTGGCTAGACGTGCACCTATTGGCCTTGTTGCCATGGGTTAAATCCACGTCGGAGAAGATGTGAATGTTTAAAAAATACGTGGACGCCCAGGGCGACCCGGACTCAAAATGGGTACCAGGACATTTAATGAAACAGCCATGTGCACATGTGGATTGGCGTCGCAGACAGCAGAGCACATACTCCAAGACTGCCCAAAATACATCATATCTAGGCAAGCCTTTTGGCTTAGAGAGACAACAGCTGATGATAAACTCTAAGGACCGCTGAATGAACTTAAAAAAGATAGTTAAATTCATACAAAAGACAACATTGCAGTTATAGATATATTTCAAGCGAACGAAAGAAGAAAAAAAAATTCTTGAAACGTAAAGGCAGTCACTGAGGCCCGAATGGTCTATAAATATATGGTCTGGCATCATATGCCCATTGCAGTTTGTGGCATGGGATATGGTACATTAGTGTTTTTTTTTACCCGCTGAGTGCCAATAGGTGGGGGGGGGGGGGGGGGGATGTAGGGCTAGATCCAAACAACCAATACGCTTCAAGGTGTCGAAATGGTTTCTTTACTTTATTTGTTACTAGACGACCCAGCCCGGCTTCGCCCAATTCCTGGCGGGGAGCATCTCATTTAATTCATATTCGGCCTCTGCTCCCGTTTCGGTTCCCAAAGCGGGGAGCATCTCATTTAATTCATATTCGGTCCCTGCTCCCGTTCCCGTTCTCAAAAAAGACAGCACGGCTCGGCTACGCCCAGCTCCTGGCGGGGAGCATCTCATTTAATTCATATTCGCTCCCGTTCCCGACTATCTGTCTGTCTGTCTGTCTATCTATCTGTTTGTCTGTCTATCTGTCTGTCTGACCTGGCCTGGCTTCGCCCAGCCGCTGGTGGGGAGCATCTCATTTAATTCATATAAGTAGTCATATAAGCTCCCGTTCCCGTTCCCGACTGTCTGTCTGTCTGTCTGTCTGTCTGTATATTTATCTGTCTGTCTGTCTGACCCGGCCCGGCTTCGCCCAATTCCTGGCGGTGGCATCTCATTTAATTCATATTCGGCCCCTGTTCCCGTTCCCATTCCCAAAGTGGGGAGCGTCTCATTTAATTCATATTCGGCCCCTGCTCCCGTTCCCGTTCCCAAAAAAGACGACCCGACCCGGCCCGGCTTCGCCCAGCTTCTAGTGGGGAGGAGGAGGGACTAGGAGGAGGAGGGAGGAGGGAGGAGGGGAGAGGAGGAGGAGGAGGCGGGAGGAAAAGGAAGAGGGAGGAGGAGGGAGATGGGGAGGAGGGAGGAAGGAGGAAGGAGGAGGAGAGAGGAAGTGGAGGGAGGAATAGGGAGGAGAAGGAGGGAGGAAGAGGAGGGAGGAGGAGGAGGAGGGAGGGAGAGAGAGGAGGAGGAGTGAGGAGGAGAGAGGAAGAGGAGGGAGGAGGAGGGAGGAGGAGGGAGGAGGAGGAGAGGGAGGAGGAGGAGAGGGAGGAAGGGAGGACGAGGAGAAGAAGGGAGGAGGAGGGCGGAAGAGGAGGGAGGAGGATGGATTAGGAGGAGGAGGAGGAGGGAGGAGGAGGAGAAGGAGGGAGGAGGATGAGGGAGGAGAGCGAGGAGGAGGGAGGAGGTAGGAGGAGGAGGGAGGAGGAGGAGGGGAGGAGGATTATAACGCATATGACTGTAGATAACTGCAGTGAAAAAGTCCACCTATTTGAGAAATATGCAACAATTTTACATATACAGCAATGCTATTAGAAGTTACGTCACCTCGCTATATATACATTAGAATGTAAATCACAATAATAAATAATATTAAGTAAATAACTGTTTGTACACTTACAAACTATGACAGTTGGCAGCACTGTAATGAGAAGAAGACGTGTAGAAAATTTCATCTCAATCGGATGGACCGTTCGCGAACGCATAAAGGACATACATACAGACATACAGACAGACAGACATTGCCTTTTATATATATAGATTATGGCCCATGATACTTTCATCATAATCAAGTGCCCTGCCAGCTGGCGTAGGCGTTCATGGCTCTCAACAGATCTCGGTCATTCGTGTTCTGGATCAACTCTGCTGATGGTATTCCTCCATGCCACCGTCTCAATCTATCCAGCATTATTTCTCTTGGTCTGCCTCTGCCTCTCTTCCCCTCGGTCTTTCCAGTTGTCACGATGTTTTCCAATGCCTCTCTTCACATCACATTTCCGAAGAAAGCTGTTTGTCTCTTTCTTATTGTTGTATATAATGTTCTAGTTTCATTAACCTGTCTCAGGCAGTCGTTATTAGTTACTCTGGCAGTCCAAGGAATTCGCGACAGTCTCAGGAACCACATCCCTGTTGCTTCTAATTTATTCTTAATTTTTTAATGCACATTTCAAGATTCTCTTTCTTACATTCAGTGACAGTGACTTATTGCATAAGATACTCTTCATTTTCTGAAATGCGGCTTCTGCTTGCCCTATTCTGCTCTTAATCTCTGTTTTACATCTTCCATCTGATGTTATAAATGCCCCTATGTATTTAAAATTATCCACTTGGTTAAGAATGTTCAGTTCTATTTCTATTTCACATTTTGGTGTCACCATTTACTATGATATCACCATTGTTGCATTGTTGTTGATATAACACATTACATACTTAAAACATGGGCTATAAATACATGAGATGGACATAGCATAGAAGCTTCTCAGATGTGTTATTGTAAAGAAGCCTGGCAGACACGAGATTAATTGAGTAAATGATTTAATACATTGAAGACATCAAACATGTGCTGACCACCATAAGAAAAAAAAGGTTAATGTGGCTTGTCACAATGTATGACAAGGTCTATTACTGAAATTACAGTATAACAAGATCCAGGGCAAACATCAACGAAATAGTCATTTAAAGAAACAAGCATGCAAAGGCACAGACTTATACAGAGCTAGCAAGGACTGGTGAAAATAGGAGATACTTGAGGTACATGATCAACACCAGTCTTCGGACTTATTTATTTGATTAGTGCATGCTATGCGTCTCATTTCTAGTATTTTACGCGCGTATTATCGCAGTTCTTTTATTTCTTCTTGTACAGGAACCAGCCCACGTATAACGTATTCTGGAAGTAAGTAATTTATGCTAATATTATTAATCAATGTGGTGTCTACAACGTACATAATATTTTCAGTTTCCTTATTATTTTATTTATCCTTTTGAGTGGAAAACAGATGTTGCTTGTATCGTATAAAGCATATATGACAACATTCGAAAGATCCATTTAACACATGTAACCAGTTGTAAACAACATGCACATAGATATTTACAATACTGTCTTTCTCTTATCCTCTTCCTCCTTCTTTTCTTCTTCTTCCTCCTTTTCCTCCTTCGTCTCCTCATTCTTCTTCTTCACCTCATCCTCTGTAGTGGATTATCTTTAGTGTCGTCCCTGGAGTGAGGGGAATCAACACCCACATTATATTTTAACCCCCTATCATTATCCTTGAGAATCCACTAGATTCCGTCCACCACACTCCCTCAGTTTATGGACACCTCTTTCTCTCTCTCTATCATCACTAGATCACGCCCCCTCTCATTCTTCCCCAACACAACATACTCAACAACTCTAGCTTCTAAAAATTAATAACAATTAATTTATTAAAAGAAAAGTGTAATGTATGTGAGAAGTGTATGCGAAGAATGTGTGTCGTATACTATAATGTGTGTAGAATCGGACCACAGATTAGGAGCCAAGTCAGATCATCCTAGCAAGGTTACACCACAGCACGTTAGCTCAGCACATAAAGACCTCACCGAGCGATGTGTCTCTCCTGCCAGTCGCTGACTTTCTCTTGTAGCTACTTGGTAATCCATATACATGATCATCCGAAATAGATACAGTCTATAGTTTAACACTGATCATGGATCGGTTACACACTGCATACTATAAGTCCCTATAGTTCTTAAATGTACCAATCCCTGTACTGTGAAAATAGGTATCACTGTTATTGGTAACACACTTGATTCTATCTATTGTCTAGATTATCACAAACACAATGTCCCTTGTAATATTCCACTGGAATCTACAACTCCATGTGAATGCTACGTTTAGTGTTCCTTTTTAATCCCTAGTGTTCATTTGATATGTGGTGTAAAAACGAACATCACCCATCCTAGGTGAACCCTATCACACAGGAATCGTTTATATGGTTTTGCTCAACTGAGCCATGTTCTGGTGGACCCTCCTGATCATGGGCCCAGCATAAACACTATTGTATAAACTTTCTTCTCTGAAGTTATTCATCTTATTAAAACATTGACTGTTCATCTCGTGTTCTTCCTACCCGGAGTAGAACTTCATCAAAACCAGTGTAGAGCTTCCTCGTAACTGGCGGGGAACCTGTTAGAGAAATAACACACCTGGTGAGAGCACTAGTCACTGACCTTACCAGCTGAGTGTAGGCCTACGGCCTCGCTCAGATATTTATCAGCGAACTAAACTCTGTCATGGAGCAGAGGAGCTCATCACCTTGGTCCGAATTAGGATAAGACAAGGAAAAACCAATAGACAGAGTGCAGAACCCCAGTAGGCACCCCACTGGAAGATCCTACCATTGGACATTTCCCCTATCTCCCAACCCATCCTCAATCTCTCCAAATATCACCCCACTACACTATTCTCACTAGCAGAGCTAATTATCACCTCACTACCCTATTCTCAACTAGCAGAGCCAATTACCATATCACCCTAGCTAGTTTTTACAATGCAGCTGCCTACAGTCGCCGACACTCTTTTACTGCCTAACCACAACGCAACACACTACGTTGAAGTCCTAAACTCTAACTATCACCAGTCTATCCTACATTAATTATACCTAAATACAATCTATGGAGTACCTTATGTAACACTGCTTTACTCCTGAATCACATCTACATTTTGCCATGACAGGCACGTGTATATTAAATTTAATTAATCCCGAACACGGTAGATGTTTTCCAAATTCATACAGAGCTAGCGAAACACCGTCCGTCTAGCCCAACTCTCTTGTTTACAATCGCTGCAACAAGTTAGGTTTTTCAAACAGTCTTGGATTGTTCTAGTGACGTCCTTTGATGTCAACACCAGATGGTCCCAAGGGCAGACTATCCATTTCCCTAACATCACATGAATTATTGTCTCCCTTATCTCAACCACAGCACCCGTCTCTCTTTATCCTGCGAGTTGGCAAAATAACCTCGTCATATTTTCCGTTTCCCAGGGAATTCTCAAGGACGGCTGTACCGTTTGATCTCACCGCCGCCAGTAACAAACAACTTGCAGCTGTGAATCAGACTGTCTCTGTTATTTGTATCATCTGATCGTTAACTTCAGTGGTTTTCGTGACTTAAGAGAGTAGTCCATCTCACTCTTTTCCACTGTACGTTCGATCCAGATGATTTAATCCTCTTCTTCAGGAGCTGGGTGTCTTGAGAGAAAATCCGCTCCAACATGTTCCTTCCCAGGTATATACTCCACTGTGAACTGGTAGGGTTGAAGTAGCAACGACCACCGCATCAAACGGGCGTTGAGCTTCTGCGAAGTAGCCAGGAACATCAGAGGCTGATGATCCGACTGGACCCGAAACTGAACTCCATACAAATAGGGCTGGAATTTCTGCACTGCCCATACGAGAGACAAGCATTCTCTCTCGACGGTCGAATAATTCCTCTCAGCCTGGAGACGTTTCTTGCTTGCGTATGCCACAGGTTTCAAAACCGAAGCATCGTCTTTCCCTTCCTGTAACAAGGCTGCCCCAATTCCAATCCCACTCGCATCCGTTCTCAACACAAATGGTTTGGAAAGGTCAGGGAGCTGTAACACAGGTTTGCTGACCAAGGCCTCCTTCAACTGACTATAGGCAGTCTCGCATTCTGGTGTCCAAACGATTTGGTCGGGGAATCCCTTTTCAAGGTTTCCGTCAATGGAGCTCCCATTTCAGTAAAATGTGGGATAAATTTGTGGTAAAACCCACATAACGAGAGAAAGGATCTCACATCCTTCTTCGTTTTTGGCCTTGGAGCATTTCTGATTTTTTCTAGGTTCTTCTCCTCTGGGACAATTTGTCCTGGAGTGATGGTGTGACCCAGAAATTCCAGAGTCTGGTAACCAATCATGCACTTGGTTGGGCGAGCAGTAAGCCTTGCTTCCCTGAGCCTATTAAAAAACTCTCTCCAAGGATTGCAAATGGTCATTCAAGCTGTCACTGGAAATCAGAATATCATCCATGAATGATACAATGGACGGATCCTGTAAGGGATCTAGTAAAGTCCTCATCATGCGCGTAAACACACTAGGTGCATTGCTGAGTCCAAAGGGCATGACCTTGAATTCGTAGTGTCCACTGGGTGTACTGAAGGCCAGCAGGAGTCGAACCTCTGGTTTGACCGGTATCTGATAATACCCTCGACTCAGATCCACCTTTGAGAAAGTACCTAGCCTTATGGAGCCTAGCGAATAACTGAGTTGGATTCGGCAAAGGTTCCACCTGAAAGTGCGTATGACTGTTCAGAAGTCGGTAGTCTATACACAACCGGTGTTCTCCACTTGGTTTGCGTAACAAAACCACCCCCGCATTGTATGGGGATGTCGATGGCGCAATCACGTCATCCTCCAGCAGTTTCTGTATTTCCTCCTCCAGGGCCTTTTCTTTAGAGAATGGCACTGGGTAAACCTTTTGGCGAACAGGCTCCTGATGTGGTCAAAGTCATCTCGAACTCAACCAACCTCGTTCGTCCTGGTTTATCAGTCAGTATCTCCTTATGAGACTCGAGAACCTGGGTTATCTTTTCCCTCTCCTGGGAGGTCAGATCAGGGTTCACCTGCACATTCTTGTAGGTTTCCTGTTGTACCAGGGGATATTCCCTGCCCTCGTTGGTTCCCACTTCAGTCTCCACTGCAACTGCCATTGCCATGAGGTGAGCTGCTTTGTCTCCGGGTCTCTCCTCGTATTTCCGCAGGAGATTGATATGGAAAATCTTCGACTTTCCCCGGATCCGGATCTGATAGTTGGTTCTGGATATCACCCTTTCCACGGGAAATGGTCCTTGCCAACCTATCTCCAGTTTGTTGTTTCCCGTTGGGAGTAGCAACAAGACTTTGTCTCCCTCCTCCAGAGATCTGTCTTTAGACCTACGGTTGTAGTAAGCCGCATGCCTTTTTCTGGCCTTTTTCAAGTTTTGATTCGCCAGAGTCCATCCCTTGTGGAGTTTTTCTTTCAGTTCCTTCACGTATTTATAGGAATAGATCACTTCTTCTGACGTCCCCTCTTCAGTCCAACTCCTCAACATGACTTCCAACGGTCCTTTGATTGGACGACCAAACAGCAACGTAGCGGGTGGTAGTCCTGTTGAGCCATGAGGAACTTCCCGATAGGCAAAAAGTGCTGATGGGATATATTCATCCCACCTATCATGTTTTTCCTGTGCCAGTTTCAAGAGCATTGTCATCAACGTGCCGTTGAAACGCTCTAATTGTCCATTGGCCCAGATGCCACAGTTATACTGTAGCGTCCACGACAGTGTTACTTCCTGCCGGGTGGATGCATCCCAGATTGTTGATTAGCTGGCATTCAATTCTAAGTCTGACACAGCTATTGGAGAAGCAGGGTTCACCGCATTAAAACCCTGCTTCTCCAATAGCTGTGTCAGACTTAGAATTGAATGCCAGCTAATCAACAATCTGGGATGCATCCACCCGGCAGGAATTAATACTGTCGTGGACGCTACAGTATAACTGTGGCATCTTCCCCAATTGTTTACACTACCTATTACCGTGCTGTCCCCCCCCCCCCCCCCTGATATCTAGACTTAATTGTCCCCACATTTCTATGTTTTCATAGCAGACTGTTCACATATTTTTGGCTACTCAAATCCTTTTTGGCAACCCATTTTCAATTCTGCGCCACAAGCGTTTTCGCAGCTGGCCAAGTCACATTTTCTGCCTCACATGGAATTATCAGGTTGTGCATTATAAGTGATAGGTCGTGTGTTTGTGTTTTTGTCGTTGTTTGTCGTTAGCTATCTGTGTTGTCATTGACAAAGATTCTGAGAATCGAAACGTCTGTGTGTCGTATTGTACGCGTTCGTGTGTATTTTATCTTATTTTATTTTATTATTCATTTTTTATATTTATTGAGTGTTTCTGATTTCGGATTTTTCACCTGTATTTCGTGACACGTGGATCTCCTTGTAAGGTATGTGCAACGTTGTGATGTTCAGTACGTTTTTTCTCGCAGGAGTTTAAAATACCTATTTGTTTCCATTTCATCTAGTTTCATTAGCCTGTCTCAGGCAGTCGTTGTTGGTTACTCTGGCAGCACAAGGAATTCGCAACATTCATCTCAGGAACCACATGTCTGTTGCTTCTAATGTATTCTTAATTTGTTCATTTACATTCCAAGATTCACTGCCATACAGCTAAACTGGTTCTAGATAGCAATTCAGCACTCTCTTTCTTACATCCAGTGACAGTGACTTATTGCATAAGATACTCTTCATTTTCTGAAATGCGGCTTTTGCTTGCCCTATTCTGCTCTTAATCTCTGTTATACATCTTCCATCTGATGTTATAAATGCCCCTAATGCATTTTAATGCATTTTTTTTTAAAATGCCCCTAATGCAGATACAGCATGCAGGGCGATGCGCTACCTTCTTGATTTTCCAACCATTGAAGAGAGAATACAAGTTTGCAGGGCACGCGCCTACCTCAGAATTAACGCAAACACACAACATCCACTGCATAGTGAAATTAGGAAGGTGAAGGGCAGCAGGTTAAAAAGAGGACGGTCGTGGATGGGTCAAGCCGAAGACATTCTTCAACAGGTGTGTTCACTTGAGGACTTAGAACCTGGCGAGGAGTGGGTGCAAGTGCCAACAGACTTCTGCACATCCTTTTCAGTTTGCATCCAACTAGATAGAAAATGCAGACAAGAAAATCCGGCTGCTGTGGAGGCTGAAGTACAAGCGTTGATTTTCGAGAATTCGCTAGACGGTGACGCGGTTATCTACACAGATGGGTCGGTCGTCCGACATGTGAGAAGCTCATGGGCCTTTACAGCTCGGGCCGGAGGGAGAATTGTGAAGGAGGACTCTGGTGCTTTCACTGAAACCACAAGTAGCCTGACCATGGAAGTCATGGCAGTAAGTAAAGCAATAACATGGCTCGAGACACAGACATTCACTAGGGCTTGTTTCCTTAGCGACTCAATGAACATGATCAAGAGGATAGAGGAGGGGTCGATCCGAAGAGAATGGTTGCTGCCTCTGAAGCGGTCTCGGCTGGCAAAGATTAGTTTCACCTTCGTGCCAGGTCATGCGGGAGTACAAGGAAATGAGCGGGCTGACAAGCTCGCAGGTGAGGCTACTGTGGAGGGCGGACGCGCCATGGACCAGGCTGACATTCTGAATGCTCTACGAGAAGTGAGACTTTTGCGAGAACCAAGTGATGACTGTGAATCTACAACAATGGCCAGACTGCGGGAGCAGCAAATTAAAAGAGGGGTGGCCAAACAAGAACACTACGCAGGAAGCCAAAGAAGATTGATAAACCAACACAGAACTGGCGTCGTTAGCAGCTACACGCTGCGGGATTTGCTGAGGAGGGGATCCGAGCACTTATGGACTGAATGGTTCGATGTGCAACGAGGGTGATCTGTCGACTAACTAACTAACTAACCAAATGCCCCTAAGTATTTAAAATTATCTACTTGGTTAAGAGTTTTCCCTTCTGTTTCTATTTCACATTTTGGTGTCACCATTTTGTTTGATATCACTATTGTTACATTGTTGTTGATATGACACTTTACGTACTTAAATCATGGGCTATAAATACATGAGATGGAAATAGCATAGAAGATTCTGCGATGTGTTATTGTAAAGAAGCCTGGCAGACACGAGATCAATTGAGTAAATGATTTAAGACATTGAAGACATCAGACATATACTGACCATCGTAAGAAAAAAAAAAGGTTAATGTGGCTTGTCACAATGTAAGACAAGGTCTATTACTGAAATTACAGTATAGCAAGATCCAGGGCAAACGAAAACGAAATAGTCACTTAAAGAAACAAGCATGCAAAGGCATAGACTTATGCACAGCTAGCAAGAACTGGTGAAAATAGGAGACAGTTGAGGTACATGATCAACACCAATCTTCGGACTTATTTACTTGATGAAAAAATGCTGTGCGTCTCATTTCTAGTATTTTACACACGTATTATTGCAGTTCTTTTGTTTCTTCTTGTACAGGAACCAGCCCTCGTGTAACGTATTCTGGAAGTAAGTAATTTATATTAATATTATTAATCAATGCTACTTGTGGTGTGTACATCGTACATAATATTTTCAGTTTACCTTCTTATGTATTCAGAGAAATTGAAATCAGATGTCAAAAAGCTAGTGCACTTACATATCAACTGTCACCCTTACTGAAGCATCCAAACATACCCATGTCCGCAAAACGACAGATAATAAACAGCATATTCACACCAACCCTATGCTATCAATCTCAAACCTGGACTTTATCCAAATTACACCTTCGCAAAATCAACACCTGCGAAATGAGATGCCTGAGGAGAGCTGCCAACTTAACAATCCGAGACCGAGTAAGAAATGCTACTATCAGACAGACTGTGGGATCAACACCTTGTGCCACATTTATCGAAAGACAGAAGATCAAGTGGTTTGGCCATGTCGTTAGAATGCAACATCAGCAACTACCATCACTGGCCTTACATCAAAGATCATCTGCGACGAGACCACGAGGACGTCCAAGAAGAAAATGGATTGACGACATCAGAGACATTGTACAACCACACGGAATGACACTATCCAGTGCCGCCCACCGGGCGCTGGAACGCAAATTATTCCTCCCCACGACGCTTGACGGCAGAAGTGGAAGATGATGATGATGATGATGGTGATGACCTTCTTATGTATCCCTTTGAGGAACGATGTTGCTTGTATCGTATCGTGGGAGCACGTGTACACCTCGGACGAGCAGATGGAGCACCATGGTCTGGTAAGAATGAGACAACGAGGTGTGACGAGGGGTTCTGGCCGACGCTCGGCGCTCGGAGGAAAGGCGAGACGGACATATAATCAGATTGCTACTGGAACTATTAGTGTTGGAACTCTTCGCTGGCTGCTGAGGATGGAGACGGAGCGCTTATGGGAATATCCCGAATGCTGTGATGTCGGTTCCTAGATCAATCAATCAATCAATCAATCAATCAAGCATATATGACAACATTCGACATGCACATAGATATTTACAATAATGCCTTTCTCTTATCCTCTTTCTCCTTCTCTTCTTCTTCTCCCTCCTCTTCCTCCTTCTTCTCCTCATTCTTCTTCTTCACCTCATCCTTCTCCTTCGTCTTCCATTCAGTCTAATGATTTCTATGTCGTATTTCAGTGGCCTATGTTAAACTGAATTTAAAAACAACTTTACAGGAGAGAAAATCATTATTTGACAGGGATTTTATTACAAATCTGTTTTCAGGACACAAACTGGCTATTACGCAATATATTTTATAGGACTCCTGAGGATAAAGCAGTTTGAGTATGTGTAATAGCGATTATAAAATGGCTGTCCTTTTATCTACTTGAAGTGTAAGAACAACGACGCTTTATTCGTTGTTTTTTTTAAAGGAAACAAATGTGGTCAGAGGGTGTGACACCTTATGAAATCTACAGAAGAATTATGTTACAGTGTGGAGACAGTTATTTGCGTTAGGGTATAGTATATGAGATGGTAGACAGGTTTCAAAAAGGAAAACTGCGATACGATCGAAAGGGCACGGATCTCTCTCACAAGGAGCACGACAACGCCAGCCCTCATTCGGCTGCGCATACAATAGATATACTCCATCCATAATGTGCCCTGCCGATAAGTTTTGGCGGTCATTATTCTCCATTTCACTCAATCACCAGAGTCGTTGATCAGCTCAATGTTCTTGTTTCGACCATGCCACGTGGCCAAGCCATCCAGGCATTTACTTCTTGGTCTTCCCTTTGTTCCCTTTTCCTCCAATTTATTTCTTCTCATAACATAGCTCTCAAATTTTGGAATTTTTCACGACATATGGGAGACTGCTGCCAAAGACCGTAATGCATGTAGTCACTTGCGAAGCAAACAGGAGTGCAGGTGTTGTAAAAAACGACTGGACAGAACAACCACCACATAAAATTCCTCCTCCTGGAACTATTCAACAGCATGCCACAACAAGCAATGATGTACAGACCAGATGGAAACAGAGGAAGAGGCCGACCACGTAAACTATGGACGCTGGGAATAACAGAGTCCATGGGAATATCGATACATGAAGCCCATAATCGGGCACTCTCACGATGTTTCTACTTCACCTCGATACCGCAAGGTGCAAGAGGAACATGATAAGATGAGAGATGAGGAGCTGACGTTCTTTGCCCACATTGTCAAAGAACATTTCGAGCCAAAATAGACCTTACCAGCCATCTTAGAATGCAAGCCTTCAAATGTCCAACCGCACTGGATGAAATGAATGTTCATCATACATGATGAACAACACTATAATATTTATTTTTAATACAAACATTAACTGCGGCCCTGCATAACGTCAACGCGATTTTTAGTCTCTCTATCCTTTATATCCCGAATAGTCTGTCTATCCTTAATTTATTTACCAACCTCCTACGATTGCATGCAGTGTGATAGGAACGTTACATTCTGGAATGTTAGCCGCCTGCGTACCACACATATTTCGCCACCCATGCCATGCCAATACGAATCGAGAACAAGTAAATAAACTATAACATTCCTAACCTAACTCATGGCATGGTGGTGGTATTATGTTTCCTCTTCTATATGGTTGGAAGGGGAAACTATAATAATTTTCTAAATATAAGAAATTCTATAATAATATTGCTTCATGCACACCATGTACTTTTTTCATTTATCAATGAAACCATAATAATTTCACATACTTCTTATTAGATATATTATGCATTAATAAGTCTCAAATCGTATCTGTCTATCGGTACAACAGGGTACTACTTACATCCTTCTAGCTTAGATCTTTCCCATGTTAATCCCATTTAGGCCAAATAATCATAGCTCTAAATCACTACCACTGTTTAGTACACAGTACAACCAAAATAAAACCTAACATGTATTATTACAAAGCCAAATCTCTAAATTTGCTTCATACTGGACACTGTGGTGTCATGATTTATTATACCATAAATGCACAGTTCTCTTCCACATACTTCATACATCAACCAATTTTACAGATTCTCTATTGCCGCTCTACACAACAAACAACAACTATCCACACGTCAGCATAGGCATGAGTGCAAAAGATTAACAACATGGAATATTTAAACCATTAGAGCAAATGGCAAACTGGAGAATGTTTATAAAGATATGAGAATAATGAATATTAATACCCTAAGAATGTGTGAATCCAGATGAAAGGGGACGGGCATGATAACATTTACGGAATAACAAGTATTAATTCCGGCGGAGAGAAACAACAACAAGGTTTAGTATTTATGATGGATCTGGAAAGATCACACTCTGTTCAGTGTTGCCATTTTAGTGCTTTTCTCCCTAAATTTAGTGCTGTTTCAAGTCATTTAGTGCGAAAATGTTGCTTTTAGCTCGGCCGCGCAAAGTTGGTGCTTCACAAAATTTTTTTGGTGCTTTTTTGGGGTGGGTAAAAATTACTTTAAACATCATTTTGGGAACACTAAAAAGCCGAATTTGAACTGAAGCGAGGGAGTAAAGCAGTCTTAGTACGTTACGGCGCAATATTCAACTAATTTAACTCCCTTTAATACGATGTAGCTGAAAGCGAACGCCATCTTGCAGACAAGTCCAAACGTCAATACATTAGCTTGTAATCGAGTTCACAATTTTGTGGTGTCTACATTATCCTTTCATTTAAGCTTATTTGTATTTCAGCATAAGCAAGAAATATTGTCAACATTTCAGAGAACAGTGGCTCAGTGACACGAGATTTCAAAAATGGTTGTTAAAAGTAGAATTAGATAATACTAAGTGTTTTTGCAAATATTGCAAATGTTCAATTGCAGCCAGGTTAAATGATATTAACCTGTAATGACCTTAAATATAGCTCTCATTGTCGTCGGATATACACTCCAATGACAGTGAGGGCCCTCCGGACCCATAAACATTTATTGTATCCATCGATCTAGTGTCTAGCAGACGACGATACACTCAAACGTAAGTAATTGACAACGCATCGCCCCTGAAGTGACCTTATGAGGCCCTGTAAGGGATGCATTTTACACTAAATAATTTGGGGGCCGTCGTTCGAAGGCGTGCCGATTAATTTTATAGTGACATAAATAGTGTCCACAAGAAGTGTAAATACTCGGAAATAAATATAATAATGGATGACTGTAATTTTGAAGTAGGAACTCAACAAACATGGTGCACAGTAGGTAATTATGGACTTGAGGAATGTAATAAAAGAGGAGGCAGACTTACACAGTGGCCAAATAAGCAAAATGTAATTTTTTGAAACGCATTGTTTTAACAATATCCGACAAGATGATAGACATAAAAGAATCCTAAAAATAAGATCAGAAACCAGATTGATTACATCCTCGTCAACAGTCGTTTTCGAAATGCTTTAAAAGTCACAAAAACTATACCACATGCAAACTGTTACAATTATCATAGATAAGTTATAGGTAATGCACATATAAAGTTAAAAAAGGTCAAATATACCCCAAGAAACATACCATTTTATATATGTGTACTGAAATATGAGGAGATAAAAGGTAAACTCAAAATGAACAAATTAAACAGATTTGATACCTTATCTGATGTAGAAAGAAATTATATTTCAAGATATTAATTGCTAATGGGAACTATTACAGAATACTGTCACACAGGCTGCAAAAACATGTATCCCAAAACTGAAGATGATAGGACGTAAGAAATGCGTGACTGAAGACGTCGTAAAATAAATGGAAATAAGAAGTAACAAATATAATAAGGTAAAATACGAAGAGTTAAAGTGGGATTTAGGAAATTGTGCAAAGAAACAATAGGAGAATAGTTTTGGCAAATTTGCAGGAAAATTAAAACACAACGCAAAGCTCGAAATACCAAATGAATACAAAAAAGAATTATTAACCTGAGTAGTAAACGAAAAACTGAATGCCCAAAAACCTAAGAAGAAGAAAATCATAATGGAAAACGATCATATTTTAAATACATGATCATATTAAGTGAAATACTTTTATCACGATTTACGCAATGAACAGTATGATATTCTATATAATAAAGGAGGACCACCAATTTTGGAGAAAAAGTTCAGAATGATCTTATTATTTCAACAGTGGCAAGATCCCGGGTCCGGGCAACATCACAATATGTGACAGACCAGGTCACCAGACTCTTGAACAACATATATGAAAGTAGAGATATGCTTCTTGACTTTGTAAATATATATTTAATGCAATCCCTAGTACTTTAGAAGCCTAAGTCTAGAATAATAATAAATAGACCAAGCAACCAAAGCAAGGGTGCAGTAAATGCTGTGTAATTGCTGAGAACATTAGCGTTCGATAGATGAAAAACAAAGTCCTACATCTTTGCTTCATTGACTACACAAAGGCTTTCGATAAAGTAAGACCTGTCAACATGATGAAGATGCTTACAGATCTATAAATTAATGGGATGGACCTTAGACTTGAAAAACACATATATTGGAAACAGCAACCTACCATAAAGATTGATTGTGAAGTGGGTCAGTATAAGCCTATTATGAGAGGTGTGCGAAAGGGATGTGTGATGTCTCCAGATGGGTGTTTTGTTCTTTCTATACAGTGAAAATATTTTTAAAACTTTAGAAGATATGAGAGGAATCACAATTCGGAGACATAAGATCAATAACATTAGATATGCGTATCAGTATTGAAACAGAGGTGGTGATAATAACCAAAGGAAAAAAAACAACAACAGAGATTCAACTAAAAGAAACGAGAGTCGCTTAAAAGTCGGCAGGGCCATTGCACCGGGTTTTATCCCATATGGCTCGGTCTCTTTGCGCAGCGCGGAGGGCGTCGCACAAGGCACGAACTCCGTAGTTCCAGCCACGACCTAAAAAAATTCACTCGTGAACCGAAGGACGCAGCCCGGAATTGAACCCACAACCTTCGGACCCCGAGTCAAACGACTTGACCACTTTACCACGGAGACTCCCTAAAAGAATATCCCCTCAAACATGTAAAGAGCTACAAGTATATATAATATCATTAAATGGCAAATCATAGTCGAGATTCAAAATATATACAATAAGGCAAACCAACTCATTGGACAAATGGCACACATACTAAAGAACAAACACGTATCAATAGTTACTAAGAAAGAACTCTACAGCACAATTTTCCTACCAAGTATATGCTACCAATGACAAGCCTGGACAATGATAGAAAAAAAAGGAAACATCACACCAACAGAAATGAGATTCCTGAGAAGAATACTCAATTTATCTAGAAGAAAGAAAATCAGACATGAATAAATCAGGACAAAAGGGGTGGTTCTAGCAGCGCTAGATTTTATTAGAAGGCAGCAAGTTAAATGGTTTGGCCATGTAACTAGGTTTCCAACTAACAGTATACCACAACAAGCAATGATGTACAGATCAAATGGAAGCATAATAAGAGGCCGAACACGTAAATGATGAACAGAGGGAATAGCAGAGTCAATGGGAATCTCGATACATAAAGCCCATAAACGGGCACTCTTCCGCTGTTTATATTTCACCTCGACACCTCAAGGTACAAGAGGAACAAGATGAGATGAGACAGTATGATTGTAGACAAAGAACGGGACCTGCAACGTTTAAAAGATACGGTTATTGTACTCAGTGAACAGCTAGTGTTAGAATTAAATTGTAAGAAGAAAGAGATTATTATCGAAATATATCCATCCATCATGTGCCATGCCGGAAAGCGTGGGCGGTCATGACTCGCTATTTCACTCGATCACCAGAGTCGTGGATCAGCTCAGTGTTCCTGTCTCGACAATGCCATGTGGTCAAGCCATCCATGTATTTACTTCTCGGTCTTACCCTTGGTCTGTTTCCTTCGACCTTGCCAGTTGTCACCAAGTTCTCCAATTCATTTCTTCTCATAATATGTCCAAAATATTTTGACTGTCTACGTCTAATTTCTCTAATCAATTTACGATTTTCATTTGTTTCCTGTATTAATTTACGATTTTCATTTGTTTCCTGTATTACTTGGTCATTGGTTTTTCTGTCTGTCCAAGGAATTCTTTGCATTCTCCTCAGAAAATATCGCAATGTAAAAGATGACATGTATTATCGAAATACCACAATGTAATATAAGGATAAATGGGAATATTCTTATACACGATAATCGTTACAACTATCTCGGAACAATCACAACATCTGATGGGAGGTGCCTTGAAGAGATTAGAACAAGAATCGCTGTGACAAAGTTTACCTTTTGCAAAATGAAAACATACTGACTAATAAAATGATGTCAATTGCAACGGAAAAATTGTGTTGAAGTGCTGCATAGAACCTATACTTTTGTATAGATCTGAAGCGTGGACAGTGAGCACACAAGCTGGAAGCATCTAATGACAGTGGAAATGTGGTTTCTGGGGTAAATGCAAAGAATACCAAGGGCAAATAGAAAAACCAATGAGGAAGACAGACACGGTGCAAATGAAACCCGCAAATTGATTAGAGAATATCATCATCATTGGCACCTTTCCGTCTTGACAGACGATAGTTTGGTACATTGTGCTTCAAAAAGGCTTAATAACTGTCATATGGCAATAACTACGATCCATGGCGGTGGCGAGTGTGGCTGGTAAGGCCAATTCTTGCTGCAAATGTTTGCCCACAGTAGGTGCATGTGAAAACATGGTCATTTCCACCATTTTGCACCATCTTACGTCTCTCACGCTCTGTGTGTGCTTTATCTGCAATCATTTTCTCCTTTGTCTTTATTCCATTTCTGATAGTTGCCCTCCATGCAACACGTTCGGCGGCGACGTGCTCCCATTGTGCATTATCAATGCCTGTATCAATCATGTCCCGCTTACACACATCTTTGTATCGTAGTAGAGGCCGACCCTGAGATCTCCTACCCGTCTGTAATTCACCAAAAAAGATGTCCTTTGGTATTCTACCATCCTCCATCCTCCTAACGTGTCCTATCCATCTAAGTCTACGAAGACTGAGCATGGAATACAGACGTAGAGAATATAGACGTAGAGAATTTGACTTAGACAGTCAAATTTTAGACACGTTATAAGAATAAATAAACTAGAGAACTTGGTTATAACTGGCAATATTGAGAGAGAAACGAACAAGATGGAGGAAGAGATATAAATATCTATATGGCTTGATCACATGGCATGATCGGAAAGAGAACATAGAGCTGATCCACGACTGTGGTGATCGTGTAAGATGGCGAAACCTGGCCGCCCACGCTTACCGACATGGCACATGATGATGATGAATCTTCATATCTTAAGACTCATATACGATCCGATTTAATGTATGTATTAGTGACTGAAATTAAAACTTATTTATTCGAAATATACTTGCATTTAGCATGCCTTACTTGTTTTTAACAGATAGACAATGTGTTGGAAACACAAAAGCGTCATCCGAAACAGGTTAGACATCTATTATCTACAATGTTTTGTAACATTAATTCTTTTAAAATAATAACATGCATAACAATATGCAACATGTATTTATTAACAGCTGAGTGTATTCTTTATATTTCACGTTTATGATTCATTCATTCAGTAGCATGCCTTTTGCAGAACCTCGCTCCCATAACAACCTTCCGGAAACATCTCGATCATAAGCAAGATGTTCCGCGTCCGATACACCCATCTGGAGATCATCCGCCACATCCTGCACCCATCTTCTCTTTGGCCTTCCTCTTCCTCTCTGCCCAGGCATATCCCCCTCCATGTTTGTTCTCTTAAACTTTCGTGACGTTTCAAGTGACCAAAATATTTCAATTTTCCTTGTTTTACCGTCTTTAATAGCCAACCTTCTACAATATTCAGCTCTTGAAGTATAGATGCATTTGTTATATTCTTTACCCAAGATATTCTTAGAACTCGCCTATAACATTTATATTCAAAGGCATTTATGAGCTGTCCAGCTTGTTTAGTAAGTGCCCAGGTCTCACAGGCGTATGTTGCAATGGGAATGATGCATGCTCTTAAAAATCTAATTTTTGTAGTTCTGTCTGCCCCATTCCATAATTTATTCAGTTTTAGTCTTTGAAGAGTAATTGATAGTCGTCGTTTAATTTCTTTCATTGTGTCGCCGTTGTTGGTAATCAATGACCCAAGATATTCAAAATTTTCCTCCACCTCAAATTTTTCCTCATTAACATATATTTCTTTCTCCATAGTTACTAAATTGTGAAGCTCCAAGTAACACTTTCCCACAGGAAGAGGTTCTAACATGTGAACCACAAATTGATGAACCTACATTTGAAGAAATCCTATATGTAATCACACGACTTAAAACAATAAGGCAACTGGGACTGATGGAATTGCTACTGAATTTATAAAGGCAGGTGGCCATGCATTACATCTAAAGCTATACGAACTAATAATAAAAATCTGGAGGACAGAAGAATTACCCCATGACTGGAAAGAGTCATTATTGATACCTGTCTTTAAGAAAGGAGAAAAGTTACGATGTGAAAATTATAGAGGAATATCACTACTGTCCACTAGCTATAAGATACTATCCGCAGTATTACTAAATAGACTAAAACCATATTCAGAAGACATATTAGGTGACTACCAGGCGGGTTTTAGACAAAACAGATCAACAATAGATCAGATATTTATCTTACGACAAATAGCCGAGAAAAATTGGGAATATAAAAGAGATATCCATAACATTTTTGTGGATTTTAAAAAGGCTTATGATAGTGTCCATTGGAATAGGCTATGGAATGCTATGCAAGAATTTGGAATGCCAAGGAAGTTAATCAACATGACCTGACTATGCATGGAAGATACTTATAACATAGTAACATATAAAGGCAGGAAATCAGACCCTTTCCAAATAACATCTAGCTTGAAACAGGGTGATGCACTATCGCCGCTACTCTTCAATCTGGCTCTAGAGAAAGTTGTAAGGAAGGTAAAGGAGGAATGTGATATTGGAGGAACATCCAAGCTGCTTGGTTATGCAGATGATTTATAGATTATAGGGCAAAGTGAACAAAAGACATTGGAAATATTGACTCACTTAAAGGAAAAAGCCCAACAGATGGGGCTGGTTATCAACCAAGATAAGACAGAATATATGGTAATTTCAAGAGACGGAATGGCTAAAAACTCTAGCCACATACAAATAGATAATATGACCATTAAAAGAACGGAAACATACAAATACCTGGGTACAGTCTTCAACTGCTCCAACCTCATAAGGGAAGAAATACAAACTAGAATGAACTCTGGAAATAAGATATACTATGCACTACAACATCTACTAAAATCAAATGCGCTATCTCGTAACACCAAAATCACAATATACAAAACACTGATCAGACCAGTTGTGCTGTATGGCTCTGAAACCTGGAGTACAACGAAAGGAGACGAAGCCTTGTTACAAACCTTTGAGAACAAAATTTTAAGACGCATCTTTGGACACATTAGGGATACACAAAGTGAAGAGTGGAAAAGAAGAAGTAACAAAGACATTTATGATCTGTTTAAGTCCCCGCTAATCACTGGTATCATGAAGGCTAATAGACTACAATGGCTGGGGCATATAGAAAGAATGGAAGATAATAGGGAAACAAAACTCGCTTACACTCAGGAAATAGATGACCGTAGACCCAGAAGTAGACCAAGAAGACGGTGGAGAGATAATACATATACAGACCTACAAGCACTTGGAATCAACGACTGGCAAGAGAAGGTCCACCAGAGAGACGAATGGAGACGGATTGTATCTGCACCAAAGAACCTCAATGGCTCGGAACGCTGAAGAAGAAGAAGAAGAAGAAGAAGAAGAAGAAGAAGAAGAAGAAGAAGAAGAAGAAGAAGAAGAAGAAGAAGAAGAAGAAGAAGAAGAAGAAGAAGAAGAAGAAGATAGTTGTTTTATCTGTATGCATTATCTTTGTTTTTGCAATGATAAGATATAAGTTGTGATTTTCACTATTCAATTGGGTTGAGGCTATACCAATCTGTGTTGTGGATAGCAATACTGTATCATCAGCATACCGAATCTCTGGTATGTCATGACCACTGATTATATAGCTCCCTGTTTATATCATCTCTTACATTTCTCATTATATTTTCGGCGTACAGGTTAAACAAATAGGGGGACAGCACACACCCCTGACGGACTCTTTGCTTGATGTCAAACCAATCTGATATCTCGCCATCTATTCTAACCGCTTGCTTGTTGGTCTAGATAGAGTATTCTTATGAATTGTATTACATGTGGTGGAAAGCCCATATTCCTCATTATTAGCCAACGTTTCTGATGTTGTACACAGTTAAATGCCTTTGAATGATCCACGAAACATGAGAATAGGTTTACATTAAATTCTCTGCACTTCTATAATATTAAACTCATATTGAGAATGTGATCTCTTGTTCCTCTTCCTTGTCTAAATCCAGCTTGAACCACGTTAATTTCTTCTTCCATTTTCTTACGAAGTCTTCCCATTATGATCTTTAGTAGAATTTTACTTATTGACTGATCAGGGCAACAGTTCTATAGTTGGTGCATAATTTCAGGTTGCCCTTTTTTGGTATTGGAATGAAGATAGTTCTCTTCCCATCTTTTGGCCATATACCATATTCCCATATCTTTTTACATAATGCGTGATAGATTTGTATGCTTTCTTCTCCTCCCGCTTTAATTAGCTCAGCTGATATCTCATCACATCCAGGTGATTTACCATTCTTCAGGTTCTTTATTGCCCATGCAATTTCATCTAATGAGGGTTCAGGTTCTGTTTATGATACTATGTGAAAAAGTGTGTATTTGTTTAGTAGGCTGAACAGATACGTGACAGTGATCTAGGAGTATAGACAAAAGAATCGCATCGTAAGATACATAATCTCCGATTTAGAATATTGAAGGAACATCAGTTCTGACGCTGGAAGTTCAGAATACTCTTAACTATATGAAAACTGGCAAGACCTCGGGTCCAGACAACATCACAACAGAAATGATCAATGTACTAGAAGAATATGGAATATACCTGGTCACCAGACTGTTTAACACAATATATGATACCGGAGATATACCTTTTTAATTATGTAATTCTATAGTTATTGCGCCGGTCTCCCTGGCCGAGGAGTTAGCAGCTTTTTCCGTAACCCCGAATACTCTCGTGGTTGACGTGAGCTCACGAGAATCTGAAGGGGTTCGAGTCGCGCCAGTGACTTATGAGAGTATGGAGCCGGTCGCTCAGAAAGTCGCGGCGTGCTGATGAGCGTAATCTAGCCTAGACATGAACATACAGCTGAAAGATGCTGGTGTTGACCGCAATATCCTGAAACAGGATGGAAACGCGGAAAAAAAAATAGTTATTGCAATTTGTTAATGTTTCGCCATCTCGAACGATCACCAGAGTCGTGGATCAGCTCTGTGTTCTTGTCTCGACCATGTCACGTGGACAAGCACTCCAGATATTTACTTCTCTGCCTTCCCTTTATTCTTTCCCCCTTAACCTTGTCAGTGTCACCAAGTTCTACAATTTATTTCTTCTCATAACGTGTCCAAAAAATGTTGACTGTCTACATCTAATTGCTGTCTTTCTCTATAATATTATTTTTAAATGGCTTTAAAAGTGGCCTTTGTTTTAATCAAGTTTGTTTTTATTTTGGTGCCCATTTGATCAGATGCCGGCTCCGTGGCCTAAAGGCTTACGAACGCTATTCGTGAGCCGCTTACCACGCGTTCGGAACACATCTGCGACCGATTTGGCAGCAGACCGTGTCGCGCTGCGGTTTTAACGTGTTGGTATGGGAGCCGGTCGTTCAGAATGGAGTGGCAAACTACTGAACGTAAAACTTTCAAAGACATCAACAACAGTAAAATGCTGGTGTTGATAGCTATGTCCTGTAAACAGGAAATGCAAAATAAGAAACATTTTATCAGATAACTCCCCACTACAATAAAGTAGTTGCGGTTAATGTTAATTCAGCTCTACGTAAAAGGATATTAACAATAGTGAATTTGCTTCTTTAAACAACAATTATTTACGGAGCTTCAGATCATTGCCAAACAAGCGTGCATTGGGTTTATTTTATAGAAAAATAATCCAGTGTCCATGAAGCAAACTTGTGATTGAGAAAACGTTTTGAATTTATTGTGATAATTCACACGTGAAAACTTCTAGTTAAAAAAATATTTCATGCTGCATTTAACTGTTAAATTAATACGTCTTCAGTTGTCATTTATTTTCGTAAATTTCTTTGATTTTGTTTATTTTCTTTAGGTGCTAGAATTGGAATAGCTTTTGGCACCCTCTTTCTTGGCCTATTTGTCGGTGCTGGCGCAATGTTTCTTTTCATACGTTACCGTTTTGGCAAACATGGTGATCAAGAAGGTGGCCATATGCTTAAAACTTGGGACAATTAATATTTGTACCTTAAAATATTTTACCTTTAAGGATGTTTTTGTGCTGATTAATTGTTAATTAGTTTAAACGTGCCGATCATAAGTTTAAATTGTATTGCTGCTTATAGTTATATTTCTTTCAGTAAATTGTGTCTTGTTTTAGTCACTGCAGAACATATATTTCCTGCAAAAATGTACAATTAAAGTCTGTTTTTTTGGGCAGGTATATCATTAAAGTGTTTAGGTGCATTATTAACGTCAGATAATTGATGTGTCACAATAATACAGAACAAAGCAATGCGAAATAAATTATCCTTTCACACAACCAAGGCGCATTAGGCATATGCTGCCATACCCATGGTTTTATAGACCAAGCGGCTCACGTTGGGTGATGTTAGTATCACACAGACCTACGTTACTTTACATGACATTTCCTGGGACCCATTTTAGGATGGATCGATCTGGGAAGCAGGTCAGTTTTAAAGATCCACCAAATGCCGATTCAAACCTATGACCACCGAGTCAATATGCAAGCGCCTAACCACCACGCTACCACGTTTTTATAGAACAAAATAGTATTAGGGACGTTCATTTGAAATCCGTTCCAATGGCTTTATTACAAAAGCATGAAAGAAACATTACCAGAATTAAACAAAGCATTCATTTTGAATGAATTATACACCATGGGTTGGTCAGATGAAGTCGCTGTAGGCATTCAGACAAGCATCCCATTGCTTAGGTAGGCGGCGAATGCCGTCCGCAAAAATGGATTGTGGTTGCATCTGCATGAAATCGTTGCCCCTTGAGAGCTTTTTTTTAGAGGTCCGAACAAATGAAAATCACATGGTGACAAATCAGGACTATAAACTGGATGTTGCAGAATTTCCCACTTCTTCCTTTCTAATGCTTCCTGCACAATCTTTGCGACATGTTGTCGAGCATTATCGGACAACAAAATAACACCGCGAGAAAGCATGCCGGGTCGTTTATTCTTGATGGCTTTTGGCAACTTGTCTAGTGTTTGCAAGTAGTGGGTAGAGTTGATGTTGATACCAGGTTCTTTAAAGTCGGCCAACAATAGCCCTTCATGGTTAAAAAAATGCGCTCAGCATAACCTTACCAGCGGAAACCTGTAACTTGAATTTTTTGGCTTTTGGTGATCCAGCATGCTTCCATTGCATGCTCTCTCTTTTGCTGCTCGGCTCAAAGTGGTGACACCATGATTCCTCGCCTGCCACTATGCGGAAGAGAAATGCATAATCCTCCACTCTGTAACGCAGCAAGTGGTTCAAACACCATCCCATGCGTTCCTCTTTTGGGTGGTCGGTCAGCATCCGTGGTACCCACTGTGAACACACCTTCCCATATTACAGTTTCTTACGAACGACTTTTGAAATTGTCCCAATTGACACATCAAATTCTTTCGTTAGCGAACGTATGCTTCGACAATGGTTCATCTGTAGTGCTGCATCAATTTTGGCGATGGTTTTTTTTTCTGTTGCAACAATATGCGCTTGACCTGACCATCGAAGATCTGTCATGAACTGACATCCTTTCCGAAACATTCGTGTCCAGTGTGTCACTGTTATCTTCGACACAAATTTCTTACTGTATACCCGCCTGCAAACCTGGTAATTGTATTAAAGACAGGCGATGCAAAGGCTGAGATTTTACGGTGCTCGTCTCGGGCTCAGAAAGTACCAGGCTCCATCCCAGCATTGGGTTGAACATTTTTCCAAGAACCTTTGCTTTTTCAATGATATTGCACACAACCCTGATCTCTTGGGTAGTGAGAACGGATATCTAGGCTTCCGGGTAAGTTAGAAAAACAGGAAGGTCCGTGTGCGAGTTAAACATTTCATAGCAATTGGAAATCGTAGATTAAACCTTAAGGTATTTTCCGTGACAAAATTGTTAGGAAAGAAACACACCCACGAGTAGACAGAGCCATTACGTAGGATGGAATCTTTCAAGAGGAATAGAACGTTAAACAAATTCATGTCGAAGTTGATACAGATCTGCTAGGTGCATAACTAGATGTGACGAACACCACTCGAAAGAAAAACGAAGAAGAAGATATAATATATATAATGCGATGTCTGTCTGTCTGTAAGTATATATGTATGTATGTTGTTTATGCGTTCGCAAACGGTCTATCCGATTGAGATGAAATTTTCTACACGTCTTCTTCTCTTTCCGGTGCTGCCAACTGTCATAGTTTGTTAGTGTACAAACAGTTATTTACTTAATAAAATTTAATATTTTAATTTACATTGTAATTTATATATAGCGAGGGGGCATAACTTCTAATAGCATTGCTATATATATACAATTGTTGCATATTTCTCAACTAGGTGGACCTTTTCGCTACAGTTATCTACAGGCATATGCATTATAATCCTCCTCCTCCTCCCGCTCCTCCATCTCCCCCTCCTCCTCCACCCCGCCTCCTCCACCTACCCCTCCTCCCCCTCCCCTCCTCCTCCTTCCCCTCCTCCTTCCCCTCCTCCTCATCCTCTCCCTCCCCTCCTCCTCCTCCCCCTCCTCCTCCCCCGCTTCCTCCCCCTCCTCCGCCCCCTCCTCCTCCTCCCCCTCCTCTTCCCCGTCCTCCCTCCTCCTCCTCCGCCCATCCTCCTCCCTCCTCCTCCCCCTCCTCTTCCTCCTCCTCCCATCCTCCTCCCTCCTCCTCCCCCTTCTCCTCCTCCCCCTCCTCCCCCTCCTCCTCCCCTCTCCTCCCCCTCTTCTTCCCCGTCCTCTCCCTCCTCCTCCTCCTCCTTCTTTTTCTTTTGCTGCTGCTGCTGCCACCGCTTCATTTACCCACGTTAATTGTTGGGGGAAGATGTAAAGATATTTCAAGTGCTCTTTCTAATGCTTTTTGTAAATTGGTCTTCGTTTATCTAAGGTTGTTCTCGATACTACCACATCATTTTTTACATGAAAATTATCAATCAATCAATCATGTGCCATGCCGGAAAGCGTGGTTGGTCATGACTCGCCATTTCACTCGATCACCAGAGTCGTGGATCAGCTCAGTGTTCCTGTCTCGTCCATGCCATGTGGCTTAGCCATCTAGATATTTTCCTCTCGGTCTTCCCCTTGGTCTGTTCCCTTCGATCTTGCCAGTTGTCACTAAGTTCTCCAGTCCATATCTTCTCATAACATGTCCAAAAATGTTCGACTGTCTATGTCTAATTTCTCCAATCTACGATTTTCATTTGTCTCCTGTAGTACTTGGTCATTGGTTTTTCTATCTTTCCATGGTATTCTTTGCATTTTCCTCAGAAACCACATTTCTGCAGCCATCAGATGTTTTTCAGCTTGACTGCACATTGTCCAAGTTTCACATCCATACAAAAGAACAGGCTCTATGTATCCCCTCAACATTCTTTTCCTCGTTTCAATCGACATCTTTTTATTGGTCAGAATGTTTTTCATCTTGCTAAAGGCTACTTTCGCCATGGCGCTCCTTGTTCTAATCTCTTCAAGGCATCTCCCATCATATGTTATGACTGTTCCGAGATAATTGTAACTATTCACTTGTTGAAGAATATTCCCATTTACTTGTATATTACATTGTGGTACTTCGTTCTTCCTAGTGACGACCATAACCTGTGTCTTCTTACAATTTAATTCCAACCCCAGCTGCTCACTGTGGACAACAACTGCGTCTACTAGTTGTTGCAGATCCTGTGCATTGTCTGCAATCAATACTGTATCATCTGTATATCTAATGATATTTATTAGATATAAAATTATAGTATAAAAATTATACGACAACACTAACAAAAAAAAATAATCCTAGCATTAAGCATTTTCTAACTGCAACCAATAAATTATTAGACAGGCAGGCAGGCAGGCAGGCAGGCAGATAGACAGACAGACAGACATACAGACAGACAGACAGACAGACATGGCGGGAGGGAGGGAGAGACGGACGGACGGGTAGGCAGGCAGATAGATAGATAGATAGATAGATAGATAGATAGATAGATAGATAGATAGATAGATAGATAGATAGATAGATAGATAGATAGATAGATAGATAGATAGATAGATAGATAGATAGATAGATAGATAGATAGATAGATAGGTGGGTAAGTAGGTAGGTAGGTAGATAGAGAGAGGTGGTAGGTAGGCAGGCAGGCAGACAGATAGATTGATAGAAAGATCCCACCCATCAACTGTAATACCTGGAAGCTGATTCCACCGAAGCTTATAGTTTTGCACACACAAAAATGTTCAGTTCCACAAAAATGTCTTTCCCAATTGTTCCATGCATGCTGCAAACGGATGCCAACTCTTCCTTTATCTAAAAGTCCAAATTGACACCACGAATGAACACGAGATGTTGTGAAAGATCAGTTGACTCATCTTTTCATTAGCACTTTTCCGTCTTGACAGACGATAGTTTGGTACATTGTGCTTCAAGAAGGCTTAATAACTACGACCCATGGCGGTGGCGAGTGTGGCTGGTAAGGCCAATTCTTGCTGCAAATGTGTCAACGTCCTAGAGACCTAGCGAAATGAAACTCGGGTTCATACAGGCAACAAACTCCGTTCTGATACTATCTGATATAATTTATTCACAGTAAGCTGGCGAAGAATGGTTTTCGCAGCCAGCTACCCTTGAGTACAATATCACAGGAGTTCATAACAAAGCAATCATACACATAATCATTACAACAAACTCTATCATCTATCTTATGAGTAACACTCCTTAAATACACTTGGGTTCCATCTATCAAGTCCCCCTTAAGTTAAGCCCTGTTGCTTCTTCGATGTCCAGTCGCCGTCTGCACTCTAACGTGTCTCGATCGGACACGGGCTGTAACTCTCCTCGAACTTCTCGTGGAACAGGTCCTGGCACGCGGTAGGCGGGTTCCACCTGTGTCCACGGCGCTGTAGGCGAACTGACCTATCCTTCTCGAAGGCTCTAGATTGTTCGAGCATTCGAGTGGGTCTCTTTAGTTCCCTTGTATTGGGGTTATATCCCTTCTCTACATCCCTTCTATCTTTATGTCCATACCGACTCCATGTGAGACTTTGACAGGGTTCCCCCTCCCCGCTTTTATGGGTTAGTATATGGTAATTAGTCTGTACTAATTCTGTCATAGGATCACATGAAGTTGGTGTTGGTAGTTTCGTGGATGGAAACTTGGAAATCTATATACTTGCACTATTAACTCATGTATTTCCCAGTACAACAATTCAGGGTGATTTCTGAAGAGCTCCTATTTCTTCCATATTCTTAAACATGCTTATCCGACTGAAGTTCCCTGACGCTTCCAGTTGTATTTGCAACCGCGCCCTTCTCAAGTATCCATATGATACCAGGATATTAAACTCTGTATTAGAGAGTTTTAACAAGACAAATTGTCTTGGCTTATTTAAGAACACCTGCAATTCTTGTCCTGAATGTGTATTTTGATACACTTTTACTTCCGTATGTTTTATAGTGCTCAATATATATATGCACTCTTGTTTTCTCCCAAGTAACTACTTATGTTCCTGTTTGCCTGTTAGTGTGTTTACTGCCTTGTTACTCGCTCTAATAAAATGTGTGTGATTTAATTGTTAGTGTTTAGTTTTATGAGTATGTCCTACCTAATGTATAAAGTGTGTGCTACATGTGTGTATGTGGTGTGTAGTACATCTCTAAGCGTCACGAGCTGGAATATCATTTGTCATGAATTACGCCATCTGTGTAACGCATGAACAGGGTATTCAAACAGTGATTCTTAGAATGAACCTATTCTATTTAACACTAAACATGTATACACAATTTAGACAAGTGTTACATTTTACATCAAAAACGTAGACAAATTAAAATGCATACTTTTTGCGTACAATTTGTCCGCTGAGTATATCGCTCTCTCATTTAATTCATTCACTCTCTGATTCGCACACCTTTCATTCAATATAGTAATTTGTTAAAATATACAAATTAAGTTGAGGTAAATGTTGTCGCCCTTAGAAAAAAGAAACTGGCGATATGCTATATTCAAAGCGCCAAGTACTATCTGTACTGGTGATAAGAAATGGTTTATAAGTTAAATTGCAACAATTGTGTTGGAAGAAAATTTTAACCATGAATGAAAATGTTTGTGACATATTATGATAGAAAATGTACAATTTACATGTTCACATATTTTATGTATATAGTAAAGCACAAATGTAATACATATTTAACTAATAACATTAAATTAATTAATCCAATCGACGATCCGTGTGTTGTCGTTCTTTTGTCCGTGTGTTTTTCCAAGAATGTTACAGTTCATAGGTAACGTTTTTGGTGTCACATTCCTGTGTGTTGTCTCTCATATGTCGTAATAGTCATAGTATATCGTTGCGGTTATGTGCGATGTTCTGTTCCGTTAGTTTGCGAAGTCCATTGAATTCACTCGTATGCAAAGTTCTTAATATTCGCATGATAAATTTAAGTTATGTGATTGATGAAATAACTTCACAAATGTTAATCTCCATCGTTCGGATTGTTTTTGATGTACTGCCAATTGCCAATGTGGCATAATACACTTAACTGGTTCTCAAAGTTTCATGTCTGTGATAGCTATAAGTAGAGTATTAAATAGGCTGTCGACACTTCTACAGTTCTACAGTAAGTGTAGAGGTACACTCATTTTATGCAACAGACTAAAATATCACAGCTTATCATATGGCCACTAATCAATGTAAATAGTGTTAATTTACTGGTGCATTGGGTAACCGTGATAATATGTCGGCAATTACATTATCCGTGCCTTTAATATGATGGATTTCAAAGTCCTGTAGCAGAAGACACCATCTTGCTAACCTATGGTTCTTCGGGTTGCCTTCTTTAATTACCAGCAGTGGCGCATTATCCGTCAAGACAACGAAGTGGGAACCTAAGAGGAACCTAGATAAACGACGAACACAGAAAACCAAACTTAAGGCTTCCAACTCAGCTGTGGAATACCTGGTTTCCGCCGCTTTCAGTTTACGGCTGACATACAGGATTGGATGTTTCACGCCTTCATATTCTTGCATCAGACATTCTCCGATTGCGATAGCACTTGAATCTATGGTTAATATAAATGGTAAATCTATGTTTGGTAATCTCAGTATGGGTGGATTGGAAAAAATGGATTTCAATTTGCAAATTGTATCCTCTAAACGGATACTCTTACATATTTTATCTGGTTGACTTTTGGTCAACAAATTTGAAAAAACTGATGTGATTTCTGCCCAGTTTGGTATAAATTTGGCATAATAGTTTATGAGACCTAAAAGACTTCTGACCTGTTTTTTTTTTTTTTGTAGTTGATACTTGCAGGTTCAGAATTTTAGGATCAATTCTATCATCTGTGAGTAGTTTACCTTCTGAAATCCTATGACCTAAGAAGTCTATCTGTCTAAAGCCTATTTCAACCTTGGAAGGTTTGACAGTGAGTCCAAAAAGAAGAATTTGATTGAAGACTTGTCGGAGTGTAGCTAAGTGAGAAGTCATGTCTGTAGAATGGATACAAATATCATCTATATAAGATTGTACTTCCTTGATGCCGTGTAATAGAAGTCTAGTTAATCTAACAAATGTGGCAGGTGCGTTTTTCAGGCCAAAAGGAAGATATCTCCATTCATATAAGCCTAGTGGTGTTGAAAATGCGGTTATATGCCTTGAAGAGGGAGATAGTGGTATCTGCCAGTAACCTTTTGTTAAATCAAGTTTAGAAAAAAATTGATGATTTAGCCATATTTAAAATAAGGTCTTCACAGCTGTACATTGGTTCAGCATCTGTCGTTGTTACTGTATTGACCTTCCTGTAATCTATGTATAAACGAATGATTTGGTCCTTTTTCTTCACGAGGACGATTGGAGAAGAGTACTCGGACATAGATTTTTTGATTATTTTGTTTTGTTCGAAGTCTAATATTTCTTTGTCCAGATTTGACCTATAATGTAATGGAATTGAGTATGGTCTACATTTGATAGGTGTTACATATGTCAAAATGATGGAGTGCGTTATTTTGTCAGTCTGTCCAGGTCTGTTTGAGAAGATAGTTTTATAGTCGTTCAGAAGAGACAGAATGTCTTGTCGTTGCGGTTGTGTCAAAGTGTCGGAGATTTTTATGTCCTGTACTGTACCGTTGTCGTTTATGATAGGTACTGGAATTTCAATGTTATCTATGTCAGTCTGATTTATCACTGATGCTACTGTTTGTAAATTGTCTTCAATGTCATTGTCGTCATCGTCCAGAATAATTGTTGCTAATGTGTCGTTGACTTCGTCGTATTTGTCGTTAAAGAAAATTGTCGATAATGTAAAATTGTCTTCATCGTCTTCGTTGTCAAGAGAAAGTGTCGTTACTGTAGATTCGTCTAGATTTGCGTTTGTAGTAGTGTCGTTCAGCAGTCTGGTTGTCGTTTCGTTTTGGTTGTCGTTCTTGTCAGTCTGGTTATTGTCCCCTGTTCTCTCCGTCTGATTGTTTATGTCACTGTCATTTCTAGAATAGTAAGGTTTTAACATATTTACATGGAAAATTTTCAATTTGCCATTTAAAGAGATTTCGTAGTCAACTTCCGAAATTCTCCTGATAACTTTAAATGGTCCTTGCCAAGAGGTTGAAAGTAAATCTCTCTTGTCAGGTAATAATAACAACACCTCTTGGTTGGGTCTTAATACAATCGTTCTTGCACCCTTATTGGCGTATTGCCTATATATAAAACCTTTCTCCTGCAAAGATGCTCTGGCGATTGTACAAGATCTAATGATTTTGTCTCTGGTGTCAGTGACTAAATCATAGGTGGAAAGTGGTAATTGTGTGTTTACTGGTTGTGATATCATATCTCTGTACATAGAGAGAGGTCCTCTTGGATTTGCTCCATATATTAATTCAAAAGGAGAGAACCCAGTGCTCGACTGCGGCACTTCTCTATAAGCGAACAGCACCGTTGGGAGCAGTGTATCCCAATCGGCTGGATTTTCAGCTGTCATTTTGGCTAACATATGTTTTAGGTCCCCGTTCAATTTTTCGCAAATTCCGTTCTCGGATGGTCGATAGGGGCTTGTAAAACATTGTTTTATGCCGAGTAACTTAGTTACCGATTGAGTGGCATTAGAGATGAATTGCGTTCCTCTATCCGATATTATCTTCTCCGGAAAGCCAAAACGGGAGAATATTTGCAAAAATACGTCCGTCACATCTTTAGAGGAGATTGATTGTAATGGAATCATTTCTGCCCATCTTGAACACAGATCGACGAGTGTAAAAATGTAACGATTTCCTCTGTTTGAAATGTGGTTTAAAGGTCCCACTAAATCAACCGCAACTATTTGAAAAGGTCTTTAGGCCGTTGTGGTTGATTGAACTTCTGCAGTGGGTTTTTTTTCCCTTTTTGATTAGTTTCTGACAGATGTCACAAGACTTACAATAGTTTATTATGTGCTGGCAAAATTTAGGCCAATAAAATTGGGTCAGAATTCTGGCCCTGGTTTTCTCATAACCCATGTGACCACCGAAGGGTGAGTCGTGGGCTATATGAAGCACTTTATCACGATGTAACTGAGGTAAAACCACTTGTTGTATCGTGGTTTGAACTCTGGTATATAACATCGTTAAAATATTGTTATTTAGTTTGAAAGTCCAAAAAGCGTTTTTTGTTAATTTTGGTTTTAACCCTACTAGTCTAAAGTACTGTGAAAGGGTTGGATCTGTTTTCTGTTCTTGGATAAACTCAGTTGTGGTAATATTGGGTGAAATGATTTGTAGCGACTCGTGAAGTTGTTCATCGTGGGTTTTGTGCGTCATTTGTCTTGTCACTTCATTGGCGTATTCTGTTTGTTGTTGCACATTTACAGGTTCACACTTTTTCTTTTCGATGGTATCCTCAATTCGAGGTTTTATGCTGATGGTGTCTTTGATATATTCCACCGCCCCTGTGTTGTGCACCTCTGTGAATTCGTTTGGACTTCCGTCATCGGTGGTCTCCCTTATGCTTTTGGCAGTTTGAGACATACAAATGTGTTCTTTAGTTCTAGAATTACTGCTTGATGTTTGGATGCAGTTTTTTTGTTCCCATTCTTTGATCTCTTCTTCAGAACAGGATCTTATGTTAGGAAGCTTTCCAAGAATAATATCTGCACAAGGATCTTCTAACACCGCGCATAGCACTTGTCCTGACACAAAAGGTGTTTGAATTTCGGCCAGTGTTAGGGGGTATCTTTCGATGGTGCCTGCGAATGTGCGACATGTCACAAAGTTGTGTGTGTAGTCTCTGTCATTAATTAAAGTCCTTTTAATTCCAACCAGAGTCGCTCCGCTATCGCGCATGATTGTACATGGTTTGTTATTCACAAACCCTTTCAGAAATTTTAACTTGCCTTTTGACGCTAAGGCTGCGTTGGCCATTTCGTTGGATATAGGGATTGTATGGCCACATTCTAAGGTGGTATCCAACTGAAACTTTTTACATGTGTTACAGGTGTTGTTATTGATGGAATTAATTATTTCTACCACATTCCCTGATTCATGCTTACTTTCATTCTGGATGTCACATTCATTCAGTTCTTCGATTTCTTCATCCGTAGAAGTGTCTATTAATGCTGCATTGGCCTGCTTCATCATCTTACGTCCGTCACAACGTCCACTAAAATGCCCGTCCGCTGAACAAAAGAAGCATTTGACCGCTCTCTTTTATACGCGTTTCTTTTGTTTCTTTGTTTTTCCACCATCATTTGAAGGTGATTCGGGTATGTGTGTGATTTATCACATATTGCGTACTGTTCGTGAGTCAAATGGCAATATTGACACAGGACTGGTTTGATAAATTTAGAGCGTTGCTTGAACCTATTCTCACCTGGTTTTGAATATTTGGTGTTTGTGACAGCTGCTGTTTCATTCTGACTCATATTTAACTGAAAAATATCACGATTCGCTGTGAAATACGCACTACCTTTACTTTCGACTTCTTGAATAGTCTTACAATCACTTTGCCTCAGAAATTTAGAGAAAGGAGTGGGTATCGTATTCATAATCTTGTCAATCATTATTAGCTCTTTTAGTTTGTCATAGCTGTTATTTGTTTTCGCTGAGGTTATCCATTTTGTACAAATATCTTGGACTGTAGACACGTAGTCTGTGAACGTTTGGTTAGGTGATGGTGCTAATTTTGAAAACTGCAATTGATAACCTGCTGTGTCTAGTGAAAAATGTTGTAATATTCTTTGTTTTAAATAGTCGTAATCTTTCCTCATGTCTTGTGGAATTGTTTCGATCACCTTTAAGGGCTCTAATGCTAAGTTTCTCATAAGAATAAATGCCCAATCGACTTTCGAGATGCTATGATACGCCATTAAACACTCGAAGTTCTCTAAGTATGCACTTATTGAATCTCCGGAACAAAAAGGTTTGACTAAGCCTTTATATTTGTTGTATTTTTGTTCCTCTTCCTTACTCCTTAATTACTCCTTAATTTATTTACCGAAATTTCCAAGTTGGAATCAATTTCCATTTGTTTCAATTTTAATTGTGTTTCTAATTCTAACTTTTTTTGTTTCTGCGTTTAATTGAGCTTGTTTGCTAGCAGCTTCGAGCTCCATTTGCATCTTTTCCGCCTCTCTTTGCATCTTTTTGTCTTCAGACTCTATTTGCATCTTTTTGTCTTCTGCTTCCATCTGCAGTCGATTTTGTTCTCTTTCTGCTGCCCTATCCTCCCTTGCTATGTTTTCTGAATGCGTCTTTTGCGCCCATTCAGAAAGTTTATCGGCAGTATAACCTAATGTAATTCCTAATTCAATGCACTGTTCTAGTGTTGACATCTTGTAACTTTAGCTACTGTTAAATTTATAGAAATTAAATCCCTTTGGAAATAGTTTGGGTGTACAAAAATTGGTTATGTCCCTTAATGTTTACATTCAAACTTTCTATAGAATAAATTCAAATGGTCATGAAATTTGCATGTATATGTCATAAATAGCAATACATAGAAAAATGTTACATCAATGAAAAATGTGAGTATCGTTTAGGGATTCAATGCTTATCTTGTTTACTGGGATCTTTGCTGTAGAGTTGTTTGGTTTTCCGGTTCTTTACCACTGCTGGAGAATAGTTTAAATGCACACAACTCTTCGCGGAACAATCTGTCGTTGGAATGAAAAAGATTAGTATTTTGTCACAGTAATTGTCCAGTCATGTCAATGTTAAATTTCATAAACATAGTTTCTAAGTAGCTTTCTAGAGGGACTACGATAGCTTATGAACAGATGATACAATAGTAGCTGCAAAGTTTAGACTTTGTCATGTATGAATGTTGATATATTTTACTTGGCAAAACCAAGAACTGTCGGGAAAGTGAAGCTTAAGCTTGCCAAAACCGGCTTGGAGCCCCCAAATAGCCTGTCAACGTCCTAGAGACCTAGGGAAATGAAACTCGGGTTCATATAGGCAACAAACTCCGTTCTGATACTATCTGATATAATTTATTCACAGTAAGCTGGCGAAGAATGGTTTTCGCAGCCAGCTACCCTTGAGTACAATATAACAGGAGTTCATAACAAAGCAATCATACACATAATCATTACAACAAACTCTATCATCTATCGTATGAGTAACACTCCTTAAATACACTTGGGTTCTATCTATCAAGTCCCCCTTAAGTTAAGCCCTGTTGCATCTTCGATGTCCAGTCGCCGTCTGCCCTCTAACGTGTCTCGATCGGACACGGGCTGTAACTCTCCTCGAGCTTCTCGTGGAACAGGTCCTGGCACGCGATAGGCGGGTTCCACCTGTGTCCACGGCGCTGTAGGCGAACTGACCTATCCTTCTCCAAGGCTCTAGATTGTTCGAGCATTCGAGTGGGTCTCTTTAGTTCCCTTGTATTGGGGTTATATCCCTTCTCTACATCCCTTCTATCTTTATGTCCATACCGACTCCATGTGAGACTTTGACAAAATGTTTGCCCACAGTAGATGCATGTGAAAACATGGTCATTTCCACCATTGTGCACCATCTTACGTCTCTCACGCTCTGTGTGAGCTTTATCTGCAATCATTTTCTCCTTTGTCTTTATTCCATTTCTGATAGTTGCCCTCCATGCAACACGTTCATCGGCGACACTCTCCCAATGTGCATTATCAATGCCTGTATCAATTATGTCCCGTTTACACACATCTTTGTATCGTAGTATAGGCCGGCCCTGAGATTTCCTACCCGTCTGTAATTCACCAAAGAAGATGTCCTTTGGTATTCTACCATCATCCATCCTCCTAACATGTCCTATCCATCTAAGTCTACGAAGACTGAGCATGCAATACACCGTCACACAACCTGATCTTTCCAATACTTCAGTATTTGTGATTTTGTCTTGCCACTTAATACCAAGTATTCTTCGCAGACACCGCATATGAAAGCTGTTTAAACGTTTCTCTTGGCGTGAGTAAGTTCTCCAGGTTTCACTGCCATAAAGAAGAGTACTAAGGACACAGGCTTGGTAGACCAGGACTTTTGTTTTGGCAGTAAGCTTCCTGTTCTCCCGGACTCTTTTTGCTAACATGTTCATTGTTGTTGCTGCCTTGCCAATCCTGATGTTGATTTCCTGATCGAGGGATAATTTGCTATTTACCTCTGATCCTAGATATGTTAAATGGTCTACTATTTCCAGTTCGGCGTCGTCAATAAAGATTTATGGTACACCATGTGCACCTTGTGACATAATCTGTGTCTTCTTTTTGTTAATTGTTAAACCAAATTCAGAACAAGCATTGGAGAATGCAGATAGTAGATGTTGTAATTCTTCCTCAGAGTGGGTCGTAATCGCAGCATCATCCGCAAAAAGCAACTCTCTGATTAGTACCCTCCTAATTTTGGTCTTGGCCTTCAATCTCTGAGCATTATAGAGGCCACCATCTGAGCGTGAGTGAATGTATATACCGTCATCCTGTTCACGAAAGGCATATTTCAGTAGAAGTGAAAAGTATATCCCAAACAGGGTGGGGGATAGTACACAACCTTGCTTAACTCCACTCTTGATTTCAAACTCTTCTGAAGTTGAGCCATAAAACTTGATTATAACCTTCATGCCTGTGTGGAACGATTCCACAATGGACAGAAGAGTTGGTGGGCAGCCAATCTTCTTTAGTGCATTGAACAGACCCTTACGACTGACCAAATCGAATGCCTTTGTGAGGTCGATGAAGGCAATAAACAGTGGCTGATTTTGTTCCCGGTATTTTTCTTGCATCTCTCGCAATGAGAATATCATATCAATGGTAGACCGGTTCTGACGGATGCCGCACTGTGATTCGGGGTAGACTTGATCTCCCAGGACTTGAAGTCTGCGCAGAACAATTCTGGCAAATACTTTCCCAACAATACACAGAAGTGAGATACCCCTATAGTTGTTACAGTCGCTCTGATCGCCCTTGTTCTTGTACAGCGTTATGATGTTTGAATCTTTGAAATCCTGTGGGACTTGTCCTTCTCGCCAGCATAGCTCTATTAGCTGGTGGATCTGTAGAGCGAGTGTGCCTTGCCCACTCCTGATTACCTCTATTGGAATCCCATCCTTACCTGGAGCCTTGCCAGACGCAAGATCATTTATAGCACACTTAACTTCTATTATGGTGGGAAGTGTGTCCACGTGGTCAAGAGTTGGTAGGGCCTCTATGGCATTGAGGGCGTCATCCGCTAGCTTGGTCTCACTTGAGTAAAGCTCTAAATAGTGCTCGACCCATCTATCCATCTGCTGTTTCTTATCAGTGATGATTTCTCCTGTCAAGGTTTTCAGCGGTGCACTTCATTTGATCATTGGACCACATGCTTTCTTTATCCCTTCATACATGCTTCTGATGTTTCCCTTATCACTTGCGATTTGAATGGATTCACATAACTTGATCCAATAGTCATTTGTACACTGCCTGGCAGCCTTTTTTACATCCTTCCTAGCTTGCCTTAGCTCACTCAGAGTGTTACGCGTTGGTCTTTCCTTGTTTCTTAAGAGAGCTATCTTCTTTTTATCAATCAAGAGCTGCACTATCTGGCTGTTTGCCGCAAGCCAGTCCTGCCTCTTATGATCCACAGTGCCGTAAACCCCTACCGCTGTTTTATAAATAGTTTCCTTAAGTTTACTCCATTTATCATTTACTTCACAATTTTCTGATGTATCATTGAAAGCGTCTTCAAGTTGCTGTTGAAATTCAAAGCACTTTCCAGGATAGTGATTGTTAATAATATTAATTCTGGGGCTAGATTTGTGTTTAGCTGTGTAGATTCTCTTTGGTCTCAGTCTAACCCTTGCAAGAACCAAAGAATGATCTGTATCACAGTCAGCACTGTGGTAACTTCGAGTTAATGATGTATGGTTCAGATGTTGTCTCCGTGTGATAATGAAGTCCAGCTGATGCCAATGGCCGGATCTTGGATGTTTCCATGTGACCTTATGCAGCTCTTTTGTTTTAAAAAAGGAGTTTGTAATACATAGGTCATTTCTAGTGCAATGCTCCAGCAGCCTTTGTCCATTATCATTCATGCGACCGATGTTGTATTTTCCAAGGCACACTGGCCATGAACTCGAGTCCTTGCCCACACGAGGATTGAAATCACCGAGCATGTAAATGTAGTCGGATTTTGGAACTGCCTTGATCACAGAGTCTAGCTGCTCTTAGAACGTATCCTTCATATCATCAGAGGAAGCAAGTGTCGGTGCATATGCAGTGGTAATGGTGGTAAATCCACAAGAGGTTGCCAAGCGAAGGGATAATAATCTTTCATTACCTCCAGCTGGGATATCAATCATTCCCAGTAGCGAATTCTTCACTGCAAAGCCCACACCATGTTGCCTTTTTTCTGCCTGCCCTCTTCCCTTCCAAAAAAAGGTGTAATTGTTTTCCTTGAGTGACCCTTCCTCAGCGAGGCGAGTCTCCTGCAGGCCAGCAATATCAATGTTAAGACGACTGAGTTCAGCATCAATCACAGCCGTTTTTCTCACATCGTCAATATTTGTCATGTCAGTGGAAAATTCTGTACACGTGGTTCTTACGTTCCAGGTTGCAAGCCGTAGCTTAAGATTTCTATTATTCTTTTTATTAGTACCTGGTGCATTGGTTTTACCGCCTGCGATTCAGATTTTGTCCTAGCCCCAAGCACCCATTGAAGCAGGCAGGCTGTGGCGGATCAGCACCCAATTGGCCGGGGGCTGCCCAGCTTGAGGCGGGCGGTAGCTGATCAGTGACGCCTGTAGGTGTCTCCCACCGTCAGAGGCAACGCGTGGCGCCCCATGTCTATGCCAACTGACAAGGACTTATAACCCGTAATAGTTGCCTCTCGCTTTGATTCCGAGACCGGTTAAGACCAGGGATGGAGTTATTGCCTCTCCATAGCACAAAGCCTGGGCTAAAATAAAGAAACCATGTGTTGCCCATGCAGCATGATCCCTCTCTCGGCCTGCCTAGTTCACTCCAGAGGAAAGTTAACACCTATACATCTGGAACAAGACAAGCTGCAGAAGCTGCCGGATCAGCAAAGCAATGCTCTAACTGTCCGCCTGTAGGAGCTTCGATCCTAGACCAGCTGCCAACCAAGGTTTAGGGCCTGGTCTGCCCTGCCATGACTATTTTGTCTTTGGGTTGCATTTCCACGCACCAGGATAAGGCTTGTACCCTCCCAATTGAGCTCTTCCGCCCGAAGCCGTTGGCACAATGTGAGGTGTCGGGTTTGGTAAACACCGCCCAACATTCGGCGCTAGCAGAAAGCAGGTAGTACTGTCTACTGTCATACGGTAGCTCAGTCATATCTGACTAAGACCTGACTGACTCGTCTAGCTCCAGAGAATACCACAAGTTCCTAGCTTTCTCGCGTATCTGTAACATTATGTTCTCTCCAAGTTCTCTGCTCCGCACAACTAAACTTGCCGAAAAGCATTGCTCCTAGCAAATCGGATTTCTCAGTCATTAGCTGCTTCCATCACATACGCTTTGATGAAGCTGCCATCAGTAAACAGTTTTCCTCGTTCTGCCATCTTATGCACTGTTTTGTAATTTGTACAAGTGAGATTCATTTTCAGCAAACTTTCTCATAAGGAGATTTCATGGACTCTTATTTCTCACAGCGGAACTTTCCATAAAACTTAAGATATGTTGATACATGTTTTGTTTCATAGTGACGCCGAAGATTATACTCTTTCAAAATGGCAACACTTTCACTGCATATTACGCAACTGGTTTTCTGGTCCTTTGTTTCCTCAAAGAAGTACTTTTCTCCCCATTCTTCATAGAAAACGCGACACTCGGCGTCCACTTTTCTTTTCTTAGTAGCCGTAATGATGGGTGAAGTAAACAGGATCTGAAAATGAAAAAAGACATTGAATTAGAAACATAATTAAAATCCTATTGAAACACAAGAAAAGCAGAGGACTAGGGGTCACTGGTGAAGCTACGACTCACCAAAGGTACATATAAAGTTTATAGGTACCTTTGGTAATAGAATATGTCACATAATAAGATTTCAAAAATATATAAATAGGGCCGGCCTAAATAAACAGTCTAGAGCAGTGTTCTTCAACTGGGGTTCCGCGAGTGGCAGCCAAGGGTTCCGCCGAAACAGACTGAAATCGCCTAAATGCAACATTTCTGCCCACCTGGTTTATTACATTTGGATCATCGCACAGAGTTCCTTGTGCAACTTAAACATTTGCGTAGGATCTGCTCCAGCAGAAAGTCTGAAAAACACTGGTCTAGAGTCCAGCTCGATTAACACCTTGACCGGGGAATTTTTCTGAGCTAGGACTAATATCTTAGTAATAACACAAGGCTTCTATGGCATTTTAAAGCCTTTTTTTGCTACTTTATTGCCTCTATTCACACTTGTTGTTCACATACCTACCACTGTCAAATAAATAAATCCTTGTTACATACCTATAAAATGGATGACAAGCAAAAAAAAGAAAAATATTTCTGGAGTGTCGGACGTGTGTTGGCTGTCGGACGCATCTAGGGGTGGTAAACATGCGTGTTTGTGTGTGTATGATGCCATGGAAACCATGGTAACGTCAGAGCACAGGCGGGGCTACCACGAGCTAGGGAAGGTCTTGGGTTGGCGCGAAATAAGCAAACATTACAATAAACAAGAAAATCTTGATACAATAATTTAAAGTTGAAAATAGTAAATTTAATGCACATAGCAGATAGGGGGTGAAGACGTGTGAAGATCTCCTATTATTCTAAACATAATATTTAAATGTAAATTGTATCACTTCTCGTGTTCCATACGTTTTATCAAGCAAATTCAAGTACCGTCGGCGGGCTTGATGAACTGACGTCACAGGCCGTAGTTTAATTACCCCTGTGTTAGCGTATCGTTAGAGTAAAGACAGAGATCAGGTTGCTGTGGAACTACACATAGAAATCAATCGCATAAGCACTTATTGTTTTGAAGCTGGTGCAATGGTCAACACAATGAATGCAGCAGTGACATGATACTCTTTGAATAACCATATTGTTAACACTCCAACACCAACTGTAAATCTGTACTCGAAGATTGTGAAATGAAAACAGGCAATGAAATACCTTTGGATACAATTTGATCAAAATCTTGCTTATACTGAGCACATAGACCAGGTGATAGCAATGACCAATCGGGGTTTGAACTGCGATGAGGGTGATGGCAGCGGGTGAGCAGCGCTGTCTATGTCTTGTGGCTGGCCGAGTGGCTACAACGCCGGACTCTCCTTTGGTTTGATCCCTCGGTAAGGTGTGGGATTTTTTTCTGTCTTGGGCAAAAAGAAAGTCCTAACCTGCACAGTTCCGCGGCGACTGCACTAGCCAGGCGGCCTTTATTCCTCAGGCTCAAAGACCCCTTGCCATACACCGCAAGGTACTATATTGGCAGTCAATGACAGTTTTTCAATGACAGATGGCGATCCTTACTCTCCGCCATAAGATGGTGGACGGAGAGGATACAGAACGAAGCAATACGTATTATTCTTGCGTGTTTTTGCATGCAGGGCGATGCGAACATTCTTGATTTTCAAAACATGTGGGACAGAATACAAATATGCTGAGCACATGCCTACCTCAGAGTCAACGCAAACACACACAATCCTCTAGAAATAAGCAACCACGCATTGCAAACACACATCGCAAACCTGTAAACACGCATTGTATTCATTGCAGACACACATTGCAAACACGCAGATACTTAATGCAAACACACATTGCAAACGCGCAAACACGAATTGTAAACACCAAATCACCCAAACGAGCATTGCACACACGCAAAGAGGTATTGCAAACACGAAATCACGGGCTATAAACACGCATTACGAACGCGCAAAGAGGATTTGCAAATACGCATACATATTTTGCAAACACACACCAACGCGTTCCAAACACGCATTGAAACCACGCAAACGCGCATTGCAAGCATGGAACGCGCATTGCAATTACGCAAACATGTATTGCAAACACGTAAATACACAAACATACATTGCAATCATTCAGCTGTTTACAAACACTTAAAGTATTAAACTATAAATTACTAAACTAAATTATTAACACTTAAACACAAATTAAAAACACGCAAACTAGCATAACAAACTACGCAAACAAGTATTGCAAAAGCGGAATGCAAACACACACTGCAAACATGCACACCCGCATTGCAAAAACGCACACACGCATTGTAAAACTGCAAACACGCATTGCAGACACACATTGAAACCATGTACACACGCACATTGCAAACACGCATTGCCACGTCGCACACACGCATTACATGCATTTCAAAAAGGCAAACACGCTTTATAAACACCCAAACAAGCGTTGCACACACGCAGAAACACATTACAAACACATAAACAAGTATGTAAACACGCAAACCAGCATTGCAACCACTGAAACATGTACTACAAGCAGGCAAACACGCATTGCAGACACGCAATCACACAATAAAAACATGAATTGCAGGCACGTAATGCAAACAAGCATTGCAAACACTCAAATAAGTAATCACGCAAACATGCATTGCAACAACGGAATCACGCATTGCAAACACGAAAACGCGTTGTGAACACTGCAGCATGCAAACATGCATTGCATATACGCAAACAGACAAACACACATTGCAAGCACGCAAGGAGACATTGAAAACACACACACACACAGTGCAACCACGCAGACACGCATTGCTAACATGCAAACATACGAGAGTCGTTCAGAAAGTAATGCATCAGATCAATCTTCTCAGCTAACAACGAAGATATATACATTGCAAATACGTCCACACTCATTTTAAAAACACAAACACGCATTCCAAATACACATATACGCATTACAAACACAGCTTAAAAACAAGCAAACACACATTGCAAACACGCATCGCAGACCCGTAAAAACGCATTGTATGCTTTGAGTTGAGTTGTTGAGTTGAGTTTAAGAACCGACATCAATGCACTCAGGACATTCCCATACGTGCTCCGTCTGCTCGTCCAACAGCCAGCTAAGAGTCATACTACTAGAGTCATACCCACCGCTATCTGATTAAAAGTTCTCCTGGTCTTCCCTCTCAGATTTAAGATTCTTCCAGAACCCCTGCCGATCCCCCGCAATCTCATTCTTTCCACATATGGGTTCTCAATCTGTTTCTCCGCCTTCTCCACCTGGTCCCACAAGCGCACGACCACCTCCCTCTTGTCCATAAGCAAACTACCACCAAGAGGTGCATTCCCTGGTAGCCTATCAGCCTGTTCATTCCTTCGTACCCCCGCATGGTCAGGGCAAAATATCCATACAATTCTCACAATCTGTGATCTCTGAAGCGACGAGAGCCATTCCACACGAAACATTCCTTTCTCCACCTTACTAAGCATACTCTTTGAATCCGTAATGAATACAACGTCTGTTGCAGTGGTCTCCTCTAGCCACCGGAATGCCGCTGTTACTGCCTCCACCTCCATTCTCATGCTCGAGGTCGTAGTCTCATATGCCAGACTCTCCTTTTTCAAGACTCGTCCATTAGCCTTTGCAATAAAGCCCTAGCCACTGTTTCTCACCACTGACCCATTGGTGTAGATGACTATGTCACCTTGATGTGTGTTGCTCTGGATCAGCTATTGCACTTCAAACTCAGTGCGGCCCGCTGCCCATTCTCTGCACTGGGGCTGCTGACAGTATCAAAGAGCCAGCTTGAAAGGTTGGAGCGAATACAGAATGCTGCCATGCGGTTAATCCTGGGGTGCACAAAGGACACACCAATTATATGCATGAGGCATATCCTGGCGCTACCAACAATGACGGATAGGCATAGGGTCCTTCAGACCAAATGGTACCTGAGAGTTGCCGCAGGCAGGGATCACCCGTTGCATGCAGCAATGGATGTGGTCAAGGGTCACAGACAAAGACGAGGCAGGTCCAGGATGGCACAGGCAGAATTTTCTATACGTCAGGTGGGACTGGGATAATGTAACTGTATGCTTTAAAAACATGCAATCACGCATTCACTCATTGCAAACACGCATCACAAACACGCAGACACCTAATGCAAACACACATTGCAAATGCGCAAACGTGAACTGCTAACACGACAACACGCAAACGAGCAATGCACGCACGCAAAGAGGTATTGCAATCAGGAAAACACACATTATAAACACGCATTTTAATCTTGCAAAAATGCAGTGCATGAATTGTAAACTCGCAAATACGCATACACACATTGCAAACAAGCAAACACACATCGCAAACACTGCAACACGCATCGCAAACACGCAGGCACTCAATGCAAACTGGACAGTATGCAAACAAGCATTGCAAACACGCAAGGAGGCATTGCAAACACGCAAACACACATTGGAAAAACGGACAGCAAACAATCACTGCAAACGCACGTTGCAAACACGCATACGCCCATTGCAAACACACATTGCACACACACACACACACACACACACACACATATACACATGCATTGCTCGCATTGCCAAACCGCAAACATGCATTGCACACATAAAAACGCGCATTGTAAACACCCAAACAGGAAAACACTAATTATAAACACACGAAGAGGTATTGCGAACGTGCGAACTCTCATTACAAACCCGAAAATACATATTGCGTGCATTGCAAACATACAAACAGAGATTGCAATCACAGCAACATGCACATTGTAAACATGCATTAAAAACGCAAACATACATTGCAACGACACAAACACGCATAGCACACACGTGTACACGCAAATATGCATTGCAAACACTTAAGCTTTGTATTAAAAACGCAAACATACATTGCACATGCGTATAACAGCATTGCAAACACGGAAAATGCATTACAAACACGCAAACACACATTGCAACCACGCCAACACGCACTGAACACTAAAAATGAGTCAAAAACAATGTGTTTACACAGATATGATTGTGGCAATTTGCGCACCTCATTTCCTCCCACAGTTGCATCTCTACTCAATACACAGATTCTTAGCAAATGCCTTACTCTGTTTCGCATTGGAATGTTGCGTCAACACTATAATTAGAACTGCTATCACTTTGATATTTAGGTCAGGCGTTCGAAACTTCAACTTTGATTGGATAAGAGAGGCTTTTGTAGCGTCGACTAGAGGCTGCTGGGATGACCCCAAGCCTAGAACGCGCACTTCAAGTCATATTTCGTAGGAGACAAGACGTGTATTCATTACGGAGTATTTTAACTTGGTGTCCCTCACTATTCATGGTAAGAGAGTGTTGTTGATCGAGGGAAGACTGTCGTGCCATGCGTCTGCAGGCAGCCGCCATCCTTTTGATGTGGTAGACGGACTGCCTGGATGTAGGTATGCAGGATCTTTTGTTGTGGGGACAAGATTTTTCCAGATTACAGATTAGCGGGACTTTTTGAAGTACCGGAGACAAATTCCCAGATGAAAGGGACAACCAGTCAGTTGTTTCCGTTAAGTCGGAAATGGAGAGAGAAAAATAGCTTCAAGACTGTCTAGTGTCTATACAGTTGTGACGTCATTCAGACAAAAGTATTAAAAAGAGTCTGGATAAACAACTTTGATGGTAGTCGACCAAAAGTTGTGAAGCGCTACGGACGTGTGCGTTATTCCTAGCTTGATTACGGAGAGAGGCTATAGTATCTCATGTTGATTTGCATCGGCGGACATTTAACCATTGTGTTATTCAATAGTCTCAATTTCAAGCAGGAATAAATATATGGTATTTAATTAATTAACTAAACCTACATTAGATTATTCTTAGGAATCGAGTGTAGTAATGTGCGTTGATAGAACGTATTATAAGAGCGTCGGCAACAGTAGCCTGTCGCTTAGCTTAAACTAGCTGGTGTGAGATATCATTTAACTCAGTGAGTTAAGGACAATGTAGTGGGATAATATTTAGGGAGATTGAGGATGGTTGGGGGGATGGAGGAAATGTCAAATGGTAGGATCTTCCAGTAGGGAATATACTGGGTTTCTGCCCTTTTCCTCTAGTCTTTCCTTGTCTTACGATGACTCAGACTGATGTGATGAGCCCCTCGGCCTTATGACAGAGGTTGGTTCTCTGTTATATATCTGAGTGCTGCCGTCGGCCTACACTCACCTAATAAAGGTCGGAATCGGGTTGCTCTCACCAGGTGTGTTCTCTCTTCAACAGATTCCACTAGGTTTACCAACCAACTAGAAGAAAGTCATGGCTCGAGCATTGAAGGCAGAGTTTACTAAGAGGCTTTTGCACTGGGCCCATAACCCAGAGGGTCTGCAGGAACCTGGCCTCTGCTGAGCAGGAAACGAGGATTATATGTGTGTTTCTTAAGTGATAGTATACATCACAGTAAAATAAAGACACTGACAACAAGACCAGTACCAGGAACACATAGATACCTGGAACATTAACATTGTGTGTTAACATTGGGGAATTCCTATCATTACCAATTACCAGTGTGTTACAATTGGGGAATTCCTACAAAAAGTGAAATACTAACATTTAGTTTTCAAATTGACAGTAACATTATTTTTAGGATTCTCTGATCACAGAATGTTTATGAACAGAGTAGTTACACTGTGTGTGTTAGATTGATGATCAATATTGGACTGTTTCCACTATTGATGACCAAGCACCTGGAATGTCCAAGAGCTATCGGAGGAAGTCGACACTTGGCCTGAGAGACACATCATTTGGGTGAGGTCTTCTGTCCATCATATATGGTGCTGTTGTGTGGCCAGTACAGTGATGAAACAGACTTTGTTCCTGATCTATTCGGTCTGACTCTACATACACACTAGATTATACGACAGACATTCTACACATACACTTTGCACATACATGACACTTTTCTCTATTAAATTAATTTGTTGTTTTTGTTAAGAGCCAGTGTTGTGTAGTGTGTTTTGGGGAAAAGAATGAGAGGGGGCTTGGTTCAGTAGTAAGAGAGAGAGAGAGAGAGAGAGAGAGAGAGAGAGAGAGAGAGAGAGAGAGAGAGAGAGAGAGATCCAGAGACTGACGGGGTGTTGTGGACAGAAATCAAGAAGATCCTCAAGAATGATATGGGGTTAAAAGAATGTTGGTGTTGATTCCCCTCACCCCAGGGACGACACATAAATAATACGACAGAGAGCTTCTGTGGATTATAATTGATTGTCATAAGATGCACAAGTAAAGGTAAAGCTTTGTCTCTGTGAGATATGTGTGTGTATCACGTTCCGGCACTTTAGAATCTGTATTTTCAACTTTAAGATAGCGCCCATTCTTGTCCCTGCCGCTGATGCAATGGCTGATTCTGCCATCACTGTATTGAGACATCTAACTTCGTCTTTATCTTCTGCTTACAAAAGAAGTGCAGTACTGTGCACGAAATCTTAAGCTGTGAGAAGAGAAAAGTCTAGGCCCATTCATGCTGTCCTTACTATAAAACCTTGTAGCCTCTTGAATTCATTCAAGGCCTGGTTTAGAAAAGACATGCTGTAACGTCTGTGCCGACCTCTGCTCCCCTCTAATCTACAGCCAATCTTCAGCACACGAGAATGAGAGAAGGAGGAACGAATGTCTTCTTCCTTTTGTCTTTATACGTCAGTGACGTTGAAAAAGATTTGTGTTGCATGACTGATTAGCATTGATAACAGGTCCAGCGTATTAATCTGCTGTGATATATTCGAACCGAGATGCATAATGATTACTATAACATATAGCACTCTTATCGAACTGACGTCAAGCTAACAACACAGTCTAGGCACTCAAAACCTTGTCCTCAGCTTTAGCTGAAGGGACTAAATGTGTATGCACACAAGCGAATGAAGAAGAAGAAGATTAGAATTGGAATGAGAGAATGGGCTTATGCTTTGTTATCTCATCTCTATATCTCTGTGTATATATGTTATTGTCAATGGATTAGAGGCGAGGAGAACTTCCTCAAGGATTACTTCACCTGCAAATTAATATTCATTCCATACACATGACAATAATTGTATCAACTTATGAATGAAAATATACATTATATGCTTCCATACATTATTGCTTCTACCCAACAAGTGGAATGTCATTCTGTAAATCACTTCCCTGTTTGGAAAAGTAAGTAAAGGAAGATCTTATGCTTTCGTGCCTTATAACTACTAACCAGCATGGGAAATATCATTAGTAATATTGCACCCCTGTATGCAAAAGTAAGTAAATGAAGATATGCTTTCAGGCATTATCACTTCTACCCAACACGGGATATATCACTTAGAATATCACACCCAGTGTTAGAAGAAGTAAGTAAAGGAAAGGAAATGACAGAAGAAGTAAGAAAAAGAATAAACAGGAACTGTAAACATGCTAATTAAACATCTGATGCAGCCCTGATTTGGTAATATGAGTTCATATTAATGATATGCCATCACAACTCTGTTCTTTATCATTGCTGTTCAGGATCAGATCTTGCTGTGTATATTTCTTCATGTAACTCTCCATCAGTCTACTAGCCTTGTCATTCTCTGTTATCTGTGTCCTCTGTGAGAACATCAGCACATACAGATTACTATGTACAAGAGAAAAAGAAGATATAGCTTTCCAGATGAAACAAATTATGCCTGATACCAGTTGAATGAACCAGTACAATGAAGAGACACTGTAGCTCTCAACTTTGTAGGTACTTCCTGAACCTTCTACTTTCTACAGCTTTTCTCTGTAGCCTTTTTCATCCTTGTCAACTGCAAAACCAACTTCAGTTGATCACATATGAATAGGAGCATTATGTTTATTCACAAAAGGTGAGGAAAGACGGTGTTCGCAGATTAGATGGAAGGACAGACTGTTGAGTAAAGGATGGACAGAACCAGAACAACAATGCCAATGATCATGGAGAGAAAATTAGGGATTCTCAGCATTGCGTCCGAATGGTCAGTTTTCCCAGAAATTGTTATTCCAGGAGTTATATATATTCTCATTAGGGGGGTACGGGGTGTCAGGCATTGGTAGCACCTTTGGTAAGGATGGCTCTCATGTCCTTTCAGGACCCATCCCCCACTGGTCCAAGTCTGACGCCCAGCTCGTGCCTGTGGCTCCTAGTAGCTGTCAACATGCGACAGCGGCCACCCCCCGGGCAACAGCTGTGAGAGGCTGGCTAAACCAGGCATGGGTATCCGATTTGGTGTCAAACCAAGAGGTAAACTAGGGTATGCCTACCCAGCATGTGAAGACAGGATTCGGCAGACTGCGCGAAAGAAATCATTCCTGATTCAACGGGCAAGACGGCGTTTACCTGCAAAGCGTTGTGGAACGTAATGAGCACGGCAAGGCACGTAGAGCGCCCTGGTCATCCACTGCACCTGTATTCGTCTCCAATCGTCTCGACTTGTCTTGCCACTGGACTCAGATGGACTCAGGCGAGAGAGTGAGGTCGACGAATTGCGCAACTCTTCCTCACTTTAATCCAAGTCATCGCGCAAGTCATTCTTCATCCAACGTCACATATCACCTTCAAGCCCTGTGGCGATGGGCGAGCGGCAAAGCGGCAGGCGTGGGTACGCTGGCAGCCGTAGTCGCAGACCTGCACACAGGCGGCTCAGGCCATATGGTCGTCTTCTACTGACCGGAGCAGCAGTGGGATTCGGCAGCCCCCTGAGTGACTGAGCAGCCCTCTATAGGAACACACTGCTCACCTCCATAGCATGAGGAAGGGGCTAGAAAAGGTGCCCTAAACATTGTCTGCTTCATCACTACCTAACCAGCTAGCCGCGGTTGGTGGGTACCCTTAACTGCGGTCGACATACAAAGAAAGATAAAACAAGCAAAGCTAAAAGAGTAAACCATATTCCCTTAACAATTGGAACTTGGAATGTACGCACCCTACTTGACAGAGACGGCGCGTCGGGTCCAGAGAGACGAACAGCACTGATTGGGAGAGAGCTGAGCAGGTACAACATCGACATTGCAGCCTTGAGCGAGACACGACTTGCAGAAGAAGGCCAAATCTGTGAAATTGGTGCCGGCTACACATTTTTCTGGAGTGGAAGGAAAAGCGAGGAAAGACGCCAATCCGGTGTGGGATTTGCCATTAAGTCGGCCCTGGTCGGCAAATTAGCTGGATTTCCAAAGGCTATAAACGACAGGCTCATGACCATGAAGTTGCCTCTGCTGAATGGAAGGAAGCACGCAACCATTGTGAGTGTCTACGCACCAACTATGACCAACGAAGATGATGTCAAGAACAAGTTCTATGAGGACCTGCACAGTGTATTAACATCTGTTCCCAAAGGAGACAAACTTATACTCCTTGGGGATTTCAATGCCAGAGTAGGCACGGACACCACCTCTTGGAGTGGCATTATTGGAAAGCATGGAGTCGGAAATTGTAACAGCAATGGACTCCGCCTCCTTCAGACATGTGCCGAACATGATCTCGTGATTACGAACACAATTTTCCGTCTCCCCATGAGAAATAGGACATCGTGGATGCACCCTCGCTCGAAACACTGGCACCTCATTGACTATGTCATCGTCAGGAGGAGTGACAGACAAGACGTTCGAGTGACAAAATCCATGTGTGGTGCCGAATGTTGGACAGACCATCGTCTCATTGTCTCGAAAATGAACATCCACATCAGGCCACCACGGCGTCCTCAAGGGGCGAAAATGCAAACAAAGCTAAATGTCACCCGCCTAAACAGCAAGAAAATGCAGCAGTCGTTTGAAAATATGCTGGAAGACCGCCTCAAGCCCAATGCTGAAGCTAAACAGGATACAGAAACAGAATGGAGAGCCCTAAAGGACACAATTTACAACACTGCTATGGAAATCCTGGGTCCAGCCCCCCGAAAGCATAAAGACTGGTTTGATGAAAATTCCGAAGACATCAACCAATTGCTGGCCGAGAAACATCTTCTCCTCAAGGCACATTTGAATGACCCAAAGTCAACATCAAAAAAAGATGCTTTCAAGAACATTCAGAGAGTAGTGCAGCAGAAACTTCGGCACATGCGGGACTCCTGGCTGAGCAGCAAAGCTGATGAAATTCAGGGCTTTGCTGACAGACATGATATGAAAAACTTCTACGACTCACTGAAAGCGGTCTATGGTCCTTCATCACCAGGCATAGTTCCCCTCCTCAGTGCAGACGGGGGAACATTGGTCACCGATAAGAAAGAAATCCTCCAACGCTGGGCAGAGCATTTCAGCAAAATCTTAAATGCAACTTCCTTCTTCGATGATGAAACCATCAACTGCCTTCCTCAAGTTCCCACCAATGAGACACTTGGTGACCTGCCAACCATAGTGTAAATAAAAAAAGCCATCCAGCAACTCTCCAGCGGCAAGGAACCTGGTCCTGACTCCATCCCAGCAGAGATATACAAGGCAGGTGGGCCGGTCCTAACAGAGCAGCTTCACCAAGTCTTCACAAACATATGGATGAACGAGACCATGCCACAAGATTTTAAGGACGCGTCAATAGTCCACCTTTACAAACGTAAAGAAAACCGCCAATTCTGTGACAACCACCGAGGCATCTCCTTGCTTTCAATTGCAGGGAAGATACTCGCCAGAATTCTTCTCAATCGCCTCACAGCCCATCTCGATCAAGGTCTTCTTCCTGAGAGTCAATGTGGCTTCAGAAAAGAACGTGGAACTGTTGACATGATTTTCGCTGCAAGGCAGCTGCAAGAGAAATGTCAGGAACAGAACTGCGAAATGTTCTCCACTTTCATTGACCTTACCAAGGCTTTTGATACAGTCAGCAGAGAAGGACTGTGGAAGATTATGGCAAAATATGGCTGTCCACGAAAGTTTGTCCAAATAGTGCGGCTATTTCATGACGGCATGCAGGCAAGAGTACAGGAAAATGGTGAACTGTCTGAACCCTTTCCTGTAACCAATGGAGTGAAGCAAGGATGTGTCCTGGCACCAACACTGTTCAGCCTCATGTTTTCAGCCATGTTGATGAATGCCTTCGAGAACGACGACATTGGAATAGACATCAACTACCGTATGGATGGAAAGTTATTCAATCTCAGAAGGCTGAAAGCTAAAACCAAAATTGACAGCGGCACCGTCAGAGAGCTCCTGTTTGCTGATGATTGCGCTCTATACGCCAACTCAGAGGCGGACATGCAACATAATGTTTCAGCTTTCTCACATGCCTGTGCCAACTTTGGGCTCAATATCAACTTGGAGAAGACTGTAGTTATGTACCAGCCAGCTCCAGGGAATAATCACACTGTGCCGAATATCAAAGTGAATGATCATAGACTAAGTGTTGTGGACAAATTCACCTATCTTGGCAGCACTGTGTCACAAGCTGCCACAATCGATGACGAAGTGAATGCAAGAATCTCCAAGGCCAGTGCAGCCTTTGGCAGACTGTACAAGAATGTATGGGACAGAACTGGAATAAGCCTGCAAACAAAGCTAAAAGTCTACAAAGCAGTTGTATTATCCACACTGCTATATGCTTGTGAAACCTGGACTGTTTATCAGCGACACGCTAGGAAATTAAACCACTTCCACACAGTCTGCCTAAGGAAGCTACTGAAGATTAAATGGCAAGACAAGATTCCAGACACTGAAGTCCTAGAAAGAGCATCCAAGCCCAGTATCCACACTCTACTGATGAAGAATCAGATTCGCTGGGCTGGCCACTTGACCCGCATGCCAGATCACAGGCTCCCTAAACGAATTTTCTACAGCGAACTGCGTTGTGGTAAACGCTCCCAAGGTGGCCAGAGGAAACGTTTTAAAGACACTCTGAAAATTTCACTGAATGCTTTTGGAATTCATCATGACACCTGGGAGGCTGCAGCCAGAGACCGAAATTCGTGGCGTGCATCATTGCGCAAAGGTGCAGTCATATGTGAGGCAACCAGGACTGCAAGAGCTGTGAAGAAAAGGCAGGACAGAAAAACCACTGCAGGAAATCCTCCTCCAGAGACGTCAAGCATTCTTTGCCCACATTGTCAAAGAACATTTCGAGCCAAAATAGGCCTTATCAGCCATCTTAGAACCCACGGCTCCACACCTTCAACCCCACTGGATGAAATGAATGGTCATCATCATTCTTGATGGACAAACAACAACATATATTCTCATCTAGGATCAAACCATTTCCCAGTGGAACTGCCAACCTAATGATTCCCACGAGTGTCTAAGTGCTTCACGTTATCTTGATGTCCTCCTAAAACCAGCATGTCATACCAAGATCCATACCACCGCCAACTTAATTGAACTTGAATAACATTTGCCAAAGGCATATAACTTTCAACAGACTGAGAACATATTATATTAATAACCTCAAGTTAGTGTAGAAACATTTATTTTCACAAAAACATTAATCCATGGAACACCAACATTATCATATATTCAACCCAGAGACTTTGGTAGGAAGGAAGTATTGTGGATCAGCGAAGTGACAATCTGGACTCTTACAAACTTGGAACCAGTAGTGTTAGGTGATCCTTTTGTGACATTTATACATTATCTCATTATCTCTGAGTACTTGGTGTATTGATTTGTAATCCATGTCTTCAAGATGCATTCAATGCTTTTATCTCCACAGCATTTTAATAAATAAACTGATGTTAATTTTACTTCTCCTCTTGTCAGGTATATTGTGATGTGACAAATTTTCATATGTGTTTAATTATTGTTATTAAATCACATAATTGAAGAACTTGGAACAATAGGTGGCTGGGTAACCACGAATAGACAGCAAAGTCCTGTTCTATTTTAAGCTCCCAGGTTCCAAATTGTTCAAAAAGGAGAACTTTACATTATATAAATTTTCTTGTAACCGTTTCACCTATAAGGGAAAAAATTACACAAGTGGGCGTTTACGAACTAACTAAGTATCTCCTCTTCTGGGAAGGTTAAATTTGGAGTGAAATCATAAATATACCTGGGAATACCCTAGATTTCCTGAGCCAATATAGGTCACTTTGTCTTCCAGAGACCCGTCCACTCCAAACGAAATTAGTCCCATCCTTCTAGCTTGACTTCATAACGGGGCAGGCCAGGGTGGGTATTGCACTTTCCTCCCAACATACAACAATGATCATTCATTCATTCATCCATTCGGTAGCATGTCCTTTGCAGAACCTCGCTCCTATCTTATATAACAACCTTCCGAAAACTTCTCGATGTCCCGCGTCCGATACACTCATCTGGAGATCATCCATCACATCCTGCACCCATCTTCTCTTTGGCCTTCCTCTTCCTCCTTCCCTGGTATATACCCCTCCATTATTGTTCTCTCCAAACTTTCGTGACGTTTCAAGTGACCAAAATATTTCAGTTTCCATTGTTTTATCGTCTTTAAAAGCCAACCGTCTTCAATATACAGCTCTTGAAGTATGTTACTTTCTTTACTAAAGATATTCTTAGAACCCGTCTATAACATTTATATTTAAAGACATTTAAACACTGTTCAGCTTGTTTAGTAAGTGTGGTCTCACGGGCGTATTTTGCAATGGGAAAGATTCATGCTCTTTAAAAATATACTTTTTATAGTTTTATCTGTCCCACTCCATAATTTATTCAGTTGTTTTAGTCTTTGAAGAGCCGTCGTTTACATTCTTTCATTGTGTCACCATTGTTATTAATTAATGACCCAAGATATTCGAAATTTTCCACCACCTCCAATCTTTCCTCACTAACATATATTTCTTTCTCCGTAGTAGTTTTATCTGTATGCATTATCTTTGTTTTTGCTGTGTTAAGATATAAGTTGTGATTTTCACTATTTCCTTGAGTTGAGGTTATTAGGTTTTCTATACCATTCTGTGATGTGGATAGTAGGCCTAATGCTGTATCACCAGCATATCGAATCTCTGGTATTTCATGACCACCAATACTTAGGGCATCATATTGCTCCCTGGTTATATCATCTTTGTCATTTCTCATTATATTTTCGGTGTACAGGTTAAACAAATAGGGTGACAGCACACAGCCCTGACGGACTCCTTGCTTGTCTCGCCAACACTTCTAACCGCTGCTTATTGGTCTAGATAGAGCATTTTTATGAGGTGTACTACATGTGATGAAAAGCCCATATTCCACATCATTTCCCAATGTTTCTGATATTGTACACAGTCAAATGAATGTATTTGCCTTTGAATAACCCACAAAACATGAGAATAGGTTTACATTAAATTCTCTGCACTTCTCTATTATTAAACGCACGTTGAGTATGTGATCTCTTGTTCCTCTTCCTTGTCTAATTCCGGCATGAACTACATTAATCTCTTCTTCCATTTTCTTACGGAGTCTTCCCATTATGATTTTTAGTAGAATTTTAGTTGCATGACTAATAAATGCAACAATTCTATGGGTTCATAATTCAGGTTGCCCTTTTTTGGTATTGGAATGAAGATAGTTCTCTTCCAATCTTTTGGTCATATATCATATTTCCATATCTTTTTTACATAATGCGTGATAGGTGTGTATGCTTTCTTCTACTCCCGCTTTAATTATTTCAGCTGGCTTCTCATCACATCCTGATGATTTACCATTCTTCTGGTTCTTTTTTGCCCATGAAATTTCATCTCATGAATTCTAATGAGTGTTCAGGTTCTGTCTCTGCTGGGATTGGTTCATTTATATCATTTATATCCTCACAGTCATTCATATTAGACATTCCATTGCAGTAGTTCTGCCATCTTTCTAGAATGTGTCTAGATTCTGTTATGGTATTTCCCAACTTGTCACAGATAACATTTAATTGAGGTTAAACATTTCATGTAAATAGCTTCATTTCTTTGAACATTTCGTGATCTCTTCCATTCTTATAATATTGCTCTATTTTAATTAAACAATATTGTATATATTGGTGTTTGTCCTATCTTGTGTTCTTTCTTATTTCTCGTGTTAAAGATGTAAACTTCATCCTACTGTTATCGGTTTCTCCTTTCTTGTTCAGTTCCCTTCGTTGTTTTATTAGTTCTAGCGCGCATGGTGTAATCCATGGCTTATGTTGCTTAGTCCTGGTTGGAATTAAATCTTTGGCTGCTGTTAATACTGTTATCAAGATATCTCTACTTGCACTGCCAGTTCACTGGGTGTCATTTCCTCTTGTATAGACATCAAGACCCCAAAACCATTCCTCACTTCTGCGTTGTATGCATCTTGTATTTTTGTGAGATCAAAACGAAGAGGCCTTGATCCTCGGGAAAGCTTTTTGAGTTTTAGTTTCAGATCTGATTCTAATAACTGATGATCTATATATGATCATAGAAGTCATAATTTAAGATAATTGAACTATTTTGCTGGCAAAACTGAGATAGCTCCAAATTCAGAAATTTTAACATACCCGGGGTCATGAATTTTTCCAAAACATCGAAGTTGCTTGAACACTAGGAAATGGGTCTAAAACAATGTGTTTACACTAGATTTGATGATAGAAGTAATAATGTGCCATATTTGAGCAATTTTGTTGGGAAAATTGAGTTAACTTCAAATTGAGAATTTTCAACAAATCCGGGGTCATGAATTTTTCCATGAAAATAAAAGTTGGTTGAACTCTAAAATACGAGTCTGAAACAATATCTTTACACTAGATATAAGTCATAATGTGAGATAATTGAGTTTTGTTGGCAAAACTGAGGTAGCTCCAAATTGAGAAATTTCAACAAACTAGCTATCTCAATTTTTCCAAACAAAAATTGGTCCTGTAAAGCAGATTATTACTTTTATGATGATATCAACACATTGTTTTAGACTAATTTCCTAGGATTTAGTAACTTTTTTTTTTTTTTTTTTTTTACAGTCAAGAAATTTGTTGAATTTTCTCAATTTCCCCCATACAATTACTTCAATGTGGCAGATTGTCACTTGCAATGTCATGTTTAGTGTCAGCACATTGTTTTAGACTCATTTCCTAGTGATCCAGTAACTGTAATTTTTTTATGAAAAATCCATAACCGGCGTCCTGTTAAAATTTCTTTTGCACTATCTCTATTTTTCCACACCAAAGAATTGGTACAGTAGGGCAGATTATTACTTTTATGGTCATATCCAGTGTAACCACATTGTTTTAGACCAATACCAGTAACTTTAATTTTTTGAGAAAAATACATGACCGGCGACCTCAAAAGAACTAGCAGAAACAAGTCTATAATGATCAGTTATGCAACTTGATCCAGGAGTTTTGGCTCAGGAGGAAATAGTTGAAGCACAAACAGAAGATGCTTCCACGGGATCGGCACGAACTAAAACTCCAAAAGAACTAGCAGAAACAAGTCTAACACGATCAGTTACGCATCTTGATCCAGGAGAGTTGGCTCTAGAAGAAGTAGTTAAGACACAAACAGAAGATTCTGCCACATGATAAGCACGAGTTAAACTTTTAAAGAACGTGCAGAAATAAGTCTAACGCTGTCAGCTACCCATTTTGATCTATAAGATTTTGCTCTAGAAGAAGTAGTTGAGACATAAGCAGAAGATTCTTCCACATGCTCAGCGTCATATTATAGAGGTGAGTTAGTTAATTAGTTAGTCGAGGTTCCAACATTATGCCGTCCACATTATGCTCCATTCCTGTGCCAGTGAATATCACAGAAAATGCTCCCCACTGTCCAATGTGAAAAGTGGAATAGACAGAAGTCTCGGCAATCTAACAACGCGCACAGGTACACTGTGCATAATGCCGCCGCCAGAATGCCAACACAAAATTCATCCACGAAGACCACAGTTCATCGTCGATGGACTCGGCAGTCACCAGAAAGACCTCATTGACCCGGGTTTTCTCACATGGCTTGGTCTTTTACCGCAGGGCGACCCGCCGAAAGTGTCGCACAAAGCACGAACTCCGTAGCTTCAGCGCTTACTCCCAGGAGTCTCCTGAAAAATGCACTTATGAACCGAAAAAGCAAATCAGTAAATTCAGCAACAGCCGGTAGCTATTCTTCCGAACATGCAGGTCACTGTACAAGACAGATGTAAAAGCATTCCACGCGAATTTCACAGCTCACAGTGTTGCCCACGCAACTCACTCAGTAGCAGGGCGACGGAACCATGCATTACCAGTCCAACATGAGGAAATACAATTGCAAACCGTAGCTACAAGAATAAACACGCCACAGGCCTTAACGGTTCAATGCCTAACCGCCATGTTGGCGACCGGAAATGAGTTCTTAATTGCACATGCATAGAAATAATAATATGTGCTAAATAAAGAATATTACACGCACCAGAAAACTTTAGGATTAGACTCACCGTTTACGCGTCATCTAACAACACACGGTTAGCAATAACACTTGGACTTGGAGCTTGGGGCGAGAAACATCAAGTTATCAGCACGCCTTGTTAAAACCGTTAAGACTTTTTCGGATGACAACAGCCAGTTAGCTGCCAGGGGCAATTGAGAACATACGCATACACTTGTCGACACCAGCCTTCAGCACAATTAGAGAAAGAGAGTCTCACAATGTCAGGCCAGAATAAGTATCTAAAACAAGTCTAACTCGTTCAGTTACGCATCTTGATCCAGTAGTTTTGGCTCTATAAGAATTAGTTGATGGATAAACAGCAGTCGCTTCTACGGGATCAACACTAGTTGAAACTGCAAATGAACTAGCAGAAACAAATCTATCACGATCAGTTATGCAGCTTAATCAAAGGAGATCTGGCTCCAGAAAAACGTAGTTGAGGCACAAACAGAAGATGCTTCCAAAGGATAAGCACGATCTAAAGCTCCAAATGAATTAGCAGAACCATGTCTAACTCGATCAGTTACGAATCTTGATCCAGGAAATTTGTAATAAAATATGAAAATAAAGAAAAAAATTGGCGGAAAAATGAGTTGACTGCTATGTCTGTAAAAAGATATGCAACTAATTTAACTTTAATTAACAAATAATAAAAAATAATAAGGTGCGCTGACAATGGCATGCGCGGTAGGTGGGCGGGAAATCACGCGGCTTGCGCTTACTGAGACAGATCGATTGTACCACGCGGCTCAAACATGATGGGTTCCGCACGAAAACAACAGCATTCTTGGGACGGATTAGATATTTTGTACTTGCAAATAAGCATTCACGTGTGTATGTAGTAATTGTAAGAGTATTATTCTTTTGGTCTTAGGTTTACATAATTGTCTTAGGCTATCTAAGTAGTAGATGTAGTATTAGTATTGGTAGTAACAGAAGCTTCCACCAATATTAACATTAGCGGAGAAAAGTAGATATAGCAACAGATAGTAATTGTGGTCATCATCATCACGTGTCTTACTAGCTGGCATAGGCGATCAAGCTTTTCCGCATATTGTTATCTCCGACGGTATGGTTCAGTAATACAAGTAGTAATAATATTGGTAGTAGTAGTTGTAGTAGTAGTAGTAGTAGTAGTAGTAGTAGTAGTAGTAGTAGTAGTAGTAGTAGTAGTAGTAGTAGTAGTAGTAGTAGTAGTAGTAGTAGTAGTAGTAGTAGTAGTAGTAGTAGTAGTAGTAGCGGTAGCAATAGAAGAAGTAGTAGTATTAGTATTAGTGGGGGTGGTGATAGTAGTAGTATTTGTACCAGTACCCCTGGGGCTTTGACAGGTAGGGTACACTTCTAGATCCCAGCCCTGCCCTGACCAATTCACGAGGATTATCCGTCTACTAGCCCCCAAAAATTCGGGACTCCACCAGTCCTTCCCTTCCGCCCTATAGACACCCACCCACAGGGGTCTCGGACCAGATAACAGTCGTAGTAGTAGTGGGCCTCTTTCAGTACTGGAGGCCTATAGAGTTGTGCCGCTTGGGAGGTGCATGGCAGCACCGCTGGTGACTGTATAGTCCAATGTGAGATCGACAATCCCTGTCACAGTTTCCGCATGTGTAAGACGAGGCAAGTCCCGCAGTAAGTGACTGCGCTTTGAGCCTGTGCCGCCTATCCTCAGTTTGTTGGATCAGATTGCGCTCAAAGAGCACCAGTCCGTTTTGTACATCTCTTCTCCAGGAGCATCTGTCTGTTGCAACTCTCTCCCACGTGTCTGGATCTATTCCAATGGTTTTCATATCTTGTTTACACACATCCATATATCGCATTTGGAGTCTTCCGGTTGGCCTCTTTCCTGTGGCTAGTTCTCCGTAAAGGACATCTTTGGTAATACGTTCATCCTCCATTCGAGATACGTGGCCCAGCGTCTCTGCTTGAGGAGGGTGTGCACTGTGGTAATATCTGCTCTTTCAAGCACCTGTTTGTTTGTTATGTGGTCTTTCCATGTAATGCCCAGGATACGTCTCAGACATCTCATGTGGAAGGAATTCAACTTCCTTTCCTGTCTTGAGTACAGGGTCCAGGATTCAGACCCATAGAGTAGTGTGCTAACAACACAAGCTTTATATACTTGAGCTTTTGTACGCTCTGTTAGTCTATTATTCTCCCAAACTCTTTTAGCTAGCCTGGAAAATGTTGTGGCTGCCTTTCCAATGCGTCTGTCGATTTCTGTCTCTAATGAAAGATTATCTGATATTGTCGACCCCAAATACACAAACTCGTGGACGACCTTCAATTCGTAATTAGAAATTTTGATTGACGGAGGCGCACCAGCATCTTGTTCCATCACCTGTGTTTTATTTAGGCTAATGGTGAGCCCAAAGTCTTTGCAGGCGGCTGCAAAACGATCTATGAGCCTTTGGAGATCTTCTGCTGTATGAGTAGTCAGTGCTGCATCATCTGCAAAAAGTAGTTCTCTTATGCATCTTGATCTTATTTTGGTCTTTGCCTTGAGTCTTGATGGGTTAAAAAGTTTGCCATCAGATCTTGTGTGGAGGTATATGCCTTCAGTGGCAGTCCCAAATGCCTGCCTTAAGAGAACGGCGAAGAAGATACCAAAGAGTGTAGGAGCAAGCACGCAGCCCTGCTTTACTCCGCTGCTGATGCTGAATGACTGGGATGTTGAGCCGTCAAATAAAATGGTCCCCTGCATGTTTTCGTGGAATGATTTCACGAGACTAAGAAGGGTGGGTGGACATCCAACCTTTTCAAGGACCTTAAAAAGGCCGCTTCTGCTCACGAGGTCAAATGCCTTTGTGAGGTCGATGAAGGCAATATATAATGGCTTCCTCTGTTCTCTGCACTTCTCTTGGAGCTGCCGGAGTGAGAAAATCATATCGATGGTGGACCTGTTGGGTCTAAATCCGCACTGCGACTCGGAGTAGATTCTTTCAGTAAGAATGTGTAATCTTTTAAGGGTTACTCTAGCAAAAATCTTGCCTGTAATGCTGAGTAGGGAAATGCCGCGATAGTTGTTGCAGTCACTTCTGTCGCCTTTGTTTTTATAAAGGGTAACGATGTTTGCGTCTTTCATATCTTGTGGTACTGATTTTTCTTTCCAGCAGAGCTGAAATATTGCATACAGTTCTGGGATGATTGTTTCTTTGCTACATTTTAAAATTTCAGGTGGAATACTATCTTTTCCAGGTGCCTTGCCGGATTTGAGAGAGTCTAGTGCTTCGCTGATTTCTGTGAGGCAAGGTTCGTTATCCAGGGCATGCATGGCGGACTGTTGATCGATGGCTTCCAGAGCTTCTTCGCTGACAGTGTTATCCACTGAGTATAGCTCTGAGTAGTGTTCTACCCAGCGATCCATTTGTTTCGCTCGATCTTTTATGATTACCCCCTCAGTTGACCGTAACGGGGCCATCTTATTTTTTGATGGACCGACAGCTTGCTTGATGCCCTCGTACATTCCTCTTATATTTCCAGTGTCTGCACAAGTTTGAATTTGAGCAGAGAGCTGTAGCCAGTACCTGTTCGCACATCTTCTTGCCATCTGTTGTACTCTATTTCTGGCCGTTCGCAATGCCTGCAGTGTTTTCTCTGAAGGTGATGTTTTATACATTGAGAATGCATGTCTCTTTATCTCCAGGACTGGGAGCATCTCTTCAGAGTGTGCTTCAAACCAGTCGGTTGACTTAGTTTGCTTCTTGCCAAATGTTGATAGTGCTGTATTGTAGATGGTGTCGCGAAAATGACTCCATCTCTCGGTGGAATTTCCGTTTGTGGGGCCAGGCAGAGTATCCTCTATAGCCTGCATGAATTTGTTGACCTTCTCTTTATTTTGGGTGCCGCTGGTGTCAATGCGTGGTCTTCCTTCTGTTCTGCTTCTGTAGATTCTCTTGGGCTTTATCTTCACCTTGCTGGAAACGAGTGAATGGTCGGTGTCGCAGTCAGCACTATGATAGCTGCAAGTCAGCCGTACATTGCGGAGGTTGCTGCGTTTAGTGAGCACCAGGTCGAGTTGGTGCCAGTTCTTTGATCTGGGGTGCCTCCATGACACCTTGTGTTGAGGTTTCGTGTCAAAGAAGGTGTTGGTCACGCACAGATTATGGTGGCTGCAGAATTCCAAGAGACGTTGTCCATTGTCATTGATCTTCCCAACGCCAAACTGTCCTAGACATGAAGGCCAAGATTTGTGGTCGGAGCCAACCCTGGCATTGAAATCCCCCAGGATAAAAAGATGTTGTTCTGACTTCTTTGCTAAGGTCGTCATAGAACTTGTCTTTAGATTCTGATGCTGCAGTTAGTGTTGGGGCGTAAACGCTTATAATACTAACTGGGCCTGCCTCTGTCTGGAGTTGGAGCTTCAGTATTCTTTCAGTGCCATCACTTGGTGGTATGATGGAATTAAGCAGCTTGTTTCTGATAGCGAAGCCAACTCCATGCTCCCTGGTCTCTCCGCACGGCTTGCCATGCCAGTAGAAAGTGAAATCCCTCTCCTTGATGCTTCCAGATTCTTGGAGTCTGGTCTCTTTGCAGGGCGACAATGTCTATCCCCAGTCTTAGAAGTTCGTTGTTTATCACAGCAGTTTTGCGGGCATCCACAATCTCGTTTAGATCGTCTGAGATGCCAGGGGTCATGGTTCTTACGTTCCATGTTCCCAGCCTTAGGGCCGGTTGTTTTTTTTTTTTCTTGTTGCTAGGTGTATAGATTGCGGTCCATGTGTCAGGATTTTCCCCTAAGCTCCACACACCCTCAGGAGCAGATGAACCGTGGCGAGACACCTTATTGACTGGGGGCTGCCCAGCTTAGGACGGGCGGTAGCTGTCTAGTGAGATACGATGATCTCTCCCACCGTCGGAAGTAGCCCCTGGCGCCTTGCTCTACGCCAATCGAGCATTAAGACTTATAACCGGCAAATGCTGCTTCCCGTGTTGTGTCACCGCTTTACGCGGTGCTGAAGTGACCTCTTCAGGGCACAAGCCTGGGCAATGGAAATCGGAGAACCAGCTGTTGCCCAGTAGCAAGTTCCCCCTCTCCACGTCGCCGATGTTGACCTAAGGGAAAGGCAGTAGCCAATGCAACTTGGCATCGGTGCCGTCGCAGGAGTTGCCAGAACTATGTTGTTTACAACATGGAGCTGCCTTAGGGACTCCATCTCCGGATTTGTCCTCAGGGTTTACTCCCGAAGCCTTTCCCATATGGGTATACCCGCAAGGCAGCGGAGGTTTGAGATTTAGAGTTCCCTATCTTAGAAGAGATACCAACCAAGGCTGACGAGCCTCCTCTGCCCGGGAATCAATAAGGAGGGAAGTCTACCATTCTTCTTTCCTGGCAGTGACCATACTGATCGGATGACCGTAGCCATTGTCTCTACTGAGAGATCCTCTGCCCACCGTCACTGACTTGAAACCATAACCAATAACTATCTGTCGGCTGCTCCCAAGTCCAATCCACCACCTGCTCCCATGGCTTCGCGTTACCCTGTTGGGGGGGGGGGGGCTAAACGGGTACTCCACCTTGCTCAAGTATGTCCCGTAGGCTAGCGGAGGGAAGGAGGCACCTTACTTCTCCTTTGATAGGGTGTACCCCTACCCCGCTACCCTAAATAACAGTCGTATTCTCACACAAAGACATGGTAACAAAAACAAAAAGATTGTTTTACAAGATAATCCAGATCTGAATGCTGACATGCCAGGAAGAAAGTAGGTCTATATACATAGCAGGGATAACAGAGGTAAGAAGAGCTAGAGATGATCCATAGTTCATCAAGCAGCATGTGATATCTATTCTGTGCGTCAGTCCGGTCGTTGCAGTGCACTCGCCGGGATATCTCCAAGTACAGCGGCCTTCCAAGATGTAGACCCTTCCTTTGTTCTCAAAGTCCCAGGTGATTAATAAATCGGAATGGCCATTCTAATGTCCTACACCAGAATGTTTTCACCACAAAGTTCACTGCTGCCGTCACCTCGTGACGTAACTAACACACAGAATTCTCACAAACTGTCTGTCAGGCGACTCTAGACTTCCCCTAAAATATTCTTAACTGCATCACAAACACCGGAGGGTGGTAGCTCCCCACAATCAACAAAGTCAAGTAGACCCGGCTGGGTTTGGAAAATTCTCAGACATTCCATCGCCGTTCAATAATAACAAATAGTCAGTTAGACAATACTAGACCTGTGTTATGTAACATCAATCACACAATAAGTCTTCACTCTGGGCAATAGAGTATGATGTCATCTTGAGGAATCGTGTAAGACTCATAGAATTAACGTCTAAGTAGACGAACGGTTGGTATATCCCATCTGGATCATTCAACTCAGACCTTCGTCGGACTCTCAACCACTGAATCCGTTAGTACGGGCAGATAGATCTCATCTATATATTCATTGGCGTGCTCTTATAGTT
>JACEFZ010022767.1:0-62323 GCA_014155875.1 Cepaea nemoralis
TTTAGTAGAAGGTGTGACGTAATTATGACAATCATGCTATATTAGTAGTAAGAATGATGTAATCATGCTATAATAGTAGTAGGGATTGTGTAATGGAATCATTCATGCTATAATAGTAGTAGGGATTATGTAATGGAACCATTCATGCTATAATAGTATTAGGGATTATGTAATGGAACCATTCATGCTATAATTGTAGTAGGAGTTATTTAATGGTGCAAGTCATGCTATATTTGTAGGCGGAGTGACATAATTGAAACAACATGTTATATTAGTAGTATGAGTAATGTGGTGGCACCAATCAATCTATATTAGTAGGAGTGATATAATGGTACCATTTATGCTATAATAGTAGTAGGAGTGATGTAATAGTACCAATCATGCTATAATGGGGACTTCAAATGAAAACCTTAAAAGTGTGATAGAAATTACAATAACCATGCCATTGTCTAGTAACCTGTCAATAAACGAAAGAAAACAAATATTGTTTTTAAGGATGTCACAAGTGTTAAGCACGTGACATCACGGTGCAGACGAACATGATGACGTCATAATGTCCGTTTAAAGATGAATGTCGCACTTTTTACATGCGTCAAAGAGGAGCAGCGTTCTGTTATCCATATTTTAATAAGTGAAGGGGTAAAACCTATAGAAATTAATCGGCGAATGAAGGTCCAGTATGGTGATGCATGCCTGTCAGTCCAGCAAGCGTATGAGTGGAGTAGGAAGTTTCAAAACTGAGTGACTTCTGCGACACACTGTTCAAGACCAGGTCAGGCACACCGAGTAGTGACAAAGATAATTTATTTTACAGGAATCAATCCAAGCAATTTATCGGCGCTGAAGGACTTGCATTGAACACTCGGGGGATGCGTGGTCTCGAGGTATGGTGTCCGCCTCGAGTGCTGGAGGTCCCGGGTTCAAGCCCCGGTGTGAAGCGGGATTTTTTCACGTGGACTTCTAGTAATAAAATTTCCCCTGGTCTCTGGGTAGTGAGATCGGACACCCGTGTGTTTTGTTGCGCATGTAAAAAATCCCTTGGCAGTTGAAATCGAAAAAGAGTAGCCTAACGGCGGGGCAAAATTTCGAGTTAAAAATCTACCCAAAGTATTTCAGGATCCTCGCCGTGCTACGGAGTTCGTGCACTGAGCTGAGTTTCTCCAAACTCAGGTTTGAGTTAGGAGAAGAACGGAGCACTTATGGGTTACACCCGTGTGCCGTGATGTTGATCCATCGACTAGACTAAACTAAACTAAACGGTGGTGACTACATCGAAAAATGATACATGTGTTCTTTACTTTTTCAGAATATATTCACTCCCCCCCCCCTCACCCCCCCCCCCCCCAAAAAAAAACATTTAAGGTTTTCATTTGAAGACCCCTCGTATAATAGTATTTTTTTTTAAGTTGCATATCCTTTACAATCAACACTAGCATTGTACTGTCGTTGTTGATATCTTGGCAAGGTTTACGTTCAGTAGTTTACCATCGCTTTCTGAACGACCGGCTCCTATACCAACACATTAAAACCAGCGCGACACTATCTGCTGCCAAATCTGTCACTACTGTATTTCGAACGCGGGTAATTGGCATTACGGATCGCGTCTTTAAATATTACAAAAGCGACAGAGAAAGAGAAAATCGACAAAGTAGAGAGATGGACAGCCGATGACAGAGTTACATACTTTACCCTACCAGTTATTAGTCTTTAAATGTTATTTTGTTGTTTTGAAAACTATCGTCATCCAGTGCCTCGCCGGCTGGCCTGGGCGATCATGCTTCTCCACAAATTGCGATCATCTGACGGCAGGATCAATTCGTATGCTAACTCCCTTCCGTGCCTTGACACAAGACTGACAAGAATTTTCTCACACTGTCTTTCTCTATCTCTCTTTCCAATAATCTTTCAGCTTGTCACAAATTATAGGGAATAATATGAACTATTTGACCTTAAAGGTTTGACATATGCCAAAATTCGAAAAGTGTCTTGTTCATTTCAAATGAGGATACTTTGTTCCAGGGGTATACCCCGTGCTGGGGTAATATGAGAGAACATAAAGGAGAACTAGCTGAGTTTCTGTACCAAAACTTCCTTCGGTGATATGATGAAACTATAGGAGAATTAGCTGAGTTGCTGTATTAACACCATCTTTAGTGGTATGAAAGAAACTATAGGAGAACTAGCTGATTTGCTGCATCAACACCTCCTGCGGTGATATGATGAAACTATAGGAGAACTAGCTGATTTGCTGCATCAACACCTCCTGCGGTGATTTGATGAAACTATAGGAGAACTAGCTGATTTGCTGCATCAACACCTCCTGCGGTGATTTGATGAAACTATAGGAGAACTAGCTGATTTGCTGCATCAACACCTCCTGCGGTGATATGATGAAACTATAGGAGAACTAGCTGATTTGCTGCATCAACACCTCCTGCGGTGATTTGATGAAACTATAGGAGAACTAGCTGATTTGCTGCATCAACACCTCCTTCAGTGATATGAAATAAACTATATGAGAACTAGCTGATTTGCTGCATCAACACCTCCTTCGGTGATATGATGAAACTATATGAGAACTAGCTGATTTGCTGCATCAACACCTCCTTCGGTGATATGATGAAACTATATGAGAACTAGCTGATTTGCTGCATCAACACCTCCTTCGGTGATATGAAAGAAACTATATGAGAACTAGTTGAGTTGTTGCAACAACACCCCCTGCGGTGATATGATTAAACTATAGGAGAATTAGCTGAGTTGCTGTATTAACACCATCTTTAGTGGTATGAAAGAAACTATATGAGAACTAGCTGATTTGCTGCATCAACACCTCCTTCGGTGATATGAAAGAAACTATAGGAGAACTAGCTGATTTGCTGCATCAACATCTCCTGCAATGATATGATGAAACTATATGAGAACTAGCTGATTTGCTGCATCAACACCTCCTGCGGTGATATGATGAAACTATATGAGAACTAGTTGAGTTGTTGCAACAACACCCCCTGCGGTGATATGATTAAACTATAGGAGAATTAGCTGAGTTGCTGTATTAACACCATCTTTAGTGGTATGAAAGAAACTATAGGAGAACTAGCTGAGTTGCTGCATCAACACCCCCTTCGGTGATATGAAAGAAACTATATGAGAACTAGCTGAGTTGCTGCATCAACACCCCCTTCGGTGATATGATTAAACTACAGGAGAACTAGCTGAGTTGCTGTAGCAACACCTCCTTCAGTGATATGATGAAACTATAGGAGAACTAGTTGAGTTAGCAAAGACCTTCTGCTGTAATAGTAATGAGCATATAGCAACACTATCTGAGTTGTTACACTGAGCTAACACCTACTATTGTGACAGTAAGCAGTAAATAGCAACATTATTTCAGTTGCTACATTGCGTTAACACCCTCCAGTAACCTGGAGGAATATATTGCAGCACCAGATGAGTTGTTGCAGTGGTCTAACACCCCTAGCAGTGATGTGGTGAATATATTTATGAGCACTGGCTGAGTTCTATGATAGCAGAGAGCATATAGCAACACGTTTTGAGATGTAGCACTGAGCTAAAACCTGCTGCAGTGATATGGTGAAGTTATTTGGACCACTAGTTGAGCTGCTTGCACTGAGCTGACACGGCGTGTAGTGATGTGTTGAAATTATATAGGAGCACAAGTTGAATTGTTTCACTGAGCTAACACAGCGTGCAGTGATACGACGTAACATACAGGAGTACAATTTGAATTGTTTCACTGAGCTAACACAGCGTGCAGTGATACGACGTAACATACAGGAGTACAATTTGAATTGTTTCACTGAGCTAACACAGCGTGCAGTGATACGACGTAACATACAGGAGTACAATTTGAATTGTTTCACTGAGCTAACACAGCGTGCAGTAATACGACGTAACATACAGGAGCACAAGTTGAATTATTTCACTGAGCTAACACAACCTACTAGTTGTGCTGTTGCACTGAGACGGCCTGCAAACATCTGAGGAGGCATACTAAAACATATTTGAGTTTCACATAGCAATAAAAATAGTTCTTGAGTCTAATCACTCATTTAAACCCGATTTACGAGAAAATGGAGCGGCTTTATTTCACTGTCCAAGAAATCACTTTCAATATTGAGTATTTTTTACCAATTTTAGTATCCGTCTGAAGCTATAAGAGGTTTTGGGATGAAAGTCGCTGAGAAGTATATGTTTACACTTTTTTCTAATAAGCAATACTTTATGGTGGTTACTTATGGTGAGACGATTCAAAATATTTTCCTTAGTCTGGTGGAATGAGAAGATGCCAGTCTGGACATGTCTGTGCCCACTCAACAGATAAATTCATATTAATGTTCCAATGATTCCTAGCACCAGAAGTCCCCCAACAAATCATTTTTTTTTTAAAATCAGTATTTCAAAATTCAATATTAAGAATGTACTGAACTGAAAGGATAAACAAGCAAGTCTACCCATACACACACACACAAAAACTCGATTTTGGAGACGACTGGTTATTGAGACAAACGAAATTCGGAAAATGAAATATAAGGTACATATAAAAAGACATTAAAGTCTAGGAGAGGCAATAACGAAGGTTATTGTGCCGTGGAGGCACGGAGGTTGTGTTAAATAATGTACACGTGACAGCAACAGAAGCAGAACATTTGGCTTAAGACAGAGAGAGGTTTTGAAAAACTGTTCGGGGGTAGACGCTCTGCACAGGACTGACCGTTCAATGAGGATTTTAATTATGATGTCAGTTTCAAAGATTTTATTTTCGCTCTTTCCATTTGAACTCAAGCGTAGTCCAGTGCACTGGACTAATGTTTGTGTGTGGATTAGCTTTCTATATTACCAGTGTCCTTTGCCATTTGACGAATCCACTCTGACATCAGAAGTACTTACACTTGTAATTTACGTCGACAAGTCAACAACGAGAAGTCAACATGTTAGTCCAACTGACCAGCGTAGGGGTCACTTAAAGTGCGGTATCAGCAAACCCGATAATAAACAACGAGTGTCATAGATTATTTGTGTAGGGTAGTTTCTCCCCTCGTGTAAGTTTTGTTGTGGTTTATCTTCTGATATATGGACATTTCACACCCACCTCTTAATAACGCGAGCTAGTATATTGGAAGTTATATAACTTTACATCATTATCCCCATATCTTTTATACTGATAGGTAAATACTAACATTATGGCAGATAGAGGGGCTGAGTGGTGTCCGGCTCGAATGCTGGAGGTCCGGAAGTAGTTATAAATGGACGTTTCGGTTATGATTTGCCGGAGCCTCCGGCAATTGACCTTGACCTCGGTTGATTTTCACTCCCCCTCGGTCATATAGTTGGGTGGTGTAAGGGGTGGTATCTAGGTCATATCTAAGGGCGATAATTCTAAGATTTTATGTTTCTAAGGGCAGATAACTATTGAGTGGGAGTATAAAAATTTTAATTAATTATTAAAAAATAAAATAAAATAAATAAAAATAAAAATAAATAACGACGGGGTGCGGGGTGGTGGCGAGGGGGTGGGCGCGTGGGGTGAGACTAGGCTGTTCAGGTTTAAACACTATCATCACAGGGTTACAAATGAAAACCTTAAAATGTAAAGATGGTCGATATTATTGATGTTAGCGGGTATAGCTTAGTGAAATTCAGTTGGTGAGGGATGGGTAGCGGCTATTAGTGCTTTGTAGAGTGTCGTAGTGGCATATACACTATCATCACAGGGTTACAAATGAAAACCTTAAAAAGTAAAAATGGCCGATAATATTGATTTTAGCGGGTATAGCTTAGTGAAATTCGTTGGTGAGGGGTGGGTAGCGGCTATTAGTGATTTTTAGAGTGTCGTAGCTGCCTATACACTATCATCATACGGGGTACAAATGAAAACATTAAAAAGTAAAGATGGCCGATTTTAATGATTTTAGCGGGTATAGCTTACTTAAATTTATTAAGGGGTGGGTAGCGGCTAGTAGTGCTATGTAGAGGGTCGTAGTGACTTATTCACTAACATAACACGTGTTACAAATGAAACCTTGAAAGCTAAAGATCGCTGATTGTAATGGATATAGTGTAGTATCATTCGGCGGTAAGGGGTGGGTACCAGGTATTAGTGGTCAAGCAGTGGTCAAGCAGTGGTCAAGTGGTGGTCAAGTAAGGAAAATTTTAGGGAAAAGTGAATGTAATGATATGATGATGCTTAAAGGGTGGTAAATTAGTGGTCAAGTAGTGGTCAAGTGTTGTCAAGTAAGGAAAATTTTAGGGAAAAGTGATTGTAATGATATGGTGATGATTAAAGGATGGTAAATTAGTGGTCAAGCAGTGGTCAAGTAGTGGTCAAGAAGTGGTCAAGTGAGGAAATTTTAGGGAAAAGTGGTTATAATGATATGGTGATGATTAAAGGGTGGTAAATTAGTGGTCAAGTAGTGGTCAACCAATGGTCAAGTAGTGGTCAAGTGGTCGAGTGACCACTTAAATTGTAGAGGACGATGTCCCTAAGATTATGGTAGTGGTTAAAGTGATCGATGACATGGTCAAGTAGCGGTCAACCAGTGGTCAAGTGGTCGAATGAACACTTAAAAGGTAGAGAAAAGTACGTATATTGAAACGGTGATGGTAATAATGGTCGACAACGGGTCAAGCAGTGGTCAAGTAGTGCTCAACCAGTGGTCAACCGCTCAAGTGAGAAAATTGTAGGGTATGGTACGTGTAGTGAAACAGAGATGGATAAATTAAGTAGTGACGGTGTCAAGTAGTGATCAAGTAGCGGGCAAGACTGGTCAAATGGTCGAGTGACCACTTAAATTGTAAGGGAAAGTACGTGTAGTGAACCTGTGTTGGTTAAAGTGATCGATGACGTGCTCAAGTAGTGGCCAAGTAGTGGTAAATGGTCGAGTGACTACTTAAATTGTCGGTGAAAGTAGGTATAGTGACATGGTGATGATCAAGAGTTGGTCAAGTGGTGCTCAAATTGTGGTCAAGTAGTGGTCAAGTAGTCGAATGACCACTTAAATTATAGGGTATGGTACGTGTAGTGAAACGGTGATGGTAAAATAAGTAAGGACATAGTCAAATAGTGGTCAAGTACTGGTGAAGTAGTGATCAAGTGGTCGAAGGATCACTTAAATTGTAGGGTATGGTATGTGTAGTGACATGATGATGGTTAAAGTGATCGATGAAATGATCAAGACGTTATGCCGACTGCTAAGTTCAGAAAGTAATGTCCTTACTATCGGCAATTTCCCTGACAGGAGCGCCTCGAGCACTGATTTTGTATTGATCAATAGCACCTAGTGGTACAGTCGACACACATGGACAATAGTTACAGCCGGTCAAAGATGGTGTCGCACCCTATCACACATGGGTAATTGCTACAACCAGACTACGTCTCATTCGCTAAAACTGGTCAAATATGGACTTGCAGTCGATCCCATGTGTAATGGTACATCCAAGAAAAGGCTCACTGACTAAAACAATCAAATAATTCCCTGCTTCCGATAACATGTATAATGGTATAGCCAGAACACGGGGTTAATGATTCAACCGGTCAAAGATGGCGATGGATCCAGTGACACGCATAACGATACACGTGGAACACGTCGCTAATAAACGAAATGTTCAAAGACGGCGGCGAATCCGGTCACAGGGGTAATGGTACATCTTAGACACGTGGTTAAGAGGGAAACTATAGAAAAAGGGTGTCCTATCGGTTGTCGAGTCAAGGAACCTAACGTATGATGATCACTGTGTATAGGAGTGAATACACTGCATCATCAACATTGCAGCCGAAGGCTAAAAGGGTCACCCTTCTCTCTCTCTCTCTCTCCTTTCTATAACCGTGTAGTCCTAGTGTTATCCGGTTACACCAAAGGACACTCGGGCATCAATACAACATAAACTGGTCTCGAAAACCCCATACGCGCATGTAAACAAATCACCACAGTGTCCGACTAAGCCTTTCTCATATTCATAGTACAGAGCTGTGATCACAGAGGCTAGTCGGGGAAATCGTATCTGTACGTAACAACTATCGGGTCATACAGCGACGAGTGGGTAGTGGGTGTTAACAGATGCACACAAACACAACAAACTGCCCCGATTCAACCTTAGGCAATGCACGTAACATGACAGGTCACATGTCCGCCGTCATAATCAGCGACGTTATCACGTATCAAATTAGATAGCCACACTTTCATTTCCTTTCTATGTGTCCATAGTGTCTTTACATCTTTCTCCAGAAAACCATTTCCAAGACCAATATATGTTTTTTGTCAGTGTATCTGCTCAGTGCCACACTTCACAACCAGACAAAAGTACACGTTCTATGTACCACTTCAACCGTCAAATAAGAAAATATGTTAGACAAAATATTAAAATTATTGGTCAAATACAGAAATATATCACCCAAACTTATAAAAAGTAGGAACATATGTTAACCAAATGGAAAATATCTTAGCCAAATAGGAAAATTTGTTAGCCAAATAGAAAAAATATTGACCACGTAACGATATATCTTGTCCACACTTATGAAAAGTAGGGAAATTTGTTAGTCAAATGAGAAAAAAGATTGACCAAGTAACGAAATACCCAAACCAAACTTATGAAAAGTACGAAACTTTGTTAAGCAAGTATGAAAATGTATCGACCAAACAGAGAAATATATCACCCAAACTTATAAAAAGTAGGAACATATTTTAACCAAAGGGAAAATACCTTGGCCAAATAGGAAAATTTGTTAGCCAAAGGAGAAAAAAGATTGACCAAGTAACGAAATTCCCCAACCAAACTTATGAAAAGTACGAAACTTTGTTAAGCAAGTATGAAAAGGTATCGTCCAAACAGAGAAATATATCACCTAAACTTATAAAAAGTAGGAACATATGTTAACCAAATGGAAAATATCTTGGGCAAATAGGAAAATTTGTTAGCCAAATGGGGAAAATATTGTCCAAGTAACGAAATATCCCCCAACAAACTTAGGAAAAGTACGAAACTTTGTTAAGCAAGTATGAAAAGGTATCGACCAAGTAGAGAAATATATCACCCAAACTTATAAAAAGTAGGAACATATGTTAACCACAGAGAAAATACCTTGGCCAAATAGGAAAATTTGTTAGCCAAATGAGAAAAAAGATTGACCAAGTAACGAAATACCCCCCCCCCGCCCCCCCCCCCCCCCCAACAAACTTATGAAAAGTACGAAACTTTGTTAAGCAAGTATGAAAAGGTATCGTCCAAACAGAGAAATATATCACCCAAACTTATAAAAAGTAGGAACATATGTTAACCACAGAGAAAATACCTTGGCCAAATAGGAAAATTTGTTAGCCAAATGAGAAAAAAGATTGACCAAGTAACGAAATACCCCCCAACAAACTTAGGAAAAGTACGAAACTTTGTTAAGCAAGTATGAAAAGGTATCGACCAAACAGAGAAATATATCACCTAAACTTATAAAAAGTAAGAACATATGTTAACCAAATGGAAAATATCTTGGCCAAATAGGAAAATTTGTTAGCCAAATGGGGAAAATATTGTCCAAGTAACGAAATATCCCCCAACAAACTTAGGAAAAGTACGAAACTTTGTTAAGCAAGTATGAAAAGGGATCGACCAAACAGAGAAATATATCACCCAAACTTATAAAAAGTAGGAACATATGTTAACCAAATGGAAAATATCTTGGCCAAATAATAAAATTTGTTAGCCAAATAGAAAAAAATATTGACCACGTAACGATATATCTTGTCCACACTTATGAAAAGTAGGAAAATTTGTTAGCCAAATGGGGAAAATATTGACCACGTAACGAAATACCCCCAACAAACTTAGGAAAAGTACGAAAACTTTGTTAAGCAAGTATGAAAAGGTATCGACCAAACAGAGAAATATATCACCCAAACTTATAAAAAGTAGGAACATATGTTAACCAAAGGGAAAATATCTTGGCCAAATAGGAAATATTGTTAGCCAAATAGAAAAAATATTGACCACGTAACGATATATCTTGTCCACACTTATGAAAAGTAGGGAAATTTGTTAGTCAAATGGGGAAAATATTGACCACGTAACGAAATACCCCCCAAAAAAACTTAGGAAAAGTACGAAACTTTGTTAAGCAAGTATGAAAAGGTATCGGCCAAACAGAGAAATATATCACCCAAACTTATAAAAAGTAGGAACATATGTTAACCAAATGGAAAATAGCTTGGCCAAATAGGAAAATTTGTTAGCCAAATAGAAAAAATATTGACCACGTAACGATATAGCTTGTCCACACTTATGAAAAGTAGGGAAATTTGTTAGTCAAATGGGGAAAATATTGACCACGTAACGAAATACCCCCCAACAAACTTAGGAAAAGTACGAAACTTTGTTAAGCAAGTATGAAAAGGTATCGGCCAAACAGAGAAATATAACACCCAAACTTATGAAAAGTAGGAAACTTTGTTAGCCAAAGTGAAAAAAACCTAGGTCAAGTAAGAAAATTCTGATAGCCAAATGTGAAAAGTGTCGGCCAAATACAGAAATTGCTCAACCAAACTTATAAAACGTAGGAAAATTGTTATTCAAACGGGAAAGCTATTGAACAACTAGGAAAATGTAATAGTCAAAGAAGAAGAATATTGAACAAGTAATGAAATATATCATTCAAACTTATGAAAAGTAGGAAGTCCTTGATAACCAAATGTGAAAAATATCACTCAAAGAGAGAAATAGCTCGCCCCAACGTATAAAAAGTAGGAAAATTGTCGGCCAAAGGGGAAAAAGTTAGACCAAATACAGAAATATCTCGACCAAACTTATAGAAATCTAGGAAAAAATTAGTACCCAACACAACTAAAAGGCTGACTAAAGTTATAAAGCCAAACTTATAAAAATAACCAAATAGGAAAACATATTGACCAAGTACAGACATATATCAATCAAACTTATAAACTTGTCGTCCAAAGTGATAAAAAACAAAGAAAGGCTGTCAGCCAGTCTAAGAAATAGGTATGGAAAAGTAAGTCGACCAAGCTCAGAAAAAAAAAGAAAAAAAAAAGGAAATAAAAATATAACTTCTGTAGTCTTGGTCGACTTACTTTTCCATACCTATTTCTTAGACTGGCTGACAGCCTTTCTTTGTTTTTTATCACTTTGGACGACAAGTTTATAAGTTTGATTGATATATGTCTGTACTTGGTCAATATGTTTTCCTATTTGGTTATTTTTATAAGTTTGGCTTTATAACTTTAGTCAGCCTTTTAGTTGTGTTGGGTACTATTTTTTCCTAGATTTCTATAAGTTTGGTCGAGATATTTCTGTATTTGGTCTAACTTTTTCCCCTTTGGCCGACAATTTTCCTACTTTTTATACGTTGGGGCGAGCTATTTCTCTATTTGAGTGATATTTTTCACATTTGGTTATCAAGGACTTCCTACTTTTCATAAGTTTGAATGATATATTTCATTACTTGTTCAATATTCTTCTTCTTTGACTATTACATTTTCCTAGTTGTTCAATAGCTTTCCCGTTTGAATAACAATTTTCCTACGTTTTATAAGTTTGGTTGAGCAATTTCTGTATTTGGCCGACACTTTTCACATTTGGCTATCAGAATTTTCTTACTTGACCTAGGTTTTTTCACTTTGGCTAACAAAGTTTCCTACTTTTCATAAGTTTGGGTGTTATATTTCTCTGTTTGGCCGATACCTTTTCATACTTGCTTAACAAAGTTTCGTACTTTTCCTAAGTTTGTTGGGGGGTATTTCGTTACGTGGTCAATATTTTCCCCATTTGACTAACAAATTTCCCTACTTTTCATAAGTGTGGACAAGCTATATCGTTACGTGGTCAATATTTTTTCTATTTGGCTAACAAATTTTCCTATTTGGCCAAGCTATTTTCCATTTGGTTAACATATGTTCCTACTTTTTATAAGTTTGGGTGATATATTTCTCTGTTTGGCCGATACCTTTTCATACTTGCTTAACAAAGTTTCGTACTTTTCCTAAGTTTTTTTGGGGGGTATTTCGTTACGTGGTCAATATTTTCCCCATTTGACTAACAAATTTCCCTACTTTTCATAAGTGTGGACAAGATATATCGTTACGTGGTCAATATTTTTTCTATTTGGCTAACAATATTTCCTATTTGGCCAAGATATTTTCCATTTGGTTAACATATGTTCCTACTTTTTATAAGTTTGGGTGATATATTTCTCTGTTTGGTCGATACCTTTTCATACTTGCTTAACAAAGTTTTCGTACTTTTCCTAAGTTTGTTGGGGGTATTTCGTTACGTGGTCAATATTTTCCCCATTTGGCTAACAAATTTTCCTACTTTTCATAAGTGTGGACAAGATATATCGTTACGTGGTCAATATTTTTTTCTATTTGGCTAACAAATTTTATTATTTGGCCAAGATATTTTCCATTTGGTTAACATATGTTCCTACTTTTTATAAGTTTGGGTGATATATTTCTCTGTTTGGTCGATCCCTTTTCATACTTGCTTAACAAAGTTTCGTACTTTTCCTAAGTTTGTTGGGGGATATTTCGTTACTTGGACAATATTTTCCCCATTTGGCTAACAAATTTTCCTATTTGGCCAAGATATTTTCCATTTGGTTAACATATGTTCTTACTTTTTATAAGTTTAGGTGATATATTTCTCTGTTTGGTCGATACCTTTTCATACTTGCTTAACAAAGTTTCGTACTTTTCCTAAGTTTGTTGGGGGGTATTTCGTCCCTTGGACAATATTTTCCCCATTTGGCTAACAAATTTTCCTATTTGGCCAAGATATTTTCCATTTGATTAACATATGTTCCTACTTTTTATAAGTTTGGGTGATATATTTCTCTGTTTGGACGATACCTTTTCATACTTGCTTAACAAAGTTTCGTACTTTTCATAAGTTTGTTGGGGGGTATTTCGTTACTTGGATCAATATTTTTCTCCATTTGGCTAACAAATTTTCCTATTTGGCCAAGGTATTTTCTCTGTGGTTAACATATGTTCCTACTTTTTATAAGTTTGGGTGATATATTTCTCTGTTTGGACGATACCTTTTCATACTTGCTTAACAAAGTTTCGTACTTTTCATAAGTTTGTTGGGGGGTATTTCGTTACTTGGTCAATCTTTTTTCTCATTTGGCTAACAAATTTTCCTATTTGGCCAAGGTATTTTCTCTGTGGTTAACATATGTTCCTACTTTTTATAAGTTTGGGTGATATATTTCTCTACTTGGTCGATACCTTTTCATACTTGCTTAACAAAGTTTCGTACTTTTCCTAAGTTTGTTGGGGGATATTTCGTTACTTGGACAATATTTTCCCCATTTGGCTAACAAATATTCCTATTTGCCCAAGATATTTTCCATTTGGTTAACATATGTTCCTACTTTTTATAAGTTTAGGTGATATATTTCTCTGTTTGGACGATACCTTTTCATACTTGCTTAACAAAGTTTCGTACTTTTCATAAGTTTGGTTGGGGAATTTCGTTACTTGGTCAATCTTTTTTCTCCTTTGGCTAACAAATTTTCCTATTTGGCCAAGGTAATTTCCCTTTGGTTAAAATATGTTCCTACTTTTTATAAGTTTGGGTGATATATTTCTCTGTTTGGTCGATACATTTTCATACTTGCTTAACAAAGTTTCGTACTTTTCATAAGTTTGGTTTGGGTATTTCGTTACTTGGTCAATCTTTTTTCTCATTTGACTAACAAATTTCCCTACTTTTCATAAGTGTGGACAAGATATATCGTTACGTGGTCAATATTTTTTCTATTTGGCTAACAAATTTTCCTATTTGGCTAAGATATTTTCCATTTGGTTAACATATGTTCCTACTTTTTATAAGTTTGGGTGATATATTTCTGTATTTGACCAATAATTTTAATATTTTGTCTAACATATTTTCTTATTTGACGGTTGAAGTGGTACATAGAACGTGTACTTTTGTCTGGTTGTGAAGTGTGGCACTGAGCAGGTACACTGACAAAAAACATATATTGGTCTTGGAAATGGTTTTCTGGAGAAAGATGTAAAGACACTATGGACACATAGAAAGGAAATGAAAGTGTGGCTATCTAATTTGATACGTGATAACGTCGCTGATTATGACGGCGGACATGTGACCTGTCATGTTACGTGCATTGCCTAAGGTTGAATCGGGGCAGTTTGTTGTGTTTGTGTGCATCTGTTAACACCCACTACCCACTCGTCGCTGTATGACCCGATAGTTGTTACGTACAGATACGATTTCCCCGACTAGCCTCTGTGATCACAGCTCTGTACTATGAATATGAGAAAGGCTTAGTCGGACACTGTGGTGATTTGTTTACATGCGCGTATGGGGTTTTCGAGACCAGTTTATGTTGTATTGATGCCCGAGTGTCCTTTGGTGTAACCGGATAACACTAGGACTACACGGTTATAGAAAGGAGAGAGAGAGAGAAGGGTGACCCTTTTAGCCTTCGGATGCAATGTTGATTATGCAGTGTATTCACTCCTATACACAGTGATCATCATACGTTAGGTTCCTTGACTCGACAACCGATAGGACACCCTTTTTCTATAGTTTCCCTCTTAACCACGTGTCTAAGATGTACCATTACCCCTGTGACCGGATTCGCCGCCGTCTTTGAACATTTCGTTTATTAGCGACGTGTTCCACGTGTATCGTTATGCGTGTCACTGGATCCATCGCCATCTTTGACCGGTTGAATCATTAACCCCGTGTTCTGGCTATACCATTATACATGTTATCGGAAGCAGGGAATTCTTTGATTGTTTTAGTCAGTGAGCCTTTTCTTGGATGTACCATTACACATGGGATCGACTGCAAGTCCATATTTGACCAGTTTTAGCGAATGAGACGTAGTCTGGTTGTAGCAATTACCCATGTGTGATAGGGTGCGACACCATCTTTGACCGGCTGTAACTATTGTCCATGTGTGTCGACTGTACCACTAGGTGCTATTGATCAATACAAAATCAGTGCTCGAGGCGCTCCTGTCAGGGAAATTGCCGATAGTAAGGACATTATTTTCTGAACTTAGCAGTCGGCATAACGTCTTGATCATTTCATCGATCACTTTAACCATCATCATGTCACTACACATACCATACCCTACAATTTAAGTGATCCTTCGACCACTTGATCACTACTTCACCAGTACTTGACCACTATTTGACTATGTCCTTACTTATTTTACCATCACCGTTTCACTACACGTACCATACCCTATAATTTAAGTGGTCATTCGACTACTTGACCACTACTTGACCACAATTTGAGCACCACTTGACCAACTCTTGATCATCACCATGTCACTATACCTACTTTCACCGACAATTTAAGTAGTCACTCGACCATTTACCACTACTTGGCCACTACTTGAGCACGTCATCGATCACTTTAACCAACACAGGTTCACTACACGTACTTTCCCTTACAATTTAAGTGGTCACTCGACCATTTGACCAGTACTTGCCCGCTACTTGATCACTACTTGACAACGTCACTACTTAATTTATCCATCTCTGTTTCACTACACGTACCATACCCTACAATTTTCTCACTTGAGCGGTTGACCACTGGTTGAGCACTACTTGACCACTGCTTGACCCCGTTGTCGACCATTTTACCATCACCGTTTCAATATACGTACTTTTCTCTACCTTTTAAGTGTTCATTCGACCACTTGACCACTGGTTGACCGCTACTTGACCATGTCATCGATCACTTTAACCACTACCATAATCTTAGGGACATCGTCCTCTACAATTTAAGTGGTCACTCGACCACTTGACCACTACTTGACCATTGGTTGACCACTACTTGACCACTAATTTACCACCCTTTAATCATCACCATATCATTATAACCACTTTTCCCTAAAATTTCCTCACTTGACCACTTCTTGACCACTACTTGACCACTGCTTGACCACTAATTTACCATCCTTTAATCATCACCATATCATTACAATCACTTTTCCCTAAAATTTTCCTTACTTGACCAACACTTGACCACTACTTGACCACTAATTTACCACCCTTTAAGCATCATCATATCATTACAATCACTTTTCCCTAAAATTTTCCTTACTTGACCACCACTTGACCACTGCTTGACCACTGCTTGACCACTAATACCTGGTACCCACCCCTTACCGCCGAATGATACTACACTATATCCATTACAATCAGCGATCTTTAGCTTTCAAGGTTTCATTTGTAACACGTGTTATGTTAGTGAATAAGTCACTACGACCCTCTACATAGCACTACTAGCCGCTACCCACCCCTTAATAAATTTAAGTAAGCTATACCCGCTAAAATCATTAAAATCGGCCATCTTTACTTTTTAATGTTTTCATTTGTACCCCGTATGATGATAGTGTATAGGCAGCTACGACACTCTAAAAATCACTAATAGCCGCTACCCACCCCTCACCAACGAATTTCACTAAGCTATACCCGCTAAAATCAATATTATCGGCCATTTTTACTTTTTAAGGTTTTCATTTGTAACCCTGTGATGATAGTGTATATGCCACTACGACACTCTACAAAGCACTAATAGCCGCTACCCATCCCTCACCAATGAATTTCACTAAGCTATACCCGCTAACATCAATAATATCGACCATCTTTACATTTTAAGGTTTTCATTTGTAACCCTGTGATGATAGTGTTTAAACCTGAACAGCCTAGTCTCACCCCACGCGCCCACCCCCTCGCCACCACCCCGCACCCCGTCGTTATTTATTTTTATTTTTTATTTATTTTATTTTATTTTTTAATAATTAATTAAAATTTTTATACTCCCACTCAATAGTTATCTGCCCTTAGAAACATAAAATCTTAGAATTATCACCCTTAGATATGACCTAGATATCACCCCTTACACCACCCAACTATAGGACCGAGGGGGAGTGAAAATCACCCAAGGTCAAGGTCAATTGCTGGAGGCTCCGGCAAATCATAACCGAAACGTCCATTTATAACTACTTCCGGATTCAAGCCCCAGTGAGGGCCGGGAGTTTTTCACGTGGACTTCTAGTAACAAAATTTCCCCTGGTCTCTGGGTAGTGAGATCGGACACCCGTGTGTATTGTTGCGCACGTAAAGAATCCCTTGGCAATTGGAAATTGAAAAAAAAAGAGTAGCTTAAGGGCGCTGCCCGGGCAAAATTTTCGAATTAAAAATCTACCCAAAGTATTTCAGGATTATCGCCGGTACTAAAGAGTTCGTGCACTGAGCTGAGATTCTCCAGACTCAGGCTTGAGTTAGGAGTAGAATGGAGCACTTATGGGTTACACCTGTGTGCCGTGATGTTGATTCGTCGATTAAACTAAACTAAATAGAGATTAAGTCTTTACATATTTGAGGCCACTGCATAACGAATAGCGATTTCCAGTTCTCTTCCTCTCAGGCTTTTCTTAGTAGACAAATAAGTTGGTTGCATATCCTTTACAGGCCGTTGCATCAACCCCAGCATGGTTTAGCTGTTTGTGATTTCTCGGCAAGTTTACGTTTAGTGGTTTGTCGTTGCTTAGTGAACGACCGGCATTCATACTATTGTATGAAAACCAGCTAAAGAGGATCTGCTTCGAAATCGTCCGCAGCTGTGTTTCGAACGCAATATGCGAAATTGCGAATTGCGTTCGTAACGCATTAGCCACAGCGCCAGCCTGTAAATTAAACAGTATCAGTGTATTGAGGAGGGACCATCCACAGCGCCGGCCTGTAAACTAAACAGTATCAATTTATTGAGGCGGGAACTCCCACAGCGCCGGATTGTAAACTAAACAGTATCAATGTACTGAGGCAGGAACTCCCACAGAGCCGGCCTGTAAACTAAACAGTATCAATGTATTGAGGCGGGAACTCCCACAGCGCCGGCTTGTAAACTAAACAGTATCAATGTATTGAGGCGGAAATTCCCACAGAGCTGGCCTGTAAACTAAACAGTATCAATGTATTAAAGCAGGAACCCCCTCAGAGCCGGCTTGTAAACTAAACAGTATCAATGTATTGAGGCGGGAACTCCCACATAACTGGCATGTAAACTAAACAGTATCAATGTATTGAGGCGGGAACTCCCACATAACTGGCATGTAAACTAAACAGTATCAATGTATTGAGGCAGGCACTCCCACATAGCTGGTGTCAACGTCTCGCATGCACACAGGTATTCTACTGTGTATACGCGCTCAAGAAAACATCAGTCGTGCGTATGGGTTTTCACAATTTATTCAGGCGAACCTGATCATCGTACAATGTGCACACGGGCGGTGAATTCATTACATACATATACAAATGCCGCCTTACAAACGCTTATAGCTCACAGTCAATTGCAGAAGTCCTACACTAGCTATCTTCAAACTAGCACTCTCGCAAAAGATATACACTCGCTCTAGAAAACACAACGTCCTTCCCCTGAAACTGTCTGAGTCCCGTCTGACGTTCTCAAACTGGTCGGCAGGTCTCGTGGTACTGGATCCCGTGCCTTTCGTGACCACCGTGCTGTCTTAGCAGTCACGTCGTACTGCAGTCCGTCCGTGTTAGGTTGGGTCATTCAGTGTAATGACGTCTAGTCCGTTCAGGGCAGTGTCCCGTGAACTTATGTCCCCTCCTATCACTCGGTCTTGTCCTGTCGGTGTCATGTCTAGGACATGCCTGTGTCCCCACCTAAGTCCTGTCTATAATCTATCTACTGTCCTGTAGATGTCCTATCTTATGACCGCTCTGTGTCCTCACTTATGTCCTTACCTATGTCCTGTATATCGTTACCTCTGTAGTCCTAACTCTATTCTGTACCTTGTCCTCTCTATGCCCTGTACCTATTCTCCCAACACCTTGACAGCTGGCCTGTAAACTAAACAGTATCAATGTACTGAGGCGGGAACTCCCACAGCGCCGGCTTCTAAACTAAACAGTATCAATGTATTGAGGTGGGAACTCCCACATAGCTGGCCTGTAAACTAAACAGTATCAATGTACTGAGGCGGGAACTCCAACAGCGCCGGCTTCTAAACTAAACAGTATCAATGTACTGAGGCGGGAACTCCCACAGCGCCGGCTTCTAAACTAAACAGTATCAATGTATTGAGGCATGAACTCCCACATAGCTGGCCTGTAAACTAAACAGTATCAATGTACTGAGGCGGGAACTCCCACAGCGCCGGCTTCTAAACTAAACAGTATCAATGTATTGAGGCGGGAGCTCCCAAATAGCTGGCCTGTAAACTAAACAGTATCAATGTTCTGAGGCGGGAACTCCCACAGCGCCGGCTTCTAAACTAAATAGTATCAATGTATTGACGTAGGCACTCCCACATAGCTGGCCTGTAAACTAAACAGTATCAATGTACTGAGGCGGGAACTCCCACAGCGATGGCTTCTAAACTAAACAGTATCAATGTATTGAGGCGGGAACTCCCACATAGCTGGCCTGTAAACTAAACAGTACCAATGTATTGAGGCAGACACTCCCGCATAGCTCGCCTGTAAACTAAACAGTATCAGTGTTTTGAGGCGGGAACTCCCACAGCGCCGGCTAGTAAACTAAACAGTATCAATGTATTGAGGCGAGAACTCCCACATAGCTGGCCTGTAAACTAAACAGTATCAATGTATTGAGGCAGGCACTCTCGCATAGCTGGCCTGTAAACTAAACAGTATCAATGTATTGAGGCGAGAACTCCCACATAGCTGGCCTGTAAACTAAACAGTATCAATGTATTGAGGCGAGAACTCCCACATAGCTGGCCTGTAAACTAAACAGTATCAATGTACTGAGGCGGGAACTCCCACAGCGCCGGCTTCTAAACTAAACAGTATCAATGTATTGAGGCGGGAACTCCCACATAGCTGGCCTGTAAACTAAACAGTATCAATGTATTGAGGCGGGAACTTCCACATAGCTGGCCTGTAAACTAAACAGTATCAATGTACTGAGGCGGGAACTCCCACAGCGCCGGCTTCTAAACTAAACAGTATCAATGTATTGAGGCGGGAACTCCCACATAGCTGGCCTGTAAACTAAACAGTATCAATGTACTGAGGCGGGAACTCCCACAGCGCTGGCTAGTAAACTAAACAGTATCAATGTATTGAGGCGGGAACTCCCACAGCGCCGGCTAGTAAACTAATCAGTATCAATGTATTGAGGCTGGAACTCCCACAGCGCTGGCTTCTAAACTAAACAGTATCAATGTATTGAGGCGGGAGCTCCCACATAGCTGGCCTGTAAACTAAACAGTATCAATGTATTGAGGCGGGAACTCCCACAGAGTTGAGCTGGTCGAAGAAAAACTCATCCTGCCACTGCTAATTATCGAACTCGGACCACTGTCTTGGTAAGCATCCGCTATAACCTCTGTGCTACCTGATTCTATTGTATCATTACCTGTACTTTCAGTGACCATTATTTGTATGAACTTGTTTACCCAGCGAACCAAACAGCTCGACCTGGTAGAATCAGGGTACATGTCAGCGACTACATCGACACGTTCCTGGGGAAACCCTGCGCACTCATCCCAGCATCCCACAAGGCCACTAAGTTCACCTGCGACCTGCCCTCTACCGGCCGCTATTTGGGAGTCATCAACACACAAGGACAGATCACTCTGTGTGAGGTGTATGTGTACGGTAAGTGACCTTTATTCTTCTACATATTTTTATTTTATTTTTGGCATTCTTTCGTTTTGAACTCAAGCGTAGTCCATACACTAGACAGATTTTTGCGTTTGAGCGAGCTTTCCTTATTGCCAGTGTCCCTCACCATCAAGCAAACCCACTCCGATAGCTGAGGTACTTGTAATGTGTACGTCCCCAAGTCAAGGATAAGAAGTCAACATGTTAATCCAACTGACCGTATGGACAACCCTTCGAGGCCATTGCGACAGCTGATAAATAAATTTGCACGTTTTTTTTTTTCTTTTGGCGCTCAAGAAATTGAAATAAATAAATAGAGAATAGAGGACGCACTAAACAACATGGAAACTGAAAACTACAGTTACCCTACCGCGGATTCGAACCTATCACATCGAAGTGAAGGCAGGGCCTCGTGCAGGAGCAAGTGAATACTGGCGCAAGACCTCTTTGCACGGGTGTCTTATTAACTATTAACTGATATGTCGCGGCATTTCTAACGACTGCAATGGGGCAGAGATCTTCACATGACTATAGAATGCTGCTGCCTATGCTTCATTGTGAGGCGGAGAAGGATAAAGACATGGTGATGGAAGAGGGGGGAGAAGAAGGAAGAAGAAGAAAGAAGAATGACGAATGAAGAAAGAAAGAAAGAAAGAAAGAAAGAAAGAAAGAAAGAAAGAAAGAAAGAAAGAAAGAAAGAAAGAAAGAAGAAGAAGGAAGACAGACAGACAGACAGACAGACAGACAGACAGACAGACAGACAGGCAGGCAGACAGACAGACAGACAGGCAGGCAGACAGACAGACAGACAGACAGAATACTATCTAGATATGGTTTGTAACTGTATGGGAAGGAAGCGTAGCGAAAAAATAAGTAACTGGTTACCCAACCTCGTTGTTGCATAACCTAGAATATGTGAAGTTCAAACACGTCACCTGCCAGAGAATGCATGTCATGAGACTACCTTTATTTATTTGTCTTATTCCAACCCCCCTCTCCCGTCTCCCTCATGATCAGGTTCTGTTTGACAACATATTCCACTGCTGGATTTGCTTCCACAACCTACCAAGGTAGAGATCCGGGCAACATTTTTAAGCCACTATACACTCAATAGGAGAACGATTGGTGCTGTTAACTCTAGACCTTCTAGCACAGGGGTTCTCACACTTTTCTTATGATGAGAACGAACAAATACTTGTCCTTGTGTTTTCTTTAAAGTCGCATATCCTTTACAGGACGTTGCAGTCAACACCAGCATTTTACTGCCGTTGTTGATGTCTTTGCAAGGTTTACGTTCAGTAATTTGCCATTACTTTCTGAACGTCCGGCTCCTATATACAACCACGTTATAACCAACGCGACACGGTTTGCTGCCAAATCGATCACGGCTGTGTTTCAAACGCAGGTAAGCGGCATTACGAATCGCGTCCGCAACGCCATGACCTAGAATATGTCCGTGTGATTACCCGTTGTCAAAAGTCGACTCCACACAGAAGAACGGATAATTAATTTACCATCTGATTACTCACTGTCAAACAGAAGAAGGAACAACTATATCAAATTAAAAATTAATTACTGGACAATTAATGGCAGTTTTAATTACTTTGGGTTTTTATATTCTTCTGCCATTTGCCTCTGTTGGATCATATGCCTTCAACCAACTTCATCCTTCCGTCTTATCTGTTGTTATCGCCTGCAGCTCCACCCCTTCCCCCAGCCCATCATCTGTCTCTAATTCTACTGCCATGTGTCTTAAGGTCACCCTCTATTTCGTTTGATGTGTGGGTTCCAGCTACACTATTATCAGGTTTTCTGTATGTGTGTGCTGTCCCGCGCCAGTTTCTCTCTACTTTTTGGAGTTTTTCTAGCTTTTCCATAAGCTCCTCTTTAGTAATTATCTTATACCACTGAATTATCTTCTAGATACGTTAAGTATTCTTCTCAGAAATCACATTTCCTTTGTAATTTTTCTGTTCTCTTTTTCTGTCATTGTGCAGGTTTTGTAATGGTAGATGTGTAGTTTATTACAAACTATTCTATTTGTTCTCCATGCTTATGACCCATACTGCAGTGCTAACTGAACTTGAGAGTTACATATTCTAATTTTGGTTCAACTCGTAGTTTTCATGTAATTTCTTTTTATTTTTACAAATTTCCATAAGCGACAAAAGCTTATCCTTGGTATAAGTATATAATGTCTTTAGAAGCTGAGCACGTGTCCTGTGGAGTTGTTAGGGTACCAGCTTCACATATCGTAGATCATAAATTCTATCCCTCAATATGGCAATGGGTTTTTGTTTGTCGAAATGTCCATTCCAGCCTGTAAACTAGAAAAACCCGCCTCACTATACAGTGCTACATTTTCCTTAATGACAACTTTAAAAGTTGTATGTCTTTAAAATATCCCTAAATCCCTGAATGTCTTTAGATTCATGCAGACACATCTAGCACTGTTTCAAGCACCACCAATGCATTATGCTGTACAAGTTAAGAACCGTTCTTGGAGCAAATCAATGACATAATGGCTGTATTAGCATGTCTGCTTTCATCCACATCTGTGGTGATGTATGTTAAAATCATTGATCACGTGTTGATTCGTGTCAGAACAAATGACAACTGGAAACATAGAGAAGCACATCGAGTGATTAAGCAGATCTTTCTTGTGAAACGAGCTGGAGGAAATGAACATATAAAGCAACAACAACAAAAATCAGCCATCTCATATTTGCCAAGAAGATGATATTCTTGGACACAGGGCAAGCTTCAAACAAAGAAGAAATATCGCGGAGTATGTATAGGTCACATACTTAAGGCCGTAGCCTACAACAAACCAGTTCTTTTATAGAATTTTAAACATTTGTATACCACGCACTGTGCTGACTGTGATACGGATCACTCTTTGGTTGTTGCAAGGGTTAGACTGAGACCAAAGAGAATCTACACAGCTAAACACAAGTCTAGCCCCAGGATTAAGATTATTAACACTCACAATCCTGAAAAGTGCTTTCAGTTTCAACAGCAACTTGAAGACGCTTTCACTGATACACCAGAAAATTGTACAATAAATTAAAAGTGGGGTCAACTTAAGGAAACTCTTTATAAAACTTCTGTAGGGGATTACGACACTGTGGATCATAAGAGGCAGGACTGGTTTGTGGCAAACAGCCAGACTCTGCAGCCCTTGATTGATAAGAAGAAGATAGCTCTCTTAAGAAACAAGGAAAGACAACGCATAACACTCTGAGTGAGCTAAAACAAGCTAGGAAGGATGTGCAAAAGGCTGCCAGGCAGTGTGTAAATGATTATTGGATCAAGTTATATGAGTCCATTCAAATCGCAAGTGATAAGGGAAACATCAGAAGCATGTATGAAGGAATAAAGAAAGCATGTGGTCCAGTGATCAAAAGAAGTGCACCATTGAAAACCTTGACTGGAGAAATCATAACTTATAAGAAACAGCAAATGGACAGATGGTTAGAGCACTATTTGGAGCTTTACTCAAGGGAGACCAAATTAGCGGATGATGCCCTCAACTTCATAGAGGCTCTACCAACTCTTGACCACTTGGACACACTTCACACCATAACAGAACTTAAGTGTGCTATAAATGAACTTGCATCTGGCAAGACTCCAGGTAAGGATGGGATTCCACTAGAGATAATCAGGAGTGGGGCAAGACACACTCACTCTACAGATCCACCAGCTAATAGAGCTATGCTGGCGAGAAGGACAAGTCCCACAGGATTTCAAAGCATCATAACACTGTACAAGAACAAGGGCGATCGGAGCGACTGCAACAACTATAGGGGTATCTCACTTCTGTGTATTGTTGGAAATGTATTTGCCAGAATGGTTCTGCGCAGACTTCAAGTCCTAGGAGATCTAGTCTACCCCGAATCACTGTGTGGTTTTCGACAGAACCGATCTACCATTGATATGATATTCTCATTGTGACAAATGCAAGAAAAATGCCGTGAACAGAATCAACCACTGTTTATTGCCTTCATCGACCTCACAAAGGCATTTGATTTGGTCAGTCGTGAGGGTCTGTTCAAGGCACTAAAGAAGATTGGCTGTCCACCAACTCTTCTGTCCATTGTGTAATCATTCCACAGGCATGAAGGGTATAATCAAGTTTGATGGTGCAACTTCTGAAGAGTTTGAAATCAAGAGTGGAGTTAAGCAATGGTTGTGTACTAGCTCCCACCCTCTTTGGAATATACTTTTCACTTCTACTAAAATATGCCTTTCATGATCAGGGTGGTGGTATATACATTTACTCACGTTCAGATGGCGGCCTCTACAATGCTCAGAGATTGAAGGCCAAGACCAAAATTAGCAGGGTACTGATCAGAGAGTTGCTTTTTGCAGATGATGCTGCAGTTACGACCCACTCTGAGGAAGAATTGCAATGTCTACTATCTGCATTCTCCAATGCTTGTTCTGAATTTGGTTTAACAATTAGCAAAAAGAAGACACAGATTATGTCACAAGGTGCACATGGGGTACCATCAATCTTTATTGACGACGCCGAACTAGAGATGGTAGACCATTTTACATATCTAGGATCAGTAGGTAAATAGCAAATTATCCCTAGATCAGGAAATCAACATCCAGGATTGGTAAGGCAGCAACAACAATGAACAGGTTAAGAAAAAGAGTCTGGGAGAACAGGAAGCTTACTGCCAAAACAAAAGTCCTTGTCTATCAAGCCTGTGTCCTTAGTACTCTTCTTTATGGCAGTGAAACCTGGACAACTTACTCACACCAAGAGAAACGTTTAAACAGCTTTCATATGCGGTGTCTGCGAAGAATTCTTGGTATTAAGTGGCAAGACAAAATCACAAATACTGAAGTATTGGAAAGATCAGGTTGTGTGACAGTTTATTCCATGCTCAGTCTTCGTAGACTTAGATGGATAGGACATCTTAGGAGTATGGATGATGGTAGAATACCAAAGGACATCTTTTTTGGTGAATTACAGATGGGTAAGAGATCTCAGGGTCGGTCTCTACTACGATACAAAGATGTGTGCAAGCGGGACATGATTGATACAGGCATTGATAATGCACAGTGGGAGCAAGTCGCCGCTGAACGTGTTGCATGGAGGGCAAAGATCAGAAATGGAATAAAGACAAAGGAGAAAATTATTGCAGATAAGTCACACAGCAAGCGTGTGAGACGTAAAATAGTGCATGATGGTGGAAATGACCACGTGTTCACATACACCCACTATGAACGGACATTTACAGTGCTAATTGGCCTTATCAGTCACATTCGCTACCGCCATAGGTAAAAGTTATTATGCCTTTTTGAAGCAAAACTATCGTCTGTCAAGACGGCAAGGTGCCAATGAATGAATGAATGAATGAATGAATGAATGAATGAATAAATGAATGAATGAATGAATGAATGAATGAATGAATGAATGAATGAATGAATGAATGACATTGTCCCTTTATTTCTCAACATAATTTCCACCAACATTGATACACTTATCCCATAGTTTTATCAGTTCTCCCAAACCGAAGGCAGTAAATCTACGTGCCCTGTTTTCATTTACCTGCCATCCCACAGAACTGTGTGACTTACTTATTGACTCGCCTGCGTAACGTTTTCTACCCAACTATGCACCGCTTTACTGAAAATTCGCTAAGGACTATGTCCACTGAAAACTACCTTGGCGGGAGACATTTCGCTGAATGACGCCGAAGTTGAATGTGAAGTGAAAACGTGGTTTAGAAAACAGAGCACGCAGTTCTCTACAGCCGGTTTGGGAGAACTGATAAAAACTATGGGATAAGTGCATCAATGTTGATGGAAATTATGTTGAGCAATAAAGAGACAATGTAAATACAAATAACTGGTTTCAAGTTGTCATCATATTTAGTTATTTTTCTATCGCCATTTGTGACTTACTTATTAACTTACCCTCGTATGATACATAATTTAAATTTCAGTACAGCAAAATCTACTTACACCGGTGTTATAAAAACTGATCCTCTTGCTTGTTACCTCGCTAGCATTTGATTGGTTTACTCATAAGAACACCCTTCCATTCACTATTCCTTTTACTGACTTTTTTCAGTGTGCTCAAATTATACATTCGGTATGAACTGTTCACGTGAGTGCTCTTGCGCAGATCCCGGGGAAGTCTGCAATGGTATCACTGGCTCATGCAATAGTGGATGTAGAGATGGATACACAGGGATCTCATGCACAGCAAGTATGTTTTGTTTTTCTACTTCATCCTGCACATTTGTGTTCATCCTATACACGGCAAATTATTTTGTGTTGGTCGCATAAGTCCTGCAAAACGGGGAAGGGGGATGGAATTGGGGGGGGGGGGAATTATGTTATGTTATTATGTCTATGCATAATCTATTATCTAAAATAATTCGGTCACTGAGATGTGTTCCATATTTTCCGTTATCATAGAGCAGACGCTTGAAACTGCCGGCCCGCATGTTGTACAAGGCCCGGAAATCGTTTGATCTGATCTGACAATGCAATCGCGGCCATTACTCGAAATTAATTCAATCGAGGAGCTTACTCAGAGTTACTCTCTAAGTATGGTGATCTTGTTTGTCACTACAAAGAGCTATGGCCGAGTCGCGGGAACATGCTCCTTTGGTGTTAGTAAATGCAGGGTGAAGTCCAGCAGTTCATGAAGATGAAGATAAAACCTGTCAGGGGACTCAATGATAGCTTGCGGCTGTGTGATCTACCGTTCAGGGCCAACATTACCAAGAAGCTGCAGAACTGTTTCTCAGTTCCCTACTTTCAAATGTAAAATTATTTGAAACTATATTAAGGCTGTTGAAAGTGCAGCTCGAAAGGAAGAATACGACACATTTCCCAAATGTTCAACGTGTAACCAGCTGATGGGCCTGATAGCCTACAATGCGAAATCACCCAGCCACAAAGCGATGGTGAGCTGAAAGCTGAGCACTGAACACAAAAAGCTCTCACTGTTTGAGTTTTTTCTATAAACGTTACATAAGCAATAATAAATTCCCCACTTTGAAGAGACGTACACTGAAATATGCAACTGTGTCCAAAACAGCTTACAGCTGTTAGCAAATTCTTTTCAAAACTTACTATTGCAAAGAACCGACTGAGTTCCAGACTGAAACCTGGCAGAGAGGTTGAGCGTAACATCACCATAAATACCAGCTAACATCCCACGCCAAAGACAAGCAGTTCCATCCTTTACATTACGGTTGAGTTAATTAAATATTTGACCAAATATGGCAGGCTAATTGTTAAGTTGATAATTGTGTATGGTTCGCGAAATGATGTTATAAAAATCCAATGACCGTTGGCAGACAAAAGTTTCCCCGTTCCTCTCGTTGGGGATGTTGACGTTTCAACATGCATACATGGGAATCACATTATAAAACACGTATTAGTTTTATTGTATCATACAGCGATGGAAATGTGAATGCATTTTTCTATAGCACGCAAGCTATTTAAGTTAGCTTATTACTTCCTACATGACGACCTCACTTTGTTTGCTACGGTATGTAACTACTAATGAACGTTGAGACCCGGTCCTCGTTTTCCATTAAGCACAACGGCTAGTGGCGTACGGATGGTGAGATAAATGTGTTGCCCTGGTTGTGTGAGCTTGATTGTTGTAGTTGCTCTTGATAAAATCCAGATTATTTGGGTTGTACCTCTAAGCCTGCTCTGTGGTGAAGGCGTTACGGAATCAATTCGTAATCCCGCATACCACGTTTGAAACACAACTGCGGACGATTTGGCCTTGCGATGTTTTCATACAAAGGTATGAATACCTGTCGTTCAGGAAGCAATGGCAAAATTGCCAAGAAATCACAACCTGCCAAAATATGCTGGTGTCGACCGCGACGTCCTGTAAATAGTATGCAGCTAACACTAGGTCAGCCAGAGCTTTTTGTTTATTCTAGACAGCAAACAGCAGTTGATTGGGTTTCATTCTTCCAAGATGTCAGAATCACTTGTGTGTTGTCCGTTATACATTCAATATATACAGGAGATGTGGGCGCTCACTATTTCATTAATAAACATCTATCATGGTATTTTATTTTTCTAAAGTTGTTGAGTTGAGTTGAGTTAAGAATTTACATAATTACACTCAGGACATTCCTATTCGTGCTTCCTCCCCTCGTTCAACAGCCAGCGAAGAGTCTCACTACTAATTGTTCCCATTGCTATCTGATTGAAACTTCTCCTGCTCTTCCCTCTCAGTTTTGAGATTCTATCAGAACCGCTGCCAGTCCCACACAATCTCATCTTTTCCACATACGGGTTCTCAATTGGTTCTTCCACCTTCTCCACCTGGTCACATAGGCACACGACCACATCTCCCTTGTCCATAGATAATCTACCACCAAGAAGTTCATTCCCCCCCCCCCCTCTCGGCCCCCCCCCCCCCACACATACACACACACACCTTGCTCTCCCGCATGGCCAGGGCGACAAATCCAGACAGTTCTCACAATCTGTGACCTCTGAAGCGAAGTGAGTCATTTCAAATTTTTTACATACATAGTTTTTTGTTATTTTTGCGCTCGCTTGCGTTGAATTCAAGCGTAGTCCATCGACACTATTTCTAGTAGTGCCGGACAGTATTTTACGTGTGGATTAGTTTTCCCTATTAAGAGTGTCCCTCACCATCAGTCGAACCCACTCCGACTTCAGAGGTACTTGTAATTTACGTCTTCAACTCAAGGACGAGAGGTCCACATATTACTCCAACTGACCAGTATAGGGGTTGAACCCCTTACCACGGTACTAACACATCGCATGTTTAAGAACACGCGATTCTTTACTATTTGGCCATGCTGACCAACTCAAAGAGTTTTAAAGGCAACAGGGTCGACTCATTGCACGGGATTATATCCCTTATAGCTCGGTCTCTTCATGCAGTGCTCGGTCTCTCCAAACAGAGCAGCTAACCGCGTGCGGAAAGCGTGATACGGATCATAAACTCCGTATTCCGATGACGGCCCACAACGGTCTCCGAAAAAACATTTCACGTCTGAATCGAATGATGCAGTGCAACATTCGATTCCTGGACTTTCTGAGCACGAAGCGGCCGGTTTAATCACTGCGCCACAAGGACCTTCATAGTATGGTATGATTTAACTGATTCAGTGCCAAAGGATAATATATAAGCAAATATGACCTTCCATTTTGACAGAAGGAAAATATATTGCCATACTGGGGGATCATCGAGTTATTTGTGTTGTTTTGTGGTTGTTTGCCTTAACTTCAATGCTCACTGAACAGAGATTTACATGAAAATACTTGTTTATTTGATTGAGTACCATGTCTGGTCCAGTCTGCTTTTTCTTTGGCATTGAATCAGGTTAACAAAGGAACGTATTCTTGTTGCTGGATCATCATTAGTTATGAACGTGAGCTGTTTGGTTATGGTCAGTGCTCAACTTATGCTGTTGTGTATGCACATAATTAGTTTAACTATTAAATTAATTAAAGTGAAATGTACTTTTACTTAGTATGTTGCTCTGTTGTGAAACCTGGCAATAGAACAGTCCATAATGTGCCTTCACAGTTCTGGAATGACAATCCAATTCGAAGTAATCACTGCAAGAAAACCACCATGTGGAAGACAAGGCGAAACCGCCATACCATTTTCTCAAGAATACGTTTATGAGCGAACAGTCATAAAACTAGAATTGCGGTGGTGTTACTTCGTTTTAGTCCTCGGACAGAATAAGTTAACATGACATGACAGGAAATATACTACCCTCACTTCATGCGAAGTTAAAGGAGATGCTGACCACATAATCTATCGAGTATAGGTTGGCCATGAAGATATGAGACAAACATATTTCATCATGCCGGGATGTAAGGAACACGAGCTGCTTTAGCGGTGACCACGCCTTGAAAATCTAAACATAACTTTGTCTCTAAGTGTGTAGCGGCTCTTGAATTCAGTTCAGTCGGGCCTAGAGAGACAGCAGTGGAAGATAAACTCTATGGACCGCTGAATGAACTAAAAAAGACTGTTAGATTCATACAAGAGACAACATTGCAGTTATAAACATATTTCAGGCGAACGAAAGAATAAGAAGAAGAATTCAGTTCAAGAAAACTGACTCCAATACGAGAACTATGTTATAAGGGAATGGCTAGTTTCAACATTCTCAAGCCAAACGAAAGTTACTAACCAAGGACGGGGGAGAAACCTGCAGCGTCGTCGTTTTCGTCGTCGTCGGTTGTAGTGGTGGTAGTGGTGGTGGTGGTGGTGGTGGTGGTGGTGGTGGTGGTGGTGGTGGTGGTGGTGGTGGTGGTGGTGGTGGTGGTGGTGGTAGTGGTGGTGGTGGTGGTGGTGGTGGGAGGAGGAGGGGGAGCCGTTGCGGCTAAATAGTTTATACCGTTTGCCTCCTGCTCAGAAGATGGTGGGTTCGTTTTCCGACTTTTGTCCTTTGGTGTTATCCGGTGCATATTTCATTTTTTTTTTCGGACACCCTAATGGGTACGCCGGAGCTACGGACTCCAAATTCAATGTGACGCTTTCGGCGAGCGTCTAGCTGATCTGCAGAAATTGATCCAGCTGTATGGGATAAAACTTGGTGCAATGGAGTCGATCCGCATGCCTTTCTTCTTATTTTATCCTACGTCATGAGGCGTTACAGAAGGAGATGGGTGTAATGTCCTGTGTTTCGCTTCTTATCGTATCCTACGTCATGAGGCTTCACAGAGAGGAGATGTGTGCAATGTCCTTGTGTTTCACTGGCCTTGCTGCTTGTGCTAACATGATGTTTGATTTCTTCAATGTCTCTTTTATTCCTTCTCGCCATCTCTTTCTGGGTCGTGTTCTTAACTTCTGTTCCGATGTTCTCATTTGAAACGCTCTAGCCGCTGGTTGATATTGTTCCATTCAAGCTAAATGTTCAAATCATGTAATTCTTAGGTGTTCTTTAATTCTTTGGTGTTCTGTAAAGTCAGTAATCGGTGGTACCCCTGCGCTTGTTTTTAAAGTAAAGTCAGTAAAGGATTATGGTAACAGATTTGGTCATCAATAAGAAGAAGGAAATACCACAATGTAATATACATGTAAAGAGGAATATTCTTAAATAAAGGAATCTGTACAATTATCTCGGAACAGTCATAACATCTGATGGGAGATGCCTTGAAGAGATTAGAACAAGAATCGGCATCGCGAAGGTAGCCTTTTGCAAGATGTGAAACATACTGACCAATAAAACGATGTCATTTGCAATGAGAAAAAGAGTGTTGAGATGATACTGTTGTACATACCTGTACTTTTGTATGGACGTGAAGCGTGGACAGTGAGCAGTCAGGCTGAAAAACATCTGATGGTTGTGGAAATGTGTTTTGGAAGAAAATGCAAAGAATACCATGGACATACTGAAAAACCAATGACAAAGTCCTACAAGAAACAAATTAAAATCTTAAACTGATTGGAGAAATTAGCCATACTCACTCACAGTTTTTGACACGTTATAAGAAGCAATAAATTTGAGAACTTAATGACAACTGGCAAAATTGAGGTAGGAAAAACAAAAAGAGGGCAGAGAAGTAAATATCTGGAAAACTTTACCACGTGGTATGGTCAAGACAAGAACACGGAGCTGATCCACGACTCTGGTGATCATGCGAGATAACTCACATGTCGCCCTGCTACTGAGTGAGTGCGTGGCGCGACACTGTGAGCTGTGAGTTTCGTGTGAAGTGCTTTTGAATCTGCCCAAGTTTGTTTTTTTGTTTTTTGGAACGTGACTGCATGTTCGGAGCGATGGCAGATGGCTATGTCCCAGAGTTGACCGGTTTTTGCCTTATGCAGAAATGCGTGGCTGTTGTTCTTCTGGTTGACTGCCACTGCCGTCGGTGATGAACTGTATTTTCGTGGACTGTGTGGGTGAACATCTAGGAAACATCCAGATAGGAAAATGACTGCCGATTCCATCAGAGATGAATTGGGTGTTTCGTGGGGGACTATTGTGTTGACATTCTGGCGGCGGCATTATGCACAGTGTATCTGTGCGGGCTGTTGTTTGTCGAGACTCGTCTTTTCCATTTTTCACATTGGGCAGTGGGGAGCGTTTTGTGTGATATTCACTGGCACAGGAACGGAGCATAATGGGGACGACCCGTTGCTGTGAAGTTGGAACTGCGACTAACTAACTAACTAACTAACTAACGAAACATGACCGTCCACGCTTATCGGCATGATACATGAAGATGATGAAGTAAAGGACCCATTTACACGCTTAAAGGCGCATCGGAAAAACTTTGCTAGGTTCATATTTTATTGACCAATCGGTATTCGGTGAGTGATGTGGTCAGTATCACATCGCCAGCCTTTATTTCCCAAGACATTTTTGGTACCTATACTAGGCTGAGTCGACATGGGAGCACAGCTTATTTTTGTTTATCCGAATTATCTCAGCCGCTGATCGAACCCGTAACTACCGAGTCGGTAGGTGAGTGCCAAGCCCCTACGATACTGAGGCTCCTAAGCTTGTACTTATTTCATGTATCTCTCTATTTCTATAGGGGATTTTTTTCAAGCTGCGTTTCTTATTCATGGCATCTGCCATGATGTGATCTTATATCTTATCTCATTTTAACCAAAGTTGTAAATGCACAGATGGCAAATTATATAGAGAGATGTAGACAAGAACTAAACAAGCCAATAATGTTACATGTCAAATTACACCCATCCTGAAACTTCCAGCTAGTTGTTGAGCTGAGTTGAGTTAAGAACCGACATCACTGCACTCAGGACATTCCCATACGTGCTCGGTCCCCTCGTTCAACAGACAGCGAAGAGTCATACTACTAATCGTTCATACCGCTATCTGATTAAAAGTTCTCCTGGTCTTCCCTCTCGGTTTTGAGATTCTTCCAGAACCCCTGCCGATCCCCCGCAATCTCATTCTATCCATATTTGGGTTCTCAGTCTGTTCCTCCGCCTTCTCCACCTGGTCCCACAAGCGCACGACCACCTCCCCCTTGTCCATAGGCAAACTACCACCAAGAGGTGCATTCCCTGCTAGCCTATCCGCCTGTTCATTCCCCCGTACCCTCGCATGGCCAGGGCAAAATATCCGTACAATTCTCACAATCTGTGACCTCTGAAGCGACGAGAGCCATTCCACACGAAACATTCCTTTCTCCACCTTGCTAAGCATAATCTTTGAATCCGTAATGATTACAACGTGTGTTGCAGTGGTCTCCTCTAGCCACCGGAATGCCTCTGTTAGTAACTTCCAGCTATCCCCATGGAAATTAAGAAGAACATTATAAATGCAATTGATATACCAACGTTGTGCTGTCAGTGCCAAACATGTGCATTGACTAAGGACAAAGCGACAAACCCAAAGGGGAGAAACTCAAAAAGCTAGCGACATTTCTTCTTGCCCACGCAGAGGCAAAAGCCATGCGAGAAGACCAAGCAATTAAGAAAAAAGAGCAAGCAACTAAAAATAGAGGAGCCCGATTAAGGAATACACTCATCAAAAACATACGAGCCAGAAGCCACCACTGACAAAAGAAACCCCCAGAGGAGACGAATATAAAGGAAATTACGCCGGCCAACCAATCCCCCAGCTGACGTCACAGGCACAAACTCTGCAAATCGATAAGCCTGCTAACACTGGCACAGAAAACTAAACAAAATCATTCCGCACCATGAACCACCACAATATAACTAAACTAATGCCACAGAGGCTAGTTGAACGATGGTGGAAAGTCTCTTCTCCCCCCCCCCCCCCACAAATGGGCCTGGACCAATGACTAATTGAGGATTACGGCATGCTATGAATTGTTGCATTAACTATGTACAGCTGGAATAATCACTTTCTCGCGGGAATTGCTACGATTGTAATGTTGAATGACTGAGATTTTTCTGGACGAACTGCTAAAGCAATTTGAGCTTTCTGTATCTTGATTTTAAGTCAATATATATTAGTAATGGCATTTCTAATTTCCTTCAGTATCTGCATATTATTTGGTCATTATTTAAACATGCACCTAGTGTTTTCCAGTTTTCAGGCCGATATATCCCATCTTGTCCGTTTGTTTCTTTAAAATGAGTAGTTACAAATATGTGTCTCTGGAATATAACCTTTCAATTTTCAGTATCGGTATTCGCTCATGGATTCATTTTAAAATATAAAAAGACCTATAGCAGAAACGTGCTGTGGGCATGTGTTGTGTTAGGACCATGCCATGCTGTAGGCCGGAGTGCACGGATGAATAGGTGGTCAGTCTTAGCTCTCCCTTTGCAAACTTCTAGAGCTGACATCGAGCTCTCGTCCGACCTCGCTAATGCCATTGTTAGCGTAGCACCCCATCCATTACGCCAACGTCCGATATGTATGTAAGCTTTTGCCAAGATATAATTATTCGTCCATGTAATATATTATCACGACATAATTATTAATCCATGTAATATTTTATCACGACATAATTATTCACATATGTCATATTTTATCATTTTATAATTATTCATCTTTGTAAATTTTTCGGACATAATTTATCTATGTTATTTTACGGTTTTTTTATTCATCTTTGTAAATTTCCGACAAACATTCATCTGGGAATATTTTATCCGACTTTTTTATTTATCTATGAAAAATATCATACACAAGGGCCTTCCCTGCGTATTTTTTCCCATAATTTCTTTGTTTCCATAATCTGTGTAAAATTTCCAACCAAATCTCAATTTATCCAGCTTTATTTTTGGTTATTGCCTCTTTTACTTTCCAAAATTTTCCATTTTCCAATCCTCCCCATCACATGCCAGGAAAGCTGTTGGCTTTCTTTTTTTATTAATTTTGTTTCCCTTACCGTTTGGATCCCGGTTTTTAAAAACCGAGTCCAGGGATTGGGGAAATTTGTTCGGAAAAATCTCTGTTTTTAATTCCAATTTTATTTAAACCCCAAAAAATTTTCATAAAAAATTTACAAGAAATTTAATTTTTTTATTCATGACAGTTAAAATTGATAAGTACCCAAAAAAAATTCCTTTTTCCTGCCCCGCCCAAAAAACCCTTTTTTCCCTTTAAAAAATTTTATTGGCCCTAGGTTTTCTAAAATTTCAAAGGAAGGGTTTTCCCCCACCCGTACATTTGGTTACCCTTTTTGATTTACATTGTTCTGTTTTCTTGATATCAATTATTTTTCTATGTAATTAAAACAAGTTTAATTGTGAATATTTTATTCAAATAAATTTTTCATCTATTATCCAGTTTATGTTGAAATTGGTTTCCCAGTTATTAATATAATAAAATACTTCCGTCCCAATTTTATGTATGGCCAAAAAACCCCCTTTGCAGCCGTGGATTTAACTTTTATTCTATTCCAATATTATGTCACATGTTATCGTTTGTTAACTACCGGCTCAGAACACAAGATCACGTGGATGGGTAGAATACTCTGTTGCGGACATCTCTGTTATTGTTAACCGATCCAGCGCCAAACTAAAAAGTAGGTTTGGACCCAAAAATGGTGCATAATAAAATAAACAAGAATTATAATATAAATTTATATTCACTGAGCATTAAAATTGAGTAAGTACCGCGAAACGAAACAAACAACACAATGACCCTAGACGGCGACAAAAAGCACTTCGGGCCAAATGGTAAAACATATTATCCTTCGGCAGTGAATCAGTTAACTAAACCGATTTCAAAGGAAGATGTCCTGAGACACTGGAATTGGAGCATTTAAAGATTAACAACTGTGTGTGTTTCCCCGATGGCTAAATCATTATTATTATTTGTATGCATTCACGAGGTTCTGAAAGTGATTCAATGATAATTTTATTTGATGGGATTTTTCGATCGATGATCCTAGGTGTTATTTTAAGACGGGAAATCAAGGCATTCCAGACAGACTTATAAACATATAAGTGTTAAATCTTCGTCACCAAATATTGAAAGGTGTATTTGCTTATTAGCCATTGGCGTGGTCGAAAGGATAAGCGAGCTCTAGCTTTTAAACTTCTTGTGCTCTGATGGTGGGGTATTAGGATCAACCCCTACGCAGATCAGTTGGACTTGCATATTGACATCTCATTCAGAAAGCAATGACAAACTACTGAACGTAATGGGCTTATTGCAAACACCTCTGCGGAGTAGAGACCGCTTTTCCAAGCGGGCGTCAGGCAGTGTAGAGACCTTGATTTATAACAACAAAGGCAAACTCACATGGATACTAACAACATAGACACGTGTGCACATATCAGAAGACAGACACAAACATACATAGGCATACACACACAAGCTCTGTCCAGTCGGAGCACACGACTAAGGTGGGCACAGTTCCCAGTACCTTTACTCTGTTGTGAAGCCCGTGTGTTGCCGGGGCCCATACGGGGGAGCAAAGAATAGTAACACTGTTGCCTACCATGCACGTCGTAAGAGGCGACTAAGGAGGCTATGGTTCCGTGGCTCTGCTACTGAATGAGTACGTGGCGCGACACTGTAAGCTGTAAATTTCGCGTGGAATGTTTTTACATCTGTGCGCGGTTGTTTGTAGCGTGAACTGCATGTTCGGAACGATGGCGGGGCCCCTTTTGCGGGGGATTGACCCTTGGGTTTGGGCCTTTTCGGGGGGAAAAAATTTTCCCAAAACCGAGTCCCATTTTTTTTCCAGGGGGGGGGGGACCCCTTTCCCGGGGAGTCTTTTTTTTTTCCCCCCTTGGGGACCCCTTGGTGGGGAAGGTTTTTAAAAAATTTTTGGGGGCCTTTTTGGGGTTTTGGGGGTTTGGTTTTTTCCCCCCCCCCCCCCCCCGGCGGGCGGGAGGGGGAAAATTCGAAGCCCAATATGGGTTTTTAAAATCGGTAATTAAAATCTGCCTGTACTGCCTTTCTTTTCGAAAAAAATGAACTGAAATTTTTCCCCTGGACCTTTTTTTTTCCCCAATTTCCCTGGCGGTGGCAAATACAAAGTCCTTTTACTCCGCCAAAACTCCTATCAGAAAAAAAAAATTTCCCAAAAAGAAACCCTTGGTTAATTAACTGGAAAAAACGGAGCCAAATTTTTGGAACGGAACTTGCGTAATTTGGCCGGGGAAAATAACTAATAACTTTCTAACAACTAATAACTCTTTTTTTTGGGGAAAAATTTTAAAAAACCAATGTCAAAAACCGTATTGTATTTAAAGTCAAGGGCTAAACTGCCAAACATCTTCTTATTATCACGTGCATGTGCATGTCATAAATATTACAATGACATGTTGAGAAATGTCATACCAGCCTTCTTACTGAGCTAACTGATATTACACGATGCCACAATATATACCACTCAATAGTCACATGGATATAATTTATTTACGACGTTCTTTATAATTCCAGCTCTGTTTGCATTTCATAAAACGATAAATAACTACTACCTCTGGTAGCCCCTTGGACTTGATCACATTAGAAAACTGTTCCTTCCACCAGTATTTCATCTCATAATGTTTTTCTTGTATCTTACGTTGTCGAGGTGAAGCATAAACAGCGGGACGATGCCTGTGCATGGGCTTCATACATCGAGATTCCTATGAAATCTGCTATTCCCTCTGTCCATGGTTTACATGGTTAACGTCTTCTTCGGGTTCCATTTAGTCTGTACATCATTGCTTGGATCCGCCGTATTTCTTCCTCTTCTACCTTTCATCTCACACTGGAGCTTAAGCCTATCAGTCAACTCTTCTAAGCCCTTTTTAGACTTGATAATTGGTGGATTTTCCAGCTAAAGTTTTCTAAAGAAGGAGGTTGCCAGTCTCACGTTAACCCTCCGTCGCCCTTTACGACATGCATGGTAGGTTACAGTGTTATATTCTTGGCTTCCGTTCTATGTCCCGGTGACAGACGGGCACGGAGACATATTTAGCTCAAACAAAGCAACCGCTTCAACCACGAACACATGTCATTATGGGTTGGGCACTAATGAAGTGGGTAGAATCTTTGAGGAGGTCAAGGCTCACAAAAACTAGCTTTATGTCTTTATGTTTTTGTGCCAGGCCACACGGATGTAAGAAAAACCAGGTACACACACACACACACACACACACACACACACACACACACACAGGTTTAGGGGTATGGGTAAGAGTTACGGGTTAGATTATATGATTATATATATTATACTCTAAAAAGTACTGGAGAGTTTTGGTCATAGACCATAACTTTAGGAAGGGAAGATCCCAACTGCACCTCCCCGCGGTAGAGGATGGAAACACACCACGGTGTGGCTAACACAGCTCTGGGGACTGAATATCCACCGGAATAAGTGGACAACTCTGCAGCTGAGCAGAGCAGGGCACTCACTTGTCCTGACAGTCGGAAATGGCTGTCAAAGGCAGAGTTAAAAGACCACCGTGTGAATGTGGAAGGCAAGGGGAAACCACCACATTATCTTCCCAATATTTCATGGCGACACACATTTCAGAAATAGTGAACGACGTTAATGGCTGTCTTAGGACATCCTCGTCCGGTAGGGACAGTCATGAGCCACAGGTGACACCAGACCGTCATCCAGCTACTGATGGCAAAACTAAAACAATAACTAAACTAAATAAATTTAGAGTAGGAACGTGGAATGTTAGGACATTAAATGAGCTAGGAAAGTTAAACAATGTTCTAAGAGAAATGTAAAACATGAAAATGAATATACTAGGCATAAGTGAGATGAGATGGAAGGGATCTGGCAAAATTATAACCGACAAACACACAATAATTTATTCTGGAGGGGACACACATGAAAAAGGTGTAGGAATAATATGTGATGAAAATACAGCCAAATCTATGACTGGATACTGGTGCATTTCAGATAGAGTTATAATGGTCAAAATCAAAGGCAAACCAATAGATATAAATATTATACAAGTATATGCACCAACAACAAACAGTAGTGATGAAGATATACAAAACTTTTACGATGAAGTTGAAATGGCAATAGCCCAAATTGGATCACAAGAAATACAAATAATACTGGGGGATTTTAATGCAAAAGTAGGAAAGGGAAAATAGAGGATATAGTGGGGAATTACGGTTTAGGTACAAGAAATGAAAGAGGAGAGTAACTAATAGAATGGGCAAATATTAATGATATGATAATTGGAAACACCTGGTTTAAACACCATAAAAGACGACTATACACATGGAAAAGCCCTGATATGAAAATACGCAACCAAATTGACTACATACTTATTAATAAAAGATTTAGAAATGCATTAATTAATGTAAAGACAATGCCTGGTGCTGACGGTAACAGTGATCATGTACCACTATGTGGACAAATAAAAGTAAGATTAAAGAGAGGGGAAAAATGGTTAAAAACTTGAGACTTAATAAAGAGGTTCTGAAAGTAGATAAAGAAATTCAAGAACAATACAGAGTGACTGTGAAAAATAGGTACAATGCAATAGCTAAAATACAGAGTATAGATGAACAATGGGAAATTTTAAGGGACTTTAATTCATCAAACTAGCAAAGAAATATTACCGGAGAGAAGCCAAAAGCTAAGAAAAAATGGATGAATGAAGAAATCTTAAGGTTGATGGACAAAAGGAAACAGAATAAAAATGACAAACAAGAGTATGCTAAGATAAATAAAGAAATAAGAGATAAATGTGTGAAGGCAAAAGAAAGTTAGGTTAAATGAGCAATGCAGAAAAATTGAATTAAATTCCATTAAAGATCAAAAAAGTATGTACAGACAAATCAGCGAGCTCACAGGAAGAAAAATAAGAATAAATACAGGGTGTTTGAAATAAAAAACAGGACAGACTTTATTGGAGGAAGGTGCTATAATGAAGAGGTGGAATGAGTATATAAGAGAATTATATAATGGAGAAAGGGAAGAATTAACAGAAGAAAGTAACTTAGAAGGCCCACCTATTCTAAAAGAAGAAGTCGCTGATGCTATGAAACATATGAAGAAAGGAAAAACAGCTGGGCCAGATGAAATCACAATAGAAGAATTAGAAGTGTTGGGAGAATTTGGAGTAGATATATTAACCAAAATGTTGAATGATATTTACAGTAGTGGATATTTACCCAGTGATATGCTGAAATCTGTATTTATAGCTATACCAAAAAGACCAGGAGCAATTGATTGTGAAGATTTTCGTACAATTAACCTCATAAACCATGTCACTAAGCTTCTACTCAGAATTATAATGAGAAGAACAAGAAAGAAAATACAAATGGAAATTAGTGAAGAACAGTATGGTTTTATGGAAGGAAAGGGTACAAACAATGCAATATATATATTACGAACACTAATAGAAAGATCAATAGAGAAACAAAGAGACATATATTTATGCTTCATAGATTATACTAAGGCATTTGATAAAGTAAAACACGATGAGCTGATTAAAATGTTGGAAGATATCAACATTGATGGGAAAGATTTAAGAATAATAAAGAATATATACTGGAACCAAGTAGCAGCAATTAAAATGGGAAATAAAGAGGGCAGTTACGAACAGATAAAGCTAGGAGTACGACAGGGGTGTGTCTTGTCACCCGATCTCTTCTCCCTGTATAGCGAAGTAATAATGAGAGAGATCAAAGAGAAGCCAGGAATACTAATCGGAGGATATAATATAAACAATATACGCTATGCAGATGACACAGTATTGGTAGCGGATAATGCAACAGACCTACAACAATTGTTGGACAGTGTAGTAACAGAGAGTGCACAGAAAGGACTGTCCTTGAATATCAAGAAAACAGTAACAATGGTGATATCAAAGAAAATGGGGACGCCAAAATGTGACATAGAAATAGAAGGGGAAATTCTCAACCAAGTGGATAATTTTAAATACCTAGGGGCACTTATAACATCAGATGGAAGATGTACAAAAGAGATTAAGAGCAGAATAGGGCAGGCAAAGACAGCATTTCAGAAAATGAAGAGTATCTTATGCAATAAGTCGCTATCAATGAATGTAAGAAAGAGAGTACTAAAATGCTATATAGAACCAGTTTTGCTGTATGGCAGCGAATCTTGGAATGTAAATGAACAAATTAGGAAGAACTTAGAAGCAACAGAGATGTCGTTTTTAAGACGAATGTTGCGAATTCCTTGGACTGCCAGAGTAACTAACAACGATTGCCTGAAAGAGGCTAATGAAACTAGAACACTATATACAACAATAAGAAAGAGACAAACATCTTTCTTTGGTCATGTGATGAGAAGAGAGGCATTGGAGAACATCGTGACAACTGGAAAGATCGAGGGGAAGAGAGGCAGAGGCAGACCAAGAGAAATGATGCTGGACGGACTGAGACGGTGGCATGGAGGAATATCATCAGCAGAGTTGATCCAGAACACCAAAGACCGAGATCTGTGGAGAGCCATGAACGCCTACTCCAGCCGGCACGGCACTTGATGATGATATATATATATATATATATATATATATATATATATATATATATATATATATATATATATATATATATATATATATATATATATAAGAATTAAAATTAATAAAATAACTGTGTCCACACACTGTGTACAGAGGGATTAACAGATATTATAACTGTGGAAAGCCAAAAAAAAAGCAATGGATCGGCTTGATTTACTGAATGCATGCATGTCAAGTCAACAGTGGTGAAGCCAGACAAGAACGCTGTGCAGGGAGCCAGGTAGGAAATGACTAGTCAGTTAACACAGAACTAGTGTCGGCAGTCGCCGCATGCATACTGAGGGAGATACTGAGGAGTGGATCCAAGTAATTATGGACTGAATGGTTCGATCTGCAGTGAGTATCATCGGTCCACTATATAACCACCTAAGTATGCCAGTATCTGATATAGGGGAGATAGCCAATAGCTTTAATGCTCCTTACAATAATAATCGTTAGAATAACAAGAAGGAGAAATACACGTCAAGAAGCAAAAGAGATAGTATAAAGACATGAAAGAGATATGATATAATAATAATAATAATACTTAGTTTTTCTACGAGCAGTGAGAAGAATACTCAACGTATCAAGAAGAGATAAGATCAGAAATGAAGAAATCAGGACTAAAGTGGGGGTTAAAGCTGCACTAGATTTTATTAGAAAGCAGCAAGTCAAATGGTTTGGCCATGCAAGTAGGTTACCATTCAACAGCATACCACAACAAGCAATGATGTACAGACCAGATGGAAACAGAGGAAAAGGCCGACCACGTAAACGTTGGACGGAGGGAATAGCAGAGTCCATGGGAATATCGATATATGAAGCCCATATTCGGGCACTCTCACGATGTTTATACTTCACATTGACACCGCAAGGTACAAGAGGAACATGATGAGATGAGATGAGAAGAATAATAATAATAATATTGGCTTTCCATAAACTGCAATACAACTCATAAACATGCTCTATGTAGACCAACAAGCAGCGATTAGAAAAGATGGCGAGACATCAGATTGGTTTGACATCAAGCAAGAAGTCCGTCACTGCTATGTGCTGGCCCTCTATTTTATTTAAACAGTACGCCGAAAATATCATGAGAAATGCTAGAAATGATATAACCAATATTGGAGCAATATGATGCCCTAAATATCGGTGGTCATGAAATGCCAGAAATTCCATATACTGATGATACAGTATTACTATTCACATCACAGAATGGTATAGAAAAATTAATAACCTCAACTAAAAAGATTAGTTAAAATCACAACTTATATCTTAACATAGCAAAAACAAAGATAATGCATACATATAAAACAAAGTGGAGAAATAAATATACGTTAATGGGGGAAAATTGGAGGTGGTGGAAAATTTCAAATATCTTGGGTCATTAATTACCAAAACAAAGGTGACACAATGAAAGAAATTTAAAAAATGAATGTCTATTGCTCTTCAAAAACTAAAACAACTGAATAAACTGCGGCGTGGAACAGATAGACCTACAAAACTTAGATTTTCAAGAACTTGCATCTTTCCCATTGCAACATACGCTTGTGAGACCTGGACACTTACTAAACAAACTGAAAAGCGCATAAATGCATTTGAATATAAATGTGCCGGACGATTCTAAGAATATCTTGGATATTGAAAAGTACAAATGAATTCACACGACAAGATCTGAATATTTTTTTTTTTTTAAGCGACGATAAAAGAAAGAACATTGAAATATTTTGGTCATTTGAAACGTCATAAAAGTTTGAAGAGAATAATAATGGTGGGTTATATGCCCGGAAAGAGAGGAAGAGAGAAGGCCAAAGAGACGATGGGTGCAGGATGAGACAGAAGATCTCATGATGATGTATCAGATGCGTGACATCTTGTTTATGACTGAGAAGTTTTCCAGAAGGTTGTTATGGGAGCAGGGTTCTGCAAGGGACATGCTACTGAATGAATAAATTAATTAATGTGTTCTGGGGCTCAGCGTGGCCGAATGGATAAAAACCCGTGTTCTTAAACATCCGGTGTGTTGATGCCGAGGTAAGGGGTTCCACCCTTACACCGCACATTTGGGTTACAGTGTAAGTGTCGACGTCTTGTCCTAGACTTGGGGACGTAAATTACTAGTACCTCTGAAGTCAGAGTGGGTTCGCTTGATGGTGAAGGACACTGGTAATAGGTAATGTTAATCCACACGCCAAATTCAGTCCAGTGCTACTAGAAGAAGTGTGTGTGGACTGTGCTTAAGTTCAAATCGAGAGTGCTCCAAGAAAAATCTGCTCTGACAAATAGCGTGGGCGTCCATGTATCTCCACAGATCTCAGTTCTTCATTTTAATAATATAGCCCCATGCCTCTGCCACAGACCTTTCAGCATCCTTTCCCTCGGTCTGCCTCGTATCTTCTAGCGCTGATCTTTCTAGTCGACAAGATTTTTTTCCAGTGCCTCTCCTCCCATTAGTTACTTGCATCTCCTTCATAGGATATGACAATCAACCCCAGCATTTGATGGCTGTCTGTGATCTCTTGGCAAGTTTACGTTCAGTAGTTTGCCATTGCTTGCTGAGCGACCGGCACTCATATCTTTGTATAGAAACCAAAGCAAGGCGGTCTCCTGCCAAATCGCCCGCAGCTGTGTTTCCAACACGTTATGCTGGATTACGTCTTGCATTTGTTACTCTTCACAACAGACATAGCTATCCTCTTTACGTGTCCAAAAACAGTGTCGGTCTCTTTCATTATATTTGTATATTGTGTTCTACTTTCATCAATTCTTTCTCTGTCAGTCCAACGGATTCGCAACATTCGTCCGAAAATCTACATAAAATAATAAAATAATATAAAGAATATAAACGAGGCGAATTACGAAAGTTGTGTGACCGCTCAATATTTCTGTATGGGGAGAAAATGAGGCCCGTTTATTCCAATGTCTTTTATCGTGTCTGAATTGGCCACCACTATTTATGTGCACATGGAGAAAACAAAATAACATAACACACAGAAGTGAAACAGAAACAAATAAAAGCGAAATGCAAATTAGCGACTCCTAGTTCCTTGTGTCCCAGACTGGAATTTCACATTGTGTGTTTCTCTCGGTGTGACAGAGTGCGTTGGCATTACCAACGCTGACATAACTTGAGACGTCCATCTCCGTCATGCCGGTGATTGATTTCCTAAAAGAAACATGAAGAATCGAAGACAAGTGGGGAATCTTTCAGCCCATCAAAATAAAAAACATTAATAGTAAATTTACAGGTATCAATTGGCACTGATAGAAGGTTGTGGGGAAGAAATAAACGGGAAATTACTCCGTAGACCCTCGAGAAAATAGAAGAACGGATACAAATATTTTGTAAACAGATTTAGATAATAGCAAGAGGAGATCTGCTCAAGTTAAAAACAAGAAAAAATGCACACACATATATATATATAGCGCTAAAAGAGGTCATTGACTTTAGTTACCAGGGCTGTGGGTTAGATTTGACTTAATTACATGGATGCTGCTTCATTTGTAGACATAAATGCGGAGGTGAAGTTAACTGCCCACTGCACTTATATATGTCAACTTTTGTAATATATGAAGAAGTGACACTTCATATCCTGATAGCAGAATCTGCTGTGGAGTTATCAATACCCTCTGCTTCTTCTTCTTCTTGTTATTTTTGGTCTTCTTCTTCTTTTTCTTTTCCTTTTTCTTCTTCTTCTTCTTCTTCTTCTTCTTCTTCTTCTTCTTCTTCTTCTTCTTCTTCTTCTCTTCTGTCTTCTTCTTCTTCTTCTTTTTCTTCTTCTTCTTCTTCTTCTTCTTCTTCTTCTTCTTCTTTTCTTCTTCTTCTTCTTCTCTTCTTCTTCTTCTTCTTCTTCTTTCTTCTTCTTCTTCTTCCTTCCCCGTCCCCTCCTTCATTCCCCCCCTTTTTCCTTTTTCCCTTTTTTCTTTTTTTTTTTTCCTTTATATTCCTTTACCAAATATTCTCTTTGTTTTTCTTCTTTACACCTTTTTGCTGTATTATCATTTTTTACTTGTTTTCCTTTTTTTTTTCTTGTCGACGTTTGTAAACCAAAAAAAACCCCAATTTTTTGTCAATTAAGTTTTTCCCAAGATTTGGGGGAAAATTTTTTATATCTCTTTAATTTAAATTTGGTTTTAATTTTAGAAAAAACCTTTTGTTTATTTGGTTTTAATAGAACGGGTTTTTTTAATTTTTGCCAATGCAAATTTCCCTTTTTTAAAATGTTTTTTCCCCCTTTTTAATTTTTTTTCCCTTTCCAATTTTTTCCCCCCCCCCAAAAACACCCCCCCAAAACCCCCCCCCCCAAACCACACACACACACACACACACACACACACCACACACACACACACACACACACACACACATACATATACCCACACAAATGTACGCAACACTCACACATAATTCAAGAAAGGGGGACGATCGCGTTTTTTGTGGTCCTTAAGCAATTTTGAGTCTGCCAATCTGTGGTCTTAATCCCCCCCCCCCCGGAAACCCTAAAATTTCCCCCTTGAGGGGGGGGGGGGATTCCTCACCGGTTGAGAACCACTGCATTAGAAGGGAGAATACTGTAATGCATTAGCCGATTTCTGAAGCAGAAGGGAAATATGTTAAGGCTAGACAACCAGATAATTGGACAGCTCTGCAGCTGGGCAGAGAAGGGCACTCACTTGTTCTGACAGTCGGATTGGGCTGTCAAAGGCTGAGGTAACAAAACTCCATGTGGATGTAGAAGGCAAGGGAAAACCACCACATTATCTTCCCAAGTCTTCATGACTAAACACACTTCAATGTCAGTAAACGACGTCAATGACTGTTTTAGGACATCCTCGTCCGGTCGGGACAGTCAAGTGCCACAAGTGCCACCAAATCGTCATCCAAAGGCAGGAGGCAGCAACTTAATTAAAACAAATAAGTTTAAAATAGGTACATGAAATGTTAGAACGTTAAGTGAGCTTGGAAAGTTACACAATGTTATAAATGAAATGGAAAGTTTGAAACTGAATATTCAGGCGTAAGTGAAATGAAATGGAAGGGATCAGGCAAAATTATAAACGAAAAACACACAATAATTTATTCTGGAGGGGATACACACGAAAAAGGAGTAGGGCTAATATTTGATAAACAAACAGCCAAATCAATTAATGGTTACTGGTGTATTTCAGACAGAGTTATTATGGTCACATTGAAAGGCAAGCCAATAGATATAAATATTGTACAAGTTTAGTTTAGTTTAGTCGATGGATCAACATCACGGCACACGGGTGCAACCCATAAGTGCTCCGTTCTCCTCCTAACTCAAACCTGAGTCTGGAGAAACTCAGCTCAGTGCACGAACTCCGTAGCACCGGCGAGGTTCCTGAAATACTTTGGGTAGATTTTTAACTCAAAATTTTGCCCGGCCATCGCCGTTAGGCTACTCTTTCTCGATTTCCAACTGCCAAGGGATTTTGTACGTGCGCAACAATACAGACGGGCGTCCGATCTCACTACCCAGAGAGCAGGGGAAATTTTATTACTAGAAGTCCACGTGAAAAAATCCCGGTCTTCACCGGGGCTTGAACCCGGGACCTCCAGCACTCGAGGCGGACACCATACCTCGAGACCACGCAGCCCCCGTACAAGTATACGCACCAACAACAAGCAGTAGTGATGAAGAAATACAACATTTACGATGAAGTAGACATGGCAATGTCTCAAATTAAATCACAAGATATAAAAATAATACTAGGTGATTTTAATGCAAAAGTAGGAAAAGGGAAAATGGCGGATGTAGTGGGGAATTATGGTTTAGGTACAAAATATTAACGAGGAGAACAACTAATAGAACTGACAAATATCAATGATATGATAACTGGAAAACCTGGTTTAATCACCATAAAAGACGACTTTACACATGGAAAAGCCCTGATAAGAAAATACTCAACCAAATTGACTACATACTTATTAATAAAAGGTTTCGAAATGCGTTAATTAATGTAAAGACAATGCCGGGTGCTGACTGTAATAGTGATCATGTACCACTATGTGGTATAATAAAAGTAAGACTGAATAGAAGAAAAAAAGTGGTTAGGAACATGAGACTTAATAAAGAGGTTTTGAAGGTAGATAAAGAAATTCAAGAACAATACAGAGTGATTGTGAAAAATAGGTATAATGCAATAGCTAAAATACAGAATATAAACGAACAATGGGAAATGTTAAGGGATTCCATTCATCAAACGAGCAAAGAAATATTACCGGAGAGAAGCCAAAAGGCTAAGAAAAAATGGATGACTGAAGAAATATTAAAGTTGATGGCCAAAAGAAAACAGAGTAAAAATGATAAGCATGTATATAATGAGATAAATAAAGAAATAAGAAATAATTGTGTGAAGGCAAAAGAAAGTTGGTTAAATGAACAGTGCAAGAAAATTGAATTAAATTCTATTAAAGATTTTTTTACAAAAATATGCAGCAAACAAATCAGTGAGATTGCAGGAAGAAAACTAAGAATAAATACAGGTTGTTTAAAATCAAAAACAGGAAATATATTATTGGAGGAAGATGCTATAATGAAGAGGTGAAATGAGTGTATATGATGGAGAAAGGGCAGAATTAACAGAAGAAAGTAACTTAGAAGGTCCACCTATTCTAAAAGAAGAAGTTGATGACACTATGAAGCATATGAAGAAAGGAAAATCAGCTGGGCCAGATGAAATCACAATAGGAGAATTAGAAGTAATGGGAGAATTTGGAGTAGATATATTAACCAAAATGTTGAATGATATTTATAGCAGTGGATATATACCAAGCGACATGTTGAAATCTGTATTTATAGCTATACCAAAAAGACCGGGAGCAATTGAATGCGAAGATTTTCGTACAATTAACCTCATAAATCATGTCACTAAGCTTCTACTCAGAATTATAATGAGAAGAACAAGGAAGAAAATAAAAATGGAAATTGGTGAAGAACAGTATGGATTTGTGGAAGGAAAAAGTACAAACAATGCAATATACACATTACGAACACTATTAGAAAGATCAGTAGAGATAAAGAAAGACATATATTTGTGCTTCATAGATTATACTAAGGCATTTGATAAAGTAAAACATGATGAACTGATTAAAATGTTGGAAGATATTAACATTGATGGGAAAGATCTCAGAATAATAAAAAATATTTACTGGAACCAAACAGCAGCAATTAAAATGGGAAATAAAGAAGGAAATTATGAACACATAAAGTTGGGAGTAAGACAGGGATGTGTTTTGTCACCGGATCTCTTCTCCCTCTATAGCGAAGTAATAATGAGAGAGATCAAAGAAAAGCCAGGAATAATATTTGGAGGTTATAATATAAATAATATACGCTATGCAGATGACACAGTATTGATAGCGGATAATGCAACAGATCTACAACAATTGTTGGACATTGTAGTAACAGAGAGTGCAAAGAAAGGACTCTCCTTGAATATCAAGAAAACAGTAACAATGGTGATATCAAAGAAACAGGTGACACCCAAATGTGAAATAGAGATAGAAGGGAAAATTCTTCACCAAGTGGATAGTTTTAAATATCTAGGGACATTTATAACATCAGATGGAAGATGCACAACAGAGATTAAGAGCAGAATAGGGCAAGCAAAGGCTGCATTTCAGAAAATGAATAATATCTTAATCAATAAGTCAGTATAATTGAATGTAAGAAAGAGAGTGCTAAGGTGCTATATAGAACCTGTTTTGCTGTATGGCTGTGAATCTTGGAATATAAATGAACAAATTAGGAAGAGTTTGGAAGCAACAGAGATGTGGTTCCTTAGACGAATGTTGTGAATTCCTTGGACTGCCAAAGTAACTAACAACGAATGCCTTAAAGAGGCTAACGAAACTAGAACATTATATACAACAATAAGACAGAGACAAACAGCATTTTTGGTCGTGTGATGAGAAGAGAGGCGTTGTAGAACATCGTTACAATGGAAAGATCGAGGGGAAGAGAGGCAGAGGCAGACCAAGAAAAATTATGCTGGATGGATTGCGACGGTGGCATGGAGGAATATCAACGGCAGAGTTGATCCAGAAAAACAAAGACCGAGATCTGTATAGAGTCATGAACGCCTACGCCAGTCGGCATGGTACTTGATGATGATGAGACTTTAGGAGCCTCTTGCCCTGGTTACTTCTACAGAGAGTATTTGTTAAGGTTTTCGTGTTACCTTCTACAGGTAAAAGCTAGCGTCCACACTTGTAGACTTCTTATGTATCAGATCAAATCATCGGGTGACTCGTTATTGGTGCTGGATATGCATCATTATCGTCATGATAATCCAGAGGTAAAACAGCACAATGCCTTATTTGAAACACAGACATTGTCTCAGATGCGATAGATAGGTTTCAAACACACTACGACGTCCGATTCGATACTTTGCTTTCTTCTTCTTCTTCTTCTTCTTCTTCTTCTTCTTCTTCTTCTTCTTCTTCTTCTTCTTCTTCTTCTTCTTCTTTTTTTCTTCTTCTTTCTTCTTCTTCTGCTTCTTCATCCTTCTCTTCTTCTTCTTCTTCTTCTTCTTCTTCTTCTTCTTCTTCTTCTTCTTCTTCTTCTTCTTCTTCTTCTTCTTCTTCTTCTTCTTCTTCTTCTCTCCGTTCGCTTTGTTAAAAGTAAAGGACGCTCTTCCACAATTGAAACGTATTGGGTTTATGGTGCTAGGCCCATATTTTTACAGGTCAATCGATGGGTCATGTGATTATTAACATGCCAGCCACCTTCACCTCCCAGAACATTTCCTGGCACCCACTTTAGGCTGAGTGGACATGGTAGCTCAAGTTCAAATGTGTGTCCTTCATAAAATGCATTAGCTCCTGCAGATCCTCCAGACTTCCGTAGAATCTAACATCTGGATTTGTTTTATCCTTTCTTATCTGTATTTAGTTATCTCTGATATCAAAGTGAGTTTGCCCGATGGCAAGGGACACTGGTAATAGGGAAAGCTAATCCACACGCAACAATCAGTTCTGTGTACTAAAAGTATCAGCGCGTGTATGGGCTCCGGTTGGGTTCACAACAAGCGAGCGCAACAATAACAAAAAAATATATATATAGTCACATATTGTAGTTTTTTTGTTTTTTTGTTTTTTTCATTTTGAAGTACTTGTCCACTTGTACACATTGTGTAGAACCCTATCTTTAGCTTTTAGTACATGTAGCTTCCAGCCTTGTATGTCCTGTTCTGAGTTTAAAGATATTGAATTGTCCAGTCCTGTCCAATAGGTAATAATCATTCTGTTGCTGAACAGGTAAATGTCTGGGTGTTGTTTTTATAAAGTTTTTCCTTTGGTAAACTCGCTGTTGTGCCGCAACGCTTTCTTTGATCACTTTCTCAGTCTTCTGTATAACTGCAGGCCGTCTGCTGAGAGCATTGAAAAAAAGCACGAGCTCCATGGCCCAGCTCCGTGGCTCCAATGGTGATCCCATTGGTCTCAAGAAACATTTCACTCGTGGTCTGAACCACTCATTCTGAAATAGAATTTACGACCTTCAGAGTGTAAGACAGAAGGCATGACCAGTTCGCAACACACCCACAACACCTATCCCCCCCCCCCCCTTTATTTTCTTCAACCACTGATACAAAGAGTAATCAATCAGTATGTAATGAGTTTTCTAGTGATAACGAGCTAAATTGGGAAAGAAAGCTACTACATTGAAGACAATCATTCTTCATCCATCTTAAATTATCTGATTTTCTAATCAAATAAATGCACGAGACTCTTACTGAATATCTTTCCCTTTTTTTATAGCCAGCCAGAATGTAAAAACAAAACAGCCGCGGCCGGGCCACGAGAGAACAGCAGCTGTTGTCCCCAGCTATTGAACGAATGTTCCAATCACTCTGCTCTACGACAGGAAATCTAATTGTCCCAACAAGGGACTGCCACGATACAATTATGTTTTCTACTTGAGATTTTTAATGACGACTCCGGTGTCAAGTTGCTGACGTGTTTATTTGGGTACGCCAGTGTCATCAGCATGCAGAAGTATCTTATGGCGATTGGTGGTTGCTGTAGACAAATGACGTCAATAGACTTTAGGGGCAAATATAGACCCTTGTGCTACAATAAACGGGTCTTTGACGAATCCACGCCGATCAGATGTCTAACTTGGTAACATATGTGTGTGGGTGGTTTGTGTGTGTGTGTGTGTAAAGGGGGGGGGGTTGGATTGGTGTATGTATGTATGTATGCGTTTATTGTTGTTGTTATTGTGTGAGTGTGTGTGTGTGTGTGTGTGTGTGTGTGTGTGTGTGTGTGTGTGTGTGTGTGTGTGTGCTGCCGCGTGCGCCTGCGTGTCATCTTTGCGTTGTCATATATACCAGTTTTACTTGATTCCATAGCTACTCCCCTTCAAATGTCTTAGTTTCATAGCTTCCATGGCATGTTGAATTAACTTCAATTAACGCAACACAGCTCAGCCTAAGAATCTGTAATCTGTCTCTCAGCTGCCAACGCTCAATATCGTCATTCTCTTGATGAATTACATTTTGTACCCAATCTGCCCAGTGATGGGATGTATCTCTACGTTTGATTGATTTCATTTCGCTCAGTGTCAGATCTGTTTAGTGTCGTCATCATTTCATGTGTGTTGTCAGTGAGATTATTAGCGCATTTTGGGATCTGTACTTCTTTATGAAGATGTTTTGATATTCTTCTCGTTCACTGGGATAACCCTAACATTCTTTCCTTGATAACAATGCTTTGAGATAGTTCGCTTGACGTTACGAGTGGACATATGAAATACGACATGTGAAAACAATCATCTACATCATTGCACTCGAGAAATTCCCACGCAGACTCCGTCGCCTTATTTGGTAACCAAAGAAGAGCTCCAATGCTGAGTAGTAGCAATTGCAGCTTGTCTAAACCAAGGCGTTTTTGTGCACATTATTTATCCGCAGTATTTTAATATCTTTTTTTTTTCCACATTGGATTATCATATCTGGTTGAAATCAAAAGCCATCTAGTATCACGGCTAGTCTAATGATTCTCAAACTGTTTTATGTTGGTGTCACGCTTATGAAATGAAATTTGCTGTCGCTTTGCTCAGTGGTTACTTGGTAAAATATACCCTCACGCCCATAGACAGCAACGTCATTATGAAGATCTTATGAGACGCTGGTTACTATGTGTGTTCAAAGCATTCTGTTTCATTTGCTGTCAATCATTTCTAATACCGATGTTTCTCCATGCTATGATGTCAAACTGTCCCATCAAGATGTTCCGGCCGGAAACTTCTTTCTAGGTCTCTCTTGCCTCTCCTCCTCTCCAACTTTTGCGTTATCAAGACATAGTTCATCTCCCCCTTTCTCATGGCGCATCCATAGAATGTGGAATGTCTTCCTCTAAGGATAGTATCCAGTTCTCTTTGTGTGTTAACTTCTTTCAAGATATCTTCAATACGTTTTAATTCGTCCATGGTATTCTCATTAGTGTCAGGCATGGCAGTCGGGAAGACTTCTCTGATCAAGGCACTTCATTCTTCTCCGTTCTTAGCAACTCCTCTCCAACTTTCGCGTTATCAAGACATAGTTCATCTCCCCCTTTCTCATGGCGCATCCATAGAATGTGGAATGTCTTCCTCTAAGGATAGTATCCAGTTCTCTTTGTGTGTTAACTTCTTTCAAGATATCTTCAATACGTTTTAATTCGTCCATGGTATTCTCATTAGTGTCAGGCATGGCAGTCGGGAAGACTTCTCTGATCAAGGCACTTCATTCTTCTCCGTTCTTAGCAATTTTATTTTACTAACACTGCCCACCCATGTCCACACACCACCCTGACTTCGAATGTACTTGTAATTTGCGACCCAAGGTCAAGGATGAGAAGTCAACATTTTAGTCCAGCTGACCGGTGTAGGGTTTCAACCTGCCGAGGTAGCGGGTTCAACCACTACATCGATCAGTTAGGCTAAAATTTTGACTCTCGTCTTTGAATTGGGGACGTAAATTACAAGTACCTCAGAAGTCGGCGTGGGTTCGCCTGTTGGCGAGGGACACTGGTAATAGGGAAAGCTGATCCACACGCAACAATCAGTCCGGTTCACTAGAAGTTGTAGCATGTGTATGAACTACTCTTGTGTTCAATGCGACTGAACGCAAACATAAACCCTCATTTCATTATATATCTATGTATACTAGTCATTTCTTTCATTTCCCCATTTATTTTTTTTTTCATTCTGTACTTTGTCTTTCATTGCTTCTATTGAGGTCGTTCATGATTCATAGTGTGATGAAGTTAGGGAGCCCACTTTTATGTATACTTGTCAACAGCCATAGCTTTTCCCTTACGCATTTAAAAACTTATTCGTTTCTATGTTCTTTCTTTCCTTCAGTATGTTTTTGTCTATCGGTGCTTCAGTTATAGACTTTGTCTATTAATGTGACCAAGAAAATTAGTACAGTCTGGTGTAAACTTTCCAACGGTGTCAAACGTCTCCCTATATTCCAAAACTAGCTAAATTGATTTATGTTCATTCCAGCTCTTTTTGAAGCAAACCGCTCTGCTTGTATTTTCAAAATGGTGTGCTCTTAGGTTGTTCTGGGAGAAATGGCAAACTACTGAACGTTCAATTAACTAGAAAGTACAAACAGCCAAAAATGCTGGGGTATATTTCGACCACCTGTAAAAGGACATGTAACTAGCTTGGGATAATGCTGTATCTCGAAAGCTTCTAAAATGTTTCTTGTGTTGTCCACATTTCACTGCTATATAGTACTACTGGCCAATTTGGTGAAATAATTGTGAGTCTCTTCAGGTGTTCTTCTTTGGCCATTGAAATTCTTAACTTGACTTCAGCTTCACAAGAGAAAACCCCAGATAGGATAAATTCAACGTTCGTTCCTTCTCAGGTTCCTGATACTGATATTATTATTCTTGTGCACTTTATTCCCTATTGAGGTATATTTCCACAAACAAAGTATGCCAAGTCGATCTATTTTTTTCTCATTTATACAGCTCCGTCTAATGTTTAAAACGTAACATGTCTTTTAGGCTTCCCACGTTTTCGTTTGCCCCGTGGCTTCCAGACATGGGATTGTCTAATAATTATTCCTTCTAATTGGGGTTGAAGGTCTTGTGCTATACAGCAGACGGATTTTTTTTCCTTTCTTAAATCTCTCTAAATCCTTGATAATCTTTCAATCTTACATATTTTCTTTTGCACAGTCTTCGCCCGAAGCAACATATCGGGAATTCCCGACATAGTCTGTCATCTCAAGCAATTTTCTTGTCTTAATTACAAAATCCCTGCTGTACACGTCAGTCCGTGCTGTCAACAGAGATCAGCGCCGTCTGGACAAAATTACTTAGCAGCCCAATCATTTTAATTACATTTCGAACTAGGCATTAGCTAAATATTATTCTTTTTCTTTTTTAAATACTACGCTGGTAAATTGGTTTAATACTTGACATTCTAAATTAAATCTTCTTTTTATAGTCCATGCCATGCGGCGTTGGTGATCATGTCTGCCCACGCCTATATTGCGTACTGACATGGTATGTGAGGCATCTGTAAAAAGTGTAATTTGCCATTTTTTTTTCTTCTTGGCATACTGGTCTCCATTGTCGCTACAAGGAGATCATCTGCCTACTGTCGTGAAACTTGAGGCCATAACCAACAACTACCTGCCTGCCAAGTAGCAGCGCAGGTGAAATGACGCAAGGAGTTAAGGAAGAAAATCGCGAACCAATGTGCAAGAGAAACTAGGAGGCTGACGTAGAAAGGAGAAGAGGTCAGAAAAATTATCAACAACAACAAACTGTCAGATCTTAGAGCTTGATCAAGGAGGCTGCACGTTTAGATTCTCTGGAACGTGAGAAGATATTTACTGGCAGTACAACGTTATCACGGCCAACAAATATTGAAGAGGAGAACGAGAATATTCATGAACGATATATACCAGCCCGAAAATCATGGACATGGTGTGAATATATCAGAACGGGACTTAGAACGTCACGGCAAGGTGAAACCTATCTAGATTTCTGAAGGACAGAAGGACCGGGACATGGACTTGATCATCACAAGAGCCTAGCATAGTCAACTATATATTATCTACATTTAATATTGTAATTACCGTCCCGTCTGGCCATAACAGGCACGGTAAACATAAATTATCATTTAACATTGATCTTGTTGAGATGCGACAGTCTTGAAGTTGGGCAAATAAATAATGCCTTCAACGACATGATTGCCGGTCTTCGAGTCTTTGATTGCTGTTCATTTCCTACTTCAGACGTTGCTGGATTGTGTGCAACCCTGGACCGTTTATCGTTGATGAGTTGCATTTAAGTTTATCGCAAAACACATTCTAGCACTGCCCATTGCTCCCCAGATTCATCCACCACCTGCTATTTGGCTTCTTGTGACCCTGGAAGGGGGGATAAACAGGTACTCTTTCTAGCATACGGGAAGGCGGAGGCTAAAGGAGGGAAGATGGCACCTTACTTCCCCTTTGATAGGGGAAACCTCCTAAGCCACCCATATCAAAGAATGGGTGCCATATACATTCGTATCATGCTGTAATTGATGTGTTTTAAGTTGTCAAGACACGCTATATATTATTCAACCAATCTCCTAACACACAGACCTAGGAAGACAGTATCACCGGTCCCCGCTAAGATTTCTGCAGATTATTCTTCGAACGCGTGCTTAAATAATGCAACCAATAATATTTTCTACTACAATAAATACCAGAGTAGTTCTATGGAACAAATGTTATATTTACAGTGAATGTAGTAATTTCAGAACGTGCCTGCTTACATGTATATTTAATCAGACGTCTGTGTTTAAAATTAAGTTCGCAATGTGCTTTTGAGGAGGGGGATGAGAGCGAATGTTAATTTAATTAGTCAGATCGATAGTGCAAAATAACATTGGCTAGGACTGCCAACTTTCATTCGTTATTGCCATCTAAAATTGAATCATACAATCTGCTAACGGGTCCCACCTTCTCATGAGGAACGACACTTGAAGTGTCCGGGGGTCATGTATTCGAATTCACATAGAGAGGGATTTTTTTTAAAATTGACCTCAGATCGCAGGATGAGCCAGCCTAAAATGGATACCAATAATTCCCTGGGAAGAAAAGGCGAGCGATGTGACATTGACCACATCACCCATCGAGTGTCGATTGTATTGTAAACACATAGGGCTATAGTCTGTCTAGAAATGAATGCCTTCATTCACGATCAATTATTTTGAAAATTGTCTGTTGCACCGTTGTGAAATTTTTCCTGCCGTCTTATATTTACCCCCACCCAAGGAATATGTCTTTGATAGATCCAAAAGCAACTTAAATCATGGAAAGTGGCGACATTTATGTGATTTTTGGTGAAAAACTAGTGATTTCTCGCTAACAAACTTGTTGTACAGTAATGTCCCGTTCCACTACGCGAGGCTCTTGTCATAAGGCCAATCCCATGTCCTACCAGAAAATTAACTATTCAACGCTAATGTTTCCGTGTGAAGACGTAATACATTTAATAATGTGAATTTCATCTCTGCCCCGTAAATTATATACCGCATATAAACAAACTTTGAAATCTGCTGTACAATCTCCAGAACAAACGTTATTTTGTTGGGTGGACATAATGATAAGGTTATATGCTAAATCTCATAATTTTCTCTCAGTTGGTTACTGAGATATGGAATTTTATATTGGAGCAGACAAAAGTAAACAGACTATAGCATGAAAACCCAATACGTTTCATACGACATTGTGCTACCAGACAGCCTCTAGTGTTTGTTGCTCATCTCTTAACTGCCAGCGGTTTGTGTCTGGCTGCAGCGTTTCAATGTTAGTTCATCGGCTCTGTGGCGAAGGAGTCACTAATTCAGTTCGTAATGCCGCATACCGCGGTCGAAACACAGCTGCGCGCGATTTGGAAGCATGCAGCCTTAGGTTGGTTCCCATACAAAGGTATGAGTGCCGGTCGTTCAGAAACCAATGGCAAACTACTGAAAGTAAACTTGCTAGCAAATCACCCACAGCAAAACAAAGCTGGGGTTTTGACTTCCACGTTTATTACAGGATACGCATATGAGACTACGACCTCCAGCATGAGAATGGAGGTCAGTTATCAGTTATCAGTAATCAGTTATCAGTTATCAGTTGGGGTATCTTCGTTGCACTCCGGATATGTCCATAGGTGCTCAGATCGTCCCCCCAGCATATGCATCAGCGTCCGGTGGCTAATAGTGCCAGTTCTGTGTTGGTTGACGAGGCACTTTGTTTTCCCGATGTACCTCTCGCGTCTGGCTGTGCCGATTCTTACTCCCAGGTCTTTCATCCTGGACAGCGATGTGGAATCACTGACGTCAAAATCCTCTGTTCTCGCCAAATCTTTAAGGACGTTAATAACATCGGCACGATCCATGGGTTGGCCATCTACAGTGGGTGCAGAGCCAGCCAGTTTGTCAGCTCGTTCATTTCCCTCGACTCCCGCATGTCCCGGGACGAAGATGAAGGTGACTTTACGGACAACAGACTTCCGCAGCGATTCAGTCCACTGTCTACGTACAGATCCAGCTTCGACCTTCTGAATCATGCTCATTGAATCACTTAGTACACACACGTTGGTATAATGCTGTGATTCCAGCCATATGAAAGCCTGTGTAACTGCCATCACCTCCATCGTCATGCTGCTCGTGGTCATTGAGTGGGCACCACTGGATTCTTGAACGGTTCGGCCCGCTGAACGGGCTGTAAATGCCCACGCACGAGAATGGAGGTGGAGGCAGTAACAGCGGCATTCCGGTGGCTAGAGGAAACTACTGCAACACACGTTGTATTCATTACGGATTCAAAGAGTATGCTTAGTAAGGTGGAGAAAGGAATGTTTCGTGTGGAATGGCTCTCGTCGCTTCAGAGGTCACAGATCGTGAGAATTGTATGGATATTTTGCTCTGGCCATGCGGGGGTACAGGGGAATGAACAGGCTGATAGGCTAGCAGGGAATGCACCTCTTCGTGGTAGTTTGCCTATGGACAAGGGGGAGGTGGTCGTGCGCTTGTGGGACCACGTGGAGAAGGCGGAGGATTAGATTGAGAACCCATACGTGGAAAGAATGAGATTGCGGGGAATCGGCAGGGGTTCTGGAAGAATCTCAAAACTGAGAGGAAAGACCAGGAGAACTTTTAATCAGATAGCGGTGGGAACGATTAGTAGTATAACTCTTCGCTGGCTGTTGAACGAGGGGACGGAGCACGTATGGGAATGTCCTGAGTGCAGTGATGTCGGTTCTAGACTCAACTCAACTCAACTGTAAGATATGCAACCAATATTTTCTTTCATTTATATCTTCTGCATTTCTGAAAATATTTTCACTGTATAGGGAAAAAAGATCTGGAGACATTACACATCCCTGCCTAACACCTCTCTTAATAGGTTGATATTGTCCCACTTTATTATCAATCCTTATGGCAGCTTGTTGTTTCCAATATATGTTTTTTTTATATGTCTAATGTCTTTCCCATCAATTTGTAGATATGCAAGCATATCTACCATGTTGACATGTCTAACTCTATCAAAAGCCTTTGTGTAGTCAATAAAGCAAAGGTGTATATCCTTGTTTACTTCTATAGCACGTTCAATAACTGTTCGCAGCATATACACATCATTTACTGTACCCTTTCCTTCTACAAACCCACATTGTTCTTCCCCTATTTCAGGTTGTATCTTCTTCCTCACTCTTTGCATGATAATTCGTAGCAAAATCTTTGTGATGTGACTCATTATACTAATTGTTCTATGTTGATCACATTCCAAGGCTCCTGATTTCTTTGGGATTGCAATAAATACAGTTACACACTGTCTGCTTTCCTTAATGTTCTGGCCAGAATAATTACTTGCCACTGTTTCCTTTAGCCACAATAGTGTAGTGGCTAGACCAGCGGTTCTCAACATCTTTTAGTCCATGCACACTTTCATCATATGTCAGGATGTCATCCCCCCCCCCAACCCTTTCCAGCGAACGAAAGAAGAATCCCCCCCCCCCCCGGGACCCCCTTTCCAAAATTGTCAGCTCAAATGGTGTATTTTTATATTCACGTTATTTTATTAACACACCAAATTAATCATATTACAATAAACAAATAGTTAAAAGGTCAAAGAATTGCCTCTTAATACACGACACCAAAATGCCAGACAAGTGTGCTTCATTTTAAAAAAACGCTCAATAGAAAACCAGGATATTGTGCCTGAAGCCATTTTGAGTCTGCAAAGCTGTGGTCTTAATTCCCCCCCCCCCCTTTTTTTTGAAACCCTAAAATTCGCCCCTTGGGGAGGGGGGGGGGGGGCTGCTTGAGAACCACTGGGTTATACACTCGTCCAGGAAATGTCTAGAGTAGTCAAGAGTGGCGTTACACTGACCACATCACCCACCCAGTGCTTATTGGTCTTTAAAAAACATATGAGTGTTACATCTTACACCCAATGCACCTTAAAGCATGTAAAAGTTCCCTTGTTGTTGTTGTTGTTTTGTTTTTTTCTGTAACAAAACTGTGCTGACCTTTCCCTTCAGACGTTATTTCCGTACATTTCAATTTATCAGTCTGAAGCAGCACGTGGTTATCGCACGGACTATCTGGAAAACACTTATCTGAAAGTACCTTGTCTGTCTGTGTTTGTTCCATTGTTCAACGGGCGGTGGTAGTTATAATTTCCCCCATTTGGGGTGAAGAGCACCGACTCTCATGTTACGACGTCCGCCTCCGGCTAGTGTAGGGCTTGTTTAATTCACAGAGTAAAGTGTGTTTATTTACCATTAAGTCAAGTGTGGTATACCCCTTCCTTTCCCGGATCCTGGAGTAGTGGATCGGACTTTTGGTTACACGTAGAGCTCAAGTACACATTAGAAATCTTTCGGTATTGGGAATCAAAGAGATATGCTGAAGACGCCGTTGTCCAAAATATCAGAATTAGAAAAACCTACGCACAAATAAATATGTATAGCATGTCTGATTTTGCTATACACATTTTCATCTTCGCCCGTGTTACAGAGTTCGTGCACTGTGTTGATATTATCCTTGTATGATCTATGATGACGACGGTCATATCACAACTGGAACGACACTTTGTGTAATCTGAACCACACAACTATTTTCTCATAACTGAAATGCCACTAGATGTAATCTAAACTAACACAACTGTTTTCTCATAACTGAAATGCCACTAGGTGTAATCTAAACTAACACAACTGTTTTCTCATAACTGAAATGCCACTTAGTGTAATCTGAATCACACGACTGTTTTTTTTTTTTTCACAACAAGGAACAAACATTGTGTAATCTGAAAGACGCAACTGCTGTCTCACAATAGAAATGAAATTAAGTGTATTATGTAACTGGCTACCGTTTTCTCAACACAGGAGTGTAACTAAGTGTATTATGTAACTGGCAACGGTTTTCTCAACACAGGGATGAAACTAAGTGTATTCTGTAACTGGAAACTGTTTTCTCAACACAGGACTTTGACTAAGAGTATTCTGTCACTGTCGACTGTTTTCTCAAACAGGGATTAAATTCAGTGTATTCTGTAACTGGCAACTGTTTTCTCAACACAGGGATGTAACTAAGTGTATTCTGTCACTGATAACTGTTTTCTCAACAACAGAGACGTAACTAAATGTATTATGTCAATGTTAACTGTTTTCTCAACAACAGAGATGTAACTAAGTGTATTCTGTAACTAGCAACTGTTTTATCAACACAGGGACTAAGTGTATTCCGTAACTGGCAACTGTTTTCTCAACACAGGGGTGTAACTAAGTGTATTCTATAACTGTCAATGGTTTTCTCAACACAGGAATGTAACTAAGTGTATTCTGTCACTGTCAATGGTTTTCTCAATACAGGGATGTAACTAAGTGTATTCTGTCACTGTCAATGGTTTTCTCAACACAGGGATGTAACTAAGTGTATTCTGTCACTGTCAATGGTTTTCTCAATACAGGGATGTAACTAAGTGTATTCTGTCACTGTCAATGGTTTTCTCAATACAGGGATGTAACTAAGTGTATTCTGTCACTGTCAATGGTTTTCTCAACACAGGAATGTAACTAAGTGTATTCTGTCACTGTCAATGGTTTTCTCAATACAGGGATGTAACTAAGTGTATTCTGTCACTGTCAATGGTTTTCTCAACACAGGGATGTAACTAAGTGTATTCTGTCACTGTCAATGGTTTTCTCAACACAGGGATGTAACTAATTTTTTTTAAAATTCTG
>JACEFZ010022768.1:0-87500 GCA_014155875.1 Cepaea nemoralis
CTGTTTCAAAGATTGAATTACAAACATGAACAATGTCGTCGTCATCATCATCATCATCATCTACCACTGTTGCCGCCAAGCGTCACGGGGAGGAATAGTTGGCGCTCCAGCGCCCGATGGATAGCAAAGGATAGCGTCATTCCGTGTGATTGAACAATGTCTTTGATGTCGCCAATATATTTTTTTCTCGGGCGTCCTCTTGCTGTCGTAGCAGATCTTCTGTGATGTCGCCAGTGCTGGTAGTTGATGGTGTTACATTCTAACGAGGTGGCGCAATCATTTGATCTTCTGCCTTTCAATAAATGTGGCATAATGTATTAATCCCACTGTTTGTCTGATAGCATCATTTCTTTTTCCGTCTCGGTTTAGTTGGCAGCTCTTCTCAAGCATCTCATCTCGCAAGCGCTGATTTTGCGTAAGTTTTTAGTTTAGTTTGGTCGATGGATCAACATCACGGCACACGGGTGCAACCCATAAGTGCTCCGTTCTCCTTCTAACTCAAACCTGAGTCTGGAAAAACTCAGCTCAGTGCACGAACTCCATAGCACCGGCGAGGATCCTGAAATACTTTGGGTAAATTTTTAACTAAAAATTTTGCCCGGGCAGCGCCGTTAGGCTACTCTTTTTCGATTTCCAACTGCCAAGAGATTAATTACGTGCGCAACAATACACACGGGTGTCCGATCTCACTACCCAGAGACCAGGGGAAATTTTATTACTAGAAGTCCACGAGAAAAAAAACCCGGTCATCACCGGGGATTGAACCCGGGACCTCCAGCATTCGAAGCGGACACCATACCTCGAGACCACGCAGCCCCCAAATTGGATAATGTAACGTCGTGAAAAACATAAATACCACAAGCAGAAAAATCATCTTACTGAAAAGTTATATGTAGCCAGTGTTTTTGCATAGATGCGAATACTGGACAATGGGTGACTGAATTGTGAAGAAACTGAAGATGTGGTTTTTGACAAGAACGTTTAGAAATATCATGGACAAAGAAGGAAGCATATGCTAGGCTACTGAGAGCTGATGGAGTTTCAAGATCACTCTATAAAACCACCGTGAGATGTCAAATGGAATTAATGTGGCATATCAAGAGAAGAGGTGGAATAGAGACATTAGTATTTCGTCCAGAAATACTAGATAAATGCTAGAGAAATACTAAGGACTATCTAGGGAACTACTAGGAAACAAATGGGGAAATACTAGGGAACTATCAGAGAACAAATAGGGAATTGTTATGGAAATACTAGAAAATGTTATGGAAATACTAGACAAATACTAGGGAACACTAGGGGAATACTAGATAAATACTACTAGATAAATATTAGAAAAATACTAAGGAAATACCGGGAAACAACTAGGGAAATACTAGGGAAATTGGGTATAGAAATACGTAGTAATCTGTCCGTGGGAAGCTCAAGCAGCTGTATATGTAACACCAGGCTCGTCAAAATATCCGACGGCAGATAAATTTGAATAGTAGCAGTAGCAGTGGCAGTGGCAGTGACAGTGGCAGTGGCAGTGACAGTGGCGGTAGCAGTAGCAGTAACAGTAGCGGTGGCAGTAGCAGTGGCAGTGGCAGTGGCGGTAGCAGTTGTCACAAAATGAAACCGTGTGTTTATCCGGTTGATTATTACAGAGGATTTTCGGATTAAGCGGACGATCGACCAGCGACATCTATTTGTACTAACAGAGTAAACACAGTTGTACAGGTTACATCGTGTCAGCCCATAAACACATTTGGTGGTGAGGGAGAAGGATATGGAATGGTGCCGTTTGTCATCTATACTGCCGGACATCAGACGGAAATGGCTGCTGGGATTGTCACCACGGAACAGAAGAGTGACAAGTTTGTCAACATTTGAATGCAGATGGAAGCCGTGAGATCACAGGGGCAGATGTAAAACGGAAGTACCTAGTACGGAAAACAGTGCATCTGTCAATTCTTGGGTTCCGGAACATCAAGATGATTGGCAGCTTGGTATCGAAACTCTTTGTTGGGAGTTTACAGAAACTAGCTGGCTTGTTTTGAGAATCTAGGCAATTACTGACAACTTTGACAGGATTTAAGCCAGGAAAATAGTTCTTGACAGGGGATGATTTGCCACTGTGCCACCTGTGTGGGGGAGTAAAGGATAACGTCACGTGGACAACTTTGGTAGTTTGCCATATAAACTCGAGTTGAGATCAACTAGGGTGGACTTGAATAATGCTCTAGACAGAGTGCAGGGCACTGCAGTGCTTAGTGGAAATAATATCTACCGTGTGTTAATTAGTGACTTAATTTTACACGTGCCTATATGGCAGATGTAGATATGATTTATAGGACTGCAGTAGTGCCATTTAAGGTATAACCTATTATAATATATTCGTTATAATTACTTTAGGCAGTAGCCTTGTTAAACTATAGTGTGATGATTAGCACTGTTAGTGGAAACTAGCTAGAGTAGTGAAGTGATACTTGGCTCTGTTAGCTAGAATAGATTAGTGAAGTGTTGATAAGCTTTACTAGTTGAGTAATGAAGGATAATTGGGATCTTCCCGTAGGTGTCCCTGGTGGGCGGGGTTCCGCATTCTGTTTGCTGATATTTTTTCTTTGTCATAGCCTGATTCGACTCTAGGTGGGTAGCTAATCTGCTCTATGACTAAGTCTAGTTAGCTAAAGATCATTAAGCAAGGTGATAGGCTTATACTCAGCCGAAGGGATCAGTGACTAGTACTATCACCAGATGTGTTGTTTCTATCCTAGGTTCCCTACCAGATCCAAGGAAACTCTACAAGTTTTGGGAAAGAATTAAAAAACCCATTCTGAAGAACACCAGTTCAAGAGTCAATAAAGTTGCATACAGAAACGTAACTTACGCTAGAAGGAAATTGATTCATCAAAGAGAATGATGCATACTGATGCACCACACAGCATCAGACAGTAGTAACGAACCGAGAACCGGCTAAGAGTACCTAGTGTTAGTACAGTAACAATTAACATTAGTAATTAGCACTTATGGACTGAATGGTTCGATGTGCAACGAGGATGATCTGTCGACTAACTAACTAACTAACTAACTGCGTACACACTGTAAAAGACTTGTGCAGTTTGTTTAGGAACATTAGGAACGGACATTGTGTAGAGTGCAACCGGTCCCTGATTAACTCTTAGTACCACCGGTGTCTATTTCGGATGTTCATGAAATTGGATTACCAGAGGTCTACAGAGGCAAAGCAGTATCCGGCAAGATGGTTTCGGCAACGGGTGAGACGTACTTGTTCTGACGTAACGTGCTGTGGTCTATCTTTGCTGTGATCAGCTGACTGAGTTGATGTCTGAGAGACAGAGTCTACACACTTTATAGAACACGTCACACATTTTCTTCGCATACACGTCTCATACACGTTACACTTTTATTTTAATAAATTAATCTTTATTAATTTCTAGAAGCAAGAGTTGTTGAGTATGTTGCGTTGGGGAAGTATGAGAAGGGGGCATAGTACGACAATGTGAGAGTGATAGGAAAAGGTGTCCATAGGCTGATGGAGTGTGCTGGACGGAAGCTGGTGGATTCTCCAGAATATTGAGAGGAAAAAAAAATATTATAATGTGGGTGTCGGATCTCCTCACTCCAGGGACGACACTTTAAAGGAGGACACGACATTATTGGGGGCTCGTAAACGTGATCTTTGGACAGCGGGATCTCTCGTAAACGTGATCTTTGGACAGCGGGATCTATCGTAAACGTGATCTTTGGACAACGAGATCTCTCGTAAACGGGATCCTTGGACAGCGGGATCCCCCGTAAACGGAATCCTTGGACAGCGAGATCTCCTGCAAGCAGGAACCTTTGACAGTGGGATCTTCTGACAACGGGGTCTTTTGACACGGGATCCTTAGTTATAAGAGGGAGATATCATTTTGGAGAATCCAGCTAGAGTGAATGTGGATAGGGGTTAGGACTAATATCTTACCTGTTCACACTTCACACGTCTGCATAGGTCTGTGGTCCTGATTCTACTCTTGTCACTGAGTGAATGTGCTGTGTGTGGTAATATCTAGATTTATAGTACTTGTTCATATATCTGTATAGTAATTTGCAGTTATATTGTACTAGACCTGCTAGCTTACCTCTCTGTATAATGGCCACCCCTAAACTAACCACGTTAGAATTAAAGGCAAAGGGGGAAGAAATGGGATTGGCGGGGTCTGCTCTAACGGATTACATACAAGAAGTGGAGAGAGAGTATCGTCAAGCGGAACGGGAAGATCGAAAGGCCGAGTTGGAATTGAGGAGGATGGAGTTGGAACAAGCAGCTAAGAAATTGGAAGCTGAACAAGCAGCTAGGAAATTGGAAGCTGAACAAGCAGCTAGGAAATTGGAAGCTGAGCAAGCAGCTAGGAAATTTGAAGCTGAACAAGCAGCTAGGAAATTAGAAGCTGAACAAGAAGCACAGAAAAGGGAGCACGAGTACCGGATGAGGGAACTCGAGTTGAAGAGTCAATCTAATGGAGAAACTGAGGGAGCAGTTGGAGGTTCCTCCATCCCATGATCAACACCAGTAGGTGGACATGGGTACCATGCTATGAAGTTTCCTTTAGCGGTCTACGAGGAGGACAAAGAGAAGATTGACCAATACCTTCAACGCTTCGAGGCTATGTCAGTTGCTATGGGTTTGGAGCGTAACAAATGGAATCTTAAGCTATCCCAGGGATTACGCGGGACGGGATACGAGGTTTATACTCGCCTGCCACCAGGACGTGAGAACAATTATGATGAGTTAAAGACGGCTCTGCTGAAACGATTCGAGGTTACGTCACATACCTACCGGAAAAAAATTTCGAGCAGCGAAACGAGAACCGGGAGAGTTGTTTGCCGCCTACAGTTTGCGTCTTAAATCTTATCTCCATAAGTGGATGGATTTGGCTGGGTTCGCACATGACTATGAGAGTCTGGAAGAGCTCATGGTGGTCGACCAGCTGAAGAAGCAAATGTCTAAACCTCTCAGGACGTTCCTGGGAGAACAAGGAGCGGAACGTATTGACCTCGTGAATAAATTAGCAGAACGGTTCGTCGAGGTACATGGGGAGGCAGGGGAAAACCTTTCCACCAACACCAAAAGTCAAGAGAAACATGACAAGAAGAAAGCCAAAAACTCAGGAACCAAAAAGTGGGAACCTTATGGGCAAAAATCAGAGGATAGTTCAGAGAAGAAGAAGGAGGGAAGCAAGAGCACTTCAAGCTCTACACCTAAACGACCGTGGTCGGAGAAGTGGTGTTCAATTTGTAAGTCACCCTCTCACAATACGAGGGACTGCAAATCGAAGGCTAAGAACCCTCACTTTGCAGCATGTCAAGTGACTTCCAAGGAGGTTGTCACGGAAAATGCCAAGGTCAACAAGGAAGCTCGCCACCAGGAGAGCTCATTCAAGTCCGACAATAGAAAATCTAGGACAGGGAAATGGTGCAACCAATGTCAGTCGAATACGCACAATGCTATTGACTGCAGGGAAAAGTCAGGAGACACTCAATTCGTCGTGTGCTCAGGGAAACCTAAGGTGGAGCCCACCGAACAGGTCGAGGCCGAGGAAGAGACTCCAGACCAGGAAAAACCACCTGTAGTGGAATTGGTAGAGGTTAACGGTCGTCAAGTGGAGTGTTTATACGACACAGGACTGGACGGGGAGGCCGTGATTTCTGCGGATCTAGTACATCCAGAACAATTCACAGGTGAAACCTTGGATATACAGCCTGCACAGAAGAGTGCTGTAGTCATGAAGTTGCCCATTGCTAATGTGGAGATTCGGTCACGGTACGTCACCGGCACCATCAAGGCCGCTGTATTGACCGATCCCATTTTTCCAGTCATCCTAGGTTGCCGGTATGTCTTTCTGGGAATGCCCAGGGAGCCAATTCATATGGGAGCAATGCAGACTCGCTCTCAGACGAAAACGGAAGAGGCAGACGCAATTGTGACTAACCCAATGCCGGGGGAGCTACGAACTGCCCAGAGTGAGGATGATACTTTACGTCCTTGCTACAGAAAGCTGCAGAAAAGTGCTGATCCACCAGGACGGGGGCAGTACTACATGAAGAATAGGATACTCTACAGGAGAGCAGGACGGGGAGACAACCTATACGGTCAGTTGGTCGTCCCGAAAGCTCATCGGTCCCAGATTCTTCATATGGGGCATACCATCTCCTTTAGCGGACACATGGGTATTGCCGCCACCATGCAGCGGATTTCCTGCCACTACTATTGGCCGGGAATGACAGATGATGTGCGTCGGTATGTGAAGTCATGCCCTGAGTGCCAGAGGGTGGCACCGAAACACTGGACAGCACCGGTGGTGTTGGGTGAGATGCCCATCATGAACTCTCCTTTCGAGAGGGTAGCCATCGATATCGTGGGTCCACTTCCCAGGACTAGGAAGAGGAACATGTATATACTCACAATGGTGGATTGCTGTACAATGTGGGGTGAGGCTATACCGTTGACCACGATTGACTCGAAACGAGTGGCGGACGCACTGATGGAGGCCTTTACCAGATTAGGCTTTCCGGATCAAATTCTGACGGACAATGGATCTCAGTTTTGTGGAAAACTCATGGAGGAGGTATTTAGGGTGTTTCACTCTAACCACATACATACCAGCCCTTACCACCCTCAAGCCAATGGACAAGTAGAGCGTTTCAACGGCACGTTGATGACAATGCTCAGGAAACTAGCGCAGGAAAAACCTGATAGGTGGGATGAATATATCCCAGCAGCACTTTTTGCCTATCGGGAAGTTCCTCATGGCTCAACAGGACTACCACCCGCTACGTTGCTGTTTGGTCGTCCAATCAAAGGACCGTTGGAAGCCATGTTGAGGAGTTGGACTGAAGAGGGGACGTCAGAAGAAGTGATCTCATCCTATCAATACGTGGAGGAACTGAAAGAAAAACTCCATAAGGGATGGACTCTGGCAAATCAAAACTTGAAAAAGGCCAGGAAAAGACATGCGGCTTACTACAACCGTAGGTCTAAAGAAAGATCTCTAGAGGTAGGAGATAAAGTCTTGTTGTTACTCCCAACGGGAAACAACAAACTGGAGATAGGTTGGCAAGGACCATTTCCCGTGGAAAGGGTGATATCCAGAACCAACTATCAAATCCGGATCCGGGGAAAGTCGAAGATTTTCCATATCAATCTCTTGCGGAAATACGAAGAGAGACCAGGAGACAAGGCAGCTCACCTCATGGCAATGGCAGTTGCAGTGGAGACAGAAGTGGGAACCAGCGAGGGCAGGGAATATCCCTTAGTCCACCAGGAAACTTATAGGGATGTGCAAGTGAACCCTGATCTGACCTCCCAGGAGAGGGAAAGGATAACCCAGGTTCTCAAGTCTCATAAGGAGATACTGACTGATAAACCTGGACGAACGAGGTTGGTTGAGTTCGAGATGACTTTGACCACACAGGAGCCTGTTCGCCAAAAGGTTTACCCAGTGCCATTCTCTAAAGAAAAGGCCCTGGAGGAGGAAATAAAAAAACTGCTGGAGGATGACGTGATTGCACCATCCACATCCCCATACAATGCGGGGGTAGTTTTGTTACGCAAACCAAGTGGAGAACACAGGTTGTGTATAGATTACCGACTGCTGAACAGTCATACACAGTTTCAGGTGGAACCTTTGCCGAATCCAACTCAGTTATTCGCTAGGCTCCATAAGGCTCGGTACTTTTCAAAGGTGGATCTGAGTCGGGGGTACTATCAGATACCAGTCAAACCGGAGATTCGACCACTGTTAGCTTTCAGTACACCCAGTGGACACTACGAATTCAAGGTCATGCCCTTTGGACTCAGCAATGCACCTAGTGTGTTTACACGCATGATGAGGACTTTACTAGATCCGTTACAGGATCCGTCCATCATCTCATTCATGGATGATATTCTGATTTCCAGTGACAGCTTGGATGACCACTTACAATCCTTGGAGAGAGTGTTTAATAGACTCAAGGAAGCAGGGCTTACTGCTCGTCCAACCAAGTGCATGATTGGTTACCAAACTCTGGAATTTCTAGGTCACACCATCACTCCAGGACACATTGTTCCAGAAGAGAAGAACCTGGAGAAAATCAGAAATGCACCAAGGCCAAAAACGAAGAAGGATGTGCGATCTTTTCTCTCGTTGTGTGGGTTCTACCACAAATTTATCCCACATTTCACTGAACTGGGAGCTCCGTTAACGGAAACCTTGAAAAAGGGATTCCCGGACCAAATCATTTGGACACCAGAATGTGAGAATGCCTATAGTCAGTTAAAGGAGGCCTTGGTCAGCAAACCTGTATTACAGCTCCCTGACCTTTCCAAACCATTTGTGTTGAGAACGGATGCAAGTGCGATTGGAATTGGAGCCGCTTTGTTACAGGCAGGAAAAGACGATGCTTCGGTTTTGAAACCTGTGGCATACGCAAGTAAGAAACTTCTACAGGCGGAGAGGAATTATTCAACCGTCGAGAGAGAATGCTTGTCCCTCGTATGGGCAGTGCAAAAATTTCAGCCATATTTGTATGGAGTTAAGTTTCGGGTCCAGTCAGATCATCAGCCCCTGATGTTCCTGGCTACTTCTCAGAAGCTCAACGCACGTTTGATGCGGTGGTCGTTGTTACTTCAACCGTATAATTTCACAGTAGAGTACATTCCTGGGAAGGAAAATGTTGGAGCGGACTTCTTGTCAAGACACCCAGCTCCTGAAGAAGAAGAATGAATCATCTGGATTAAACTCACGGTGGAGAAGAGTGAGATGGACTACTCTCTTAGGAGGGGGCCTATGTCACAAAATGAAACCGTGTGTTTATCCGGTTGATTATTACAGAGGATTTTCGGATTAAGCGGACGATCGACCAGCGACATCTATTTGTACTAACAGAGTAAACACAGTTGTACAGGTTACATCGTGTCAGCCCATAAACACATTTGGTGGTGAGGGAGAAGGATATGGAATGGTGCCGTTTGTCATCTATACTGCCGGACATCAGACGGAAATGGCTGCTGGGATTGTCACCACGGAACAGAAGAGTGACAAGTTTGTCAACATTTGAATGCAGATGGAAGCCGTGAGATCACAGGGGCAGATGTAAAACGGAAGTACCTAGTACGGAAAACAGTGCATCTGTCAATTCTTGGGTTCCGGAACATCAAGATGATTGGCAGCTTGGTATCGAAACTCTTTGTTGGGAGTTTACAGAAACTAGCTGGCTTGTTTTGAGAATCTAGGCAATTACTGACAACTTTGACAGGATTTAAGCCAGGAAAATAGTTCTTGACAGGGGATGATTTGCCACTGTGCCACCTGTGTGGGGGAGTAAAGGATAACGTCACGTGGACAACTTTGGTAGTTTGCCATATAAACTCGAGTTGAGATCAACTAGGGTGGACTTGAATAATGCTCTAGACAGAGTGCAGGGCACTGCAGTGCCAGTGGAAATAATATCTACCGTGTGTTAATTAGTGACTTAATTTTACACGTGCCTATATGGCAGATGTAGATATGATTTATAGGACTGCAGTAGTGCCATTTAAGGTATAACCTATTATAATATATTCGTTATAATTACTTTAGGCAGTAGCCTTGTTAAACTATAGTGTGATGATTAGCACTGTTAGTGGAAACTAGCTAGAGTAGTGAAGTGATACTTGGCTCTGTTAGCTAGAATAGATTAGTGAAGTGTTGATAAGCTTTACTAGTTGAGTAATGAAGGATAATTGGGATCTTCCCGTAGGTGTCCCTGGTGGGCGGGGTTCCGCATTCTGTTTGCTGATATTTTTTCTTTGTCATAGCCTGATTCGACTCTAGGTGGGTAGCTAATCTGCTCTATGACTAAGTCTAGTTAGCTAAAGATCATTAAGCAAGGTGATAGGCTTACACTCAGCCGAAGGGATCAGTGACTAGTACTATCACCAGATGTGTTGTTTCTATCCTAGGTTCCCTACCAGATCCAAGGAAACTCTACAAGTTTTGGGAAAGAATTAAAAAACCCATTCTGAAGAACACCAGTTCAAGAGTCAATAAAGTTGCATACAGAAACGTAACTTACGCTAGAAGGAAATTGATTCATCAAAGAGAATGATGCATACTGATGCACCACACAGCATCAGACAGTAGTAACGAACCGAGAACCGGCTAAGAGTACCTAGTGTTAGTACAGTAACAATTAACATTAGTAATTAGCACTTATGGACTGAATGGTTCGATGTGCAACGAGGATGATCTGTCGACTAACTAACTAACTAACTAACTGCGTACACACTGCAAAAGACTTGTGCAGTTTGTTTAGGAACATTAGGAACGGACATTGTGTAGAGTGCAACCGGTCCCTGATTAACTCTTAGTACCACCGGTGTCTATTTCGGATGTTCATGAAATTGGATTACCAGAGGTCTACAGAGGCAAAGCAGTATCCGGCAAGATGGTTTCGGCAACGGGTGAGACGTACTTGTTCTGACGTAACGTGCTGTGGTCTATCTTTGCTGTGATCAGCTGACTGAGTTGATGTCTGAGAGACAGAGTCTACACACTTTATAGAACACGTCACACATTTTCTTCGCATACACGTCTCATACACGTTACACTTTTATTTTAATAAATTAATCTTTATTAATTTCTAGAAGCAAGAGTTGTTGAGTATGTTGCGTTGGGGAAGTATGAGAAGGGGGCATAGTACGACAGTGTGAGAGTGATAGGAAAAGGTGTCCATAGGCTGATGGAGTGTGTTGGACGGAAGCTGGTGGATTCTCCAGAATATTGAGAGGAAAAAAAAATATTATAATGTGGGTGTCGGATCTCCTCACTCCAGGGACGACACTTTAAAGGAGGACACGACAGCAGTATCAGTAACAGTAGCGGTGGCAGTAGCAGTGGCAGTAGCGGTAGCAGCATCAGTAGCAGTGGCAGTAGCTGTAGCAGTATCAGTAACAGTGGCAGTAGCGGTAGCAGTATCAGTAACAGTAGCAGTAGCAGTGGCAGTAGCGGTAGCAGCATCAGTAGCAGTGGCAGTAGCTGTAGCAGTATCAGTAACAGTGGCAGTAGCGGTAGCAGTATCAGTAACAGTAGCAGTGGCGGTAGCAGTGGCAGTAGCAGTGGCAGTAGCGGTAGCAGTATCATTAACAGTAGCAGTAGCGGTAGCAGTGGCAGTAGCAGTGGCAGTAGCGGTAGTAGTATCATTAACAGTGGCAGTAGCGGTAGAAGTATCAGCAACAATAGCAGTGGCAGCAGCGGTAGCAGTAGCGGTAGAAGTAGCGGTGGCGGTAGCAGTGGCAGTAACAGTGGCGGTAGCAGTATCAGTAACAGTAGCAGTAGCAGTGGCAGTAGTGGTAGCAGTATCAGTAACAGTAGCAATAGCAGTGGCAGTAGCGGTAGCAGTATCAGTAACAGTAGCAATAGCAGTGGCAGTAGCGGTAGCAGTATCAGTAACAGTAGCAATAGCAGTGGCAGTAGCGGTAGCAGTATCAGTAACAGTAGCAATAGCAGTGGCAGTAGCGGTAGCAGTATCAGTAACAGTAGCAATAGCAGTGGCAGTAGCGGTAGCAGTGGCAGTAGCTGTAGCAATGGCAGTACGGGAGCAGTGATATTAGCAGTGGCGGTAGCAGTGGCAGTAGCTGTAGCAGTGGCAGTAAAGGCAGTAGTGGTAGGAGTGGTAGTAGTGGTAGTGGTAGTAGTAGCAGCAGCAACGGCAGCGGCAGCAGCAGCAGCAGCAGCAGCAGTAGTAGTAGTAGTAGTAGTAGTAGTAGTAGTAGTAGTAGTAGTAGTAGTAGTAGTAGTAGTAGTGGTGGTGGTGGTGGTGGTGGTGGTGGCGGCGGCGGCGGTGGCGGCGGCGGCGGCGGCAGTAGTAGTAGTAGTAGTAGTAGTAGTAGTAGTAGTAGTAGTAGTAGTAGTAGTAGTAGTAGTAGTAGTAGTAGGAGGAGGAGGAGGAGGAGGAGGAGGAGGTGTTGTTGTTGTTATTGTTGTTGTTATTATTATTGTTGTTGTTGTTGTAACAGTGGCAGTGGCAGTAGCAGCAGCAGCAGCAGCAGCAGCAGCAGCAGCAGCAGCAACAGCAGTCGCAGTAGTCGTGGTCGTTGTCGTCGTCATGCCATCGCCGCCGCCGTCGTCGTCGTTGTCCAAGTCTCGTCGTCGTCGTGAATGTGGTTGTGGTGGTAATGGATAAGTAGTAGGAGGGTAGAAGGAGAAGAACAAGATGAAGAAAGAGGAGGAGGATGGTAGAAGGAGAAGAAGAAGGAGAGGAAGAAAGAAAGAGGAGGAGGAGTAGAAACCAATAATAACTGTATTACATTGACTGTGGTAATTTATTATAATCAGCGCGTGACTATGCAAGAGACAGAAAGTTACAGAAACGTGACATATTGCCGTTTGTTTTGGAGATCTTGCGGTGACTGTAGGCAGTGTGTTTTGCACATAGTTTGCTTCTGTAGGCAGTGTACATATTTACATTGTGGATGACGTGTGGTTTGTGTATATTTTCTTCTGTAGACAATGTATTGTGTACATATTTATATTATGCAGGCAGTGTATTTTGTTCACATTTAGTTCGAGTAGTCAGTGTGTTGTGTACATATTTACATTGTGTAGGCGGTTTATTGTGTACATATTTAGTGTGTTTAGGCAATCTTATTTGCACTTATTTAGTTTGCATAGGCATTGTCATTTCTTTAAGTTAGCTTCTGTACATATTTAGTGTATTTAGGCAATCTTATTTGCACTTATTTAGTTTGTATAGGCATAGGCATTGTCATTTCTTTAAGTTAGCTTCTGTAGGCCACGATATTCTCGACCACGATAAATGATGTGGTATCACCAGTTACCTTCTTCGTCGCACTTTCTTCGTATACAATTCCTAGAAACAGCTAGTACCATTAGTAAAGGGACTCTTCGCAGATTGTTTAAGATGGGGACGCAGCAGTTATGAGAATACCTCGAGTACTGTGATGTCGATTCTTGACTAAACTCAAAAATTCCAGGAAGCCAAAAAATAAATTGGCTAGTGCCAATTTTTACGATGGTGTGTCGACCCCCAGGGACCTACTGTTGGGAAACAAATAACCCTGCTTCTGGTGGGGATTGAACAGGGAACACTGTCTTGGCGGACAAGCGCACTAACCACTATACTACACGGCGCAACAAAGACTATGATTTATCCTTCTTTTTTAACATAAAATTTGCAGATGTGTCTGCGGTGACCAATTATTTTTACGTCATTCCTTTCCCCAAGTATGTAACGACGCCTCTTTTGACAATCCACACTCTAGATCAGAAGCAGGGAACGTGCTGTCAGTGGGCAGTAATTGCCCTGACCTGCCGAATTCCAAGAAGAAAGAAATAGCACACTGTAACATCTAAGTCAACAGAAATACTTTTTTAAACAGGTGAATCGGTATAACTATTTCGGAACAGTCGTAACATCTGATGGAAGATGCCTTGCAGAGATTAGATTGCCATGGCAAAGGTGGCCTTCTGCAAAATGTGGAAAATATACTAACAAAAATGTGCCAGTTGCAGTGGGGAAAAATAGTATTGAAGTGCTATTTAGAATCCATATCCGGGAAGGTTAACCCGGTCAACAAATGCCCGCAGAAGTCGGATGTGTCGGCGTAACGGCGCAAGAACGCAGCTCTGCTGTAAACAGGCACAACGCAATCACATCCGAAAAAAACTCCGGATGAACGAAGAAGAAGAAGAATCCATATTGTTGTATGAGTGGGAAACATGGACAATTAACAGACAAGCTGAGAAACATCTATGGCGGTGGAAATGTGGTTTTTGATAAAAATGCAAAGAATACCATGGACGGACAGAAAATCAAATGAGACAGACCTTCAGAAGACAAATGTAAAACGAAAACTGATTGGAGACATTAGACGTAGACCGTCCCGGGAAGGTTAACCCGGTCAACAAATGCCCGCAGAAGTCGGATGTGTCAGCCTAACGGAGCAAGAACGCAGCTCTGCTGTAAACAGGCACAACGCAATCACGTCCGAAAAAAACAACTCCGGATGAACGCAGCAGAAGAAGAAGACGTAGACAGTCAAGATTTGTTATACATGTTATGAGGAGAAATGGACTTGAGAATTTAGTGACAACTGGCGAGCTTGATGGGAAGAGAGCAAGAGGAAGACAAGATGATAAATATCTTGATGGTTTGGCTGCATAGCAAGGTCGGGACAAGAACACAGACCCGATTCGAGACTCTGATGACAGTGTTAGATGGCGAAACATGACCGTCCACGCCTTTCGGCATGGCACTTGATGATGATGATGTGAGCTATAAACAGCCATCAATAACTTTAGTACCTACATCAACAATGCTGACTAACATCCCTCATCGTACCAAAGAGAAGCAGTTTCAGCCATCGAGTTAGGGCTGTGTTATCTACATGTTTGATCAAATATTGCAGGTTAATTTATCAGTTGATAATTTTGTGTGGCTTGCGAATGATCTTATAAACATCCAAACGGCCCTTGGCGAAAAAAGGTTTCCCCACCCCTTGCTCTAGATAATAGTATTTGCCAAATGGCTGCTGTAATGATACGTACGTTGTTTAAAGAGAACGCAGCAATTTGTCAAACAATAACACACGCGCGTATCAGGACAACATGTCTTCTTCACACGAGATACTATATTTCCAAACGGATGATATATAATTTAGGGCCATATCTTTCACAAAGAAGACAACTGTCTGAGGTTCACGAACAGAGCAGAATTCTGAAAACACGGAACTGTATCAATACAGTTGTGGTAGACAACTTCATAAATCTATCTGGATGTGTACAGTTTAAGAGCACATTTTCTAAATCCACGAATAGCCTCGGTGATCGAAATATCAGTTCTACAGGCCAAAAATTAATACTTGACCGTAGCAGTTCTGAAGAAACATCATCGCCGTCTAAGACAGTTCCAGTAACATTTGACAACTTTCAATTAGCATATGGAAGAAAGTCAACATTTGAGCTCCTCCGCGTGCTTGCCTTCTTCTTCTTGTGTCGGTTTTCATTTATTACAGACAATGCTGTTCAGGTAAGTATCGTATGGTTAATTTGTAACCATTTGGTAAATGTTACTTCTGTAAAAGTTTTGCATTATTTATTACTAATTTATCTCTATACGTGGGGGAGGGGTGGGGGGGGGGGGACGACGATACCATAATGATTTTTTTTTTTTAAATCTACTCCCTTAGCGAACTTGAACACAGAAGCCACAAACAATATGTTGCACGATTTATTGATTTATTGCCTGGCATATTTCGTTGCATCTAGTCAGGTGCATACTGCAAAGTTACGTATCATATAAAGTGAATAACGAATTATGCTTTTTGAATAACGAAGACACAAACAATAGATTGCACGATTTATTGCCTGGCATATTTCGCTGCATCTCGTCAGGTACATTTTGCTGAAATCACACAACGTAAAGTAAATTAACTAGATAAATCCTTCAAGTTGAAATATACACATATTCGCACAGAAATTGTCTTTCGGTTCCTTCTGTTAACCCCCACGGTAATTGCAAATTCAGAATGAAATCTTACAATCTGCACAAACCTTACTATACCGCTATTAAGCGGTTATCTCGAAATCGCCGAGCTGGGTGTTTTATGACCTGTTGACTGCACAGGAATTTCTATCAAGATGTTAGCAGAAGAAGAATGTCGTCATATTAGTAGATCTTTTACAGAACGTCGCTCTCCAGCTGCGCTTTCGTCTACGTGTTGAGTGTTGTCCAAATTCACTACCCACCCAACGGCTGAGTCAGCAAACACTGTATCCACCTCTCTCTCTCTCTCTCTCTCTCTCTCTCTCTCTCTCTCTCTCTCTCTCTCTCATCTCTCTCTCTCTCCTCTCTCTCTCTCTCTCTCTCTCTCTGAGTCAGCCTCTCAGATGCGGATTCACTTTTTGTTTTGTTCCTCTTTCCATTCGATCCCAGAGAGCTTACACTACACCAGCTATGCCTTAAAATCATCATCATCATCACCATCATCCAGTTTCTTGTCAACCGGCTTTGGCGATCATGCTTCTCCACATCTTACGATCTCCAATGGCATGACCAGTTCGTGTGCTGACACCCTTCCGTGCCATTACACAATACTGTCGAGCATTTTCTATCACTGGCTTCCTCCATCACTCTTTCCACAAATATTTGCAGTTGTCACAACATGTTTCAAGATTTGTTTTATCATTGTGTGGCCAAATCTTGACGACAGTCTCTTTCTGGTATTTGACCTATAGACCCATGCAACCACCCACTCATCTATAGACAATGCGCACATCAACTCATCTGTAGATGCATGTATCCATCCACTCCTCTATAGATCCATAAATCCATCCACTCCTCTATACATTCAAGCATCCATCCAATCCTCTATATACATATGCATCCACCCACTCCTCTATAGATCCATGCACCCATCCACTCCTCTATAGACCCATGCATCCATCCACTCCTCTATAGACCAATGCATCCATCCACTCCACTATAGACCCATGTATCCACCCATTCATCTATAGTTTCCCGTATCCATCCATTCATCTATACATCCATGCATCCATCCACTCATCTATATATCCATGCATCCATCCACTCCTCTATAAACCCATGCATCCATCCACTCATCCATAGACCCACACATCTTATGCCACTCATCCATAGATCCATGCACCCATCCACTCATCCATAGATCCATACACCCGTCCACAGATCATGGGACTGTGCTACACCATTCTGGGACGCAGGTTCGCAGAGACACTCATTAGAAAGGCAGTTTACGATCAGTTTGTAGCCGGCGAGTCAGCCAGTGACGTCATGATAGTGGCCCAGCAGCTGCGTCGGGGAGGCGTGGCTTCAATTCTCTGTGTTCCCATAGAAACAGATGACAGGGTCAGTGAAGGGTGAGTGTTTATTTAAATTAAACAACTTAAGGAAGCTATGGTAGCTCAGTGGCCAGCACGCTGCCTACAGGCTTGGTGGTCATGTGTTCAAATCCACATTGAACCAGAATTTAAAAATAATAGACTCGTGCTGCTAGGTCAACCATTTTGCCATTTCCTGCAGCTTCCGCTGTCCTGCCAATATAAATTATCTCTGTCTCCAGTGATCTTGTGCGTGTCCTTCTAAGTAGCAAGTATCATTCTGTGTTTTCTTCTTTCATTCTTTAGTTCTTTGCCCCGTGGGATTCAGAGAAAGGACTTTATTATTATACCATTAACTGATTTTCTAAATGCATGTCCTATCCAGCGCCATGGTCTACATATTATCACATAGCATATAACATAACAATTAACATATAACATAACATATGACATAACATATAAATAGCATATAACATACCATTAATGCAGGGTTTATGGCGAGAACTAAACAAATGCCAGTCAATCAAGAGACAATGAAAAGACCATAGTCTAAAACAAAACATTACCCGATCAGGAACAATGTGTCTGTGATGTAATTGGGCTATCTCATATTTTGTAGGCTTGAATACACGAAAACATATGTTATCGCTGAAGCTAGGGACACTCTCGACAGTAGGCTTGTCATTCTGTTGGGATTCTGGCAGCGACCTTATGCATGCACTTGCCTATGCGTGCTGTTGTGTTCTCGGCACTGCTGTCTGTTCCACTTTTCACATAGGACAGTGAGGGGCATTTTGTGTGATATTTACTGACACAGGAATGGAGAATTATGGGCCGTGAAGTTGGAACCGCGACTAACTAACTAACTAACCAGGCTTAACCAGCTGGAGTAAAACCTGATGCAATGTAGCGATCCTCTCGACTCTAATCTCTAACTAACCACTATGGCACAACGAATATTATCATTATCATTATCTGTTAGAGGAAGACAGTAGTGTAGGACGGGCTGAAGCTGCTTCTTTTTTTTTTAGGTGGAGATGGACTATATAAATCAAACATGTATCGATTTTGCGCAACAAATTGAAATCTATTTTTAGCACATATCGATTTTGGGCCACATGTGGGCGATAACTACTGTTTTGTTGTTGTTGTTGTTGTTGTTGAAAAAGTAGGCGTCGTCAAGAGGTCAAGGGATAGTCAAGTGACCTCTTAAATTGTATGAGAGGGTACGTGTAGTGTCACGGTGGTGGTTAAAGTGAGCGATAACAGGGTCTAGAGGTGGTCAAGAGATGTTCAAGTGGTGGTCAGGTGACCCTTTAAATTGTAGGGGAGGGCACTATAGTGAGATGGTGGTGGTTAAAGTGAGCAATGACGCAGTCAAGAGGTGGTAAAGAGGTGGTCAAGTGGTCAGGTGGTGGTCAAGTGACCCCTAAATTGTAGTTGAGAGTACTGTAGTGACACGATGGTGGTTACAGTGATTGATGACGTGGTCAAGAAGTGGTCAAGTCGTGGTCAAGTGGTCAAGGGGTAGTCAAGTGACTCTTAAATATTACAGTCTAGTGAAGTGGTGTATACAAAATGAAACATAAAACAATAACAAAACAATTCAAAGAAGGTATATAATAATTTTAACAAAGGGAAAACATACATAGACAAACAATACATTAAATGAGAAGAGGTGGGGTGGATACATATTCGGATTGTATCTATCGTTTTATGTAGAGGAGGTATGATAGGGAAGCACGATACTGTGATGAGTGTAGATATTCATCGCGTGGGTCTTAAACCCCATATTGGTTCCCCACCCGCCTGTTTGGTGGAGAAAACATTCAAGAACTTTTCCTTGCCCAAGACATTGTAGTTCTTGGTCAGATCTTTGGTGCTCATCTTGGTTTAAAACCATTGTAAGATGACAATAATAACAACATCAATGAAATAATGTAACATACTTCTCTATCATACATCTACATAAAACGACAGGTACAATCCGATAATGTATCTACCAACTTCTTCTCATTTAATGTATTAAAAAGTCGCTTTCATTGCATTTTATCCCATATGGCTTGGTCTCTTTTCCTGGCGTGGAAAGCGTCGCACACAGCACGAACTCCGTAGCTCAAGCGACGACCCACAGGAGTCTCCGGAAAAATTTCACTCATGAACCGAAGGACGACCACGGAAGCGAACTCACAACCTTCGGAGCCCGAGTCAAACGGCTTGACCACTTTGCCACGGAGACACCACAATGTTAATTTAATGTATTGTTTGTCTATATATGTTTTCCCTTTATTAAAATTATTATATACCTCTTTGAAATGTTTTGTTATTGTTTTATGTTTTATTTTCTATACACCACTTCACTAGACGTACCCTCCCCTACAATTTAAGCGATCACTTGACTACCCTTGACAACTTGACCACCGCTTGCTTCATCACTACCTTTAACCACCTCTCACTACACGTACCCTCCCCTACAATTTAAAAGGTCACTTTACAAGCCCTTGACCACTTGTCCACCTCTTAACCACTTATTTACCACATCATCGCTCACTTTAACCACCACCGTGTCAATACACATACCATCCCCTACAATTTATGGGGTCACTAGCCTACCATTTGACCACCTCTTGACCGCGTCGTCGCTTACTTTAACGACCACCATGTCACTACAGTACCCTCCACTACAATTTAGGGGTCACTTGACCATCCCTTGACGACTTAATCACCTATTGACCACCTTTTAATCACGTCATCTCTCACTTTAACAATCACCATGTCACCAAACGTACCCTCCGCCTACAATTTAGGAGTCACTTGACCAGCCCTTGGCCACTTAACTACCTCTTGACCACCTCTTAACCACGTCATCGCTGATTTTAACAACCACCGTCTCACTACACGTAACCTCCCCTTCAATGTAAGGTGTCCCTTGTCCACCCCTTGAACACTTGACTACCTCTTGACCACTTCTTGACCGCGTCATCGCCCACTTTAACCACCACCGTGTCACTACACGTGCCCTACCGTACAATTTAAGGGATCACTTGACTATCCCTTGACCACTTGACCACCTCTTGACCTCATGACCACGTCTACTTTAAAACAGGAGTTATCGCCCTTTGTGGCGCAAAATCGATAAATGCTAAAAATAGATTTAGATATGTGGCGCAAAATCGATAAATGTTTGATTTATATGGTCCACCTCCACCTAAAAAAATAAGCGGCTTTAGCCCGTCCTACACTACTGAAGACTAGCGTTAGACAATGTACTGTACTATAATTGCCCAGTACATCACAGTCAACACATGCTGCGATTCCCTGTAATGTTATGCAATGGACATGCAACTAACTTTTACTTCTTTCAATGTTAACATGTTTATTAGATGTTAATATATTTGGTAGATGTTAATATGTTTATTAGATGTTAATATCTTGATTAGATGTTACTATCTGTATTAGATCTTAATATCTTTATTTAATGTTAATATCTTTATTATAATTTATCTAATCAATTTACGGTTTTTTATTGCTTCCTGTAGGACTTGATCGTTGGTTTTTCTATCTGTCAATGATTTACTTTACATTTTCCGCAGAAACCACACTTCCACTGTAATTATATGTTATTGACCTCATAGCTTATTTTAAAATTCGCAGCTATACATGTTGCTTACTTTATCTATATAAATCCTGGTGGTTTATGGGTTACTGCGCTTGCGTGTCCGCTAAATGAGCGCAGTCAGTGGTGCGTGCTCGATCACCAGCATTAGCAGGAATATTTTCCCATTCGGTGCTGATCTAGAGATGCCAAAACATTCTGATGATTGGATAGATCGGTGAAAGGGAGGGCGGCAAAGAAAGAAAACTGACCACCTCATATTATAAAGCTATAGCTTAGGAATATGTGAAAACCTAACCATGTAACATGTGCCATAGAGCTCCCTATATTTTCACCGATCTATCCAATCACATTCTCTAATTTCTGTCATGTGCAATGTTTCAATCCTAACCGGCAGGGAATCAAAGGAAATATTTTTGGACTCCAATCTGGACAAGGTGCTGGCCAGTATTGTCTTGAGCACTCAGCTCGGGGACCCCTTGGCAATGACTCAGTTCCGGATTTCTGCTCTCGTGGCTGGTGATTTAACGGTAGTTATCATTTGAACTTGCTCCTCTTCTTCTTCCTTCATCTCCTCCTCTTTTTCTTCTTTCATCTCCTCTTATTCTGCTTCCATCACATCCTGTTCTTCTTTCATATTCTCCTATACTGCTTTCATCTACTTTTATTCATCATCTTTTCATCTTCTACCGCTTTGAACTTCTCTTCTTTATTCTTCATCTTCCCTTCTTCTTCTTCTTCTTTAATCTCCCCCCTCTTCTTCCTCCATCTGCCCTCCTTCTTGTTTCTCATCCTCTTCTTTCTCTTCCATCATATTCTTCTCTTTGTCTCCTTCATCTTCTCCTCTTTTTCCCACATTGCCCCCTCTTCTCCTTCTTTCATCTCATCCAATACTTTCTTCCCCCTCCACTTCTTGATCCCTCATATATCTCCTTCCTCCTTCATCTCCTCCTCGTCATATTCTTTCGTTTTCTTCCTCATCTTCTTCATCCATCATCTCATATTCTCCACCCCTTCCTTCATTTCCATCCCAGTCGTCTTTCTTCATCCCCTTCTCTTTCACTAGGTTCCCTCCTATTCTTCCTCCCCCCCCCCCCCACCTTCTCTTTAACGAAGTTCCCTCTTACTCGACCTTTATCCCCTTTTCTTTGACCAGGTTACCTTCTATTCTTCCTTCATCCTATTCTCTTTCACCAGGTTCCTCCTACACTTCCGTCACCACCACCACCCCACTTCTCTTTCATCAGGTTCCCTCCTATTCTTCTTTCATCCCCTCCCCTTCTCTCTCACCAGGCTCCCTCCTACTCCTCCTCTTCCTTTCACACCGTTCAGTGGGAAACCAGTTGATTTGCCTGACAGTCTAACACACGAAATAATTCAACTGCAAAGTGATGATGAAATGAAAGCTGGGTACGACAACCTCCCACTGCTTGAGTTCTATAAACGTTACATAAGCAATGATGAGATGAAAGCTGGGTACAGCAATCTCCCACTGTTTTAGTTCTATAAACGTTACATAAGCAATAGTTAGTTTGTTAGTTAGTCGACAGATCATCCTCATTGCACACCGAAGCAGTCAGTCAATAAGTGCTCGGATCCCCTCCTCAGCAAATCCCGCAGCGTGTGGCGGCTCACGAACCAGTTCTGTGTTGGTTTATTACTCTTCTTTGGCTTCCTGCGTAGTGTTCTTGTTTAGCCACACCTCTTTATCTTACTGTTCTTGCAGTCTGACCATGGTTGTAGATTCCCAGTCATCGCTTGGTTCTCGTAAACGACTTGGTTCTCGTAAACGACTTACTTCTCGTAGAACATTCAGAATGGTAGCCTGGTCCATGGCGCGTCCCCCCCCCCCCCTTTCCACAGTAGCCTTACTTGCGAGCTTGTCAGCCCGCTCATTTCCTTGTACTCCCGCATGTCCTGGCACGAAGTTGAAACTAATCTTTGCCAGCCGAGACCGCTCCAGAGACAGCAACCACTCTCTTCGGATCCACCTCATCTCTATCATCTTGAGCATGCTCATTGAGTCACTAAAGAAACATGCCCTAGTGAATGTCTGTGTCTCGAGCCCTGTTATTGTTTTACTTAAAGCCAAGACTTCCATAGTCAGGCTACTTGTGGTCTCAACAAAAGCGCCAGAGTCCTCCTTCACTATTCTCCCTCCGGCCTGAGCCGTAAAGGCCCATGAGCTTCTCACATGTCGGATGACCGACCCATCTGTGTAAATGACAGCATCACCGTCTAACGAATTCTCGAATATCAACGCTTGTACTTCCGGCTCCACAGCTGCCGGATTTTCTTGTCTGCATGTTCTGTCTAGTTGTATGCAAACAGAAAAAGACGTTCAGAAATCTGTTGGCACTTCTAACCACTCCTCGCCAGGTTCTAAAACCTAAAGTGAACACACCTGTTGAAGAATATCTTCGGCTTGACCCATCCACTACCTTCCTCTTTCTATCCTTCTGCCCTTCACCTTCATAATTTCACTATGCAGTGGATGTTTTGTGTTTGCGTTAACTCTGAGGTAGACGCGTGCTCTGCATATTTGTATTCTGTCTTCAATGGTTTCATAATCAAGAAGGTAGCGCATCGCCCTGTATGCTTTATCTCTTGTACATCCAAGAATAATGCGCATAGCTTCATTCTGTATCCTTTCCATCCTTTCTATCTGCTTACGGCTGAGAGTCAGGATCGTCATCGCATACTCATAAACAGACACGACCAGACCCTAGTATAGAAGACAGATGGCGCTGCTCACAGTTTGCTGCCGCCATCACCCGCATCGTAGCCAAACCTCTCTTGGCCTTTGTTGTCACCTGGTCTATGTGCTCATTATAAGCAAGGCTTCGATCAAAACGTATCCCCATGTAATTCATTGCCTGCGTCACATAAGCAATATTGAGCTGAAAGCTGGGTACAACAACCACCCACTGCTTGAGTTCTATAAACGTTACATAAGCAATGATGAATTTCCCACTTTGAGGAGACATGCATTGAAATATGCATTTGTTTTCGGAGTAACTTACTGCAGCCAACATTTCTTTTCAAAACTTACAATCGCAAGGAGTCGAATGCACCCCAGACTGGCCGACGCAAACTGGAAAAACAGCTAAGCACAGCAACATCATCAATACCGGCTAACATGATAGTGCAAGCTGCGAATTAAGGGTGATTAACTAAATATTCAACCAAGTATAGCGGGTTCATTTTTCAGTTGATAATCTTGTATGGTACGCGAATAATGTTACAAATATCCAAATGACCCTTGCTGCTTGCTTGCTTTAAAAACAAAAATTCCAAATTCGGCCTCGTTCAGCTTGCTTCTTTCAGCTGTGGTTATTGTTGAGGTCCACGGTTTTTGTGGGTTTATTCACCCTGATTATTGTCTTGTGCGCTTTTACGAGTGAGTCCTATCTCAGACTTGTTATGTAAGCGTCTGTGTCTGTGACGTCAGCTAGGGATTTGGTCGGCGAATTGTCTTTTGTGCCCGTCTCCTCTGGTGGTTTATTTGGTTAGTGAAGGCTCCTGGCTCGTCTGGCTTGGCTGGTTGCAGTCCTTATAAGGACTTTTTATTTGGTCTTTTTGCCTCCTTTTTGGTGTATTGTCTGTAGCAGCTTTTCGATGTTTTCATTTTCTTGTTTGTGCAATATCTCTTTCCTCTCCCTTTCGAATCTCTTGCGTCTGTTTTTCATTTCGATGACCCGTGGTTCCAAATTGCTTTTATAGCCAGAGGAGCAGAGTTGAGGGTGAGGGCCCAACATGGCACAATACCGCCATGTTGTGCAATCATCACCTGCGGCAGCACAAGTCCAGCTCCTGGTCTTCACGTCCGGGACTGTTTTAACTAACAGGAGAAGGGGCGACGGCGAGTCTCTGGCGCTGTAAAACGAACATACACATATTCTTAAATGTAAGACCACAGTCTACTATAGCAAAAAGAAAGGTGCTGAAGATGGAGGCACCCATCCAATTGGTGCACCACATCGATCAGGATGCCACACAGATACACTCTAAGTGAACGAAAGAAGGAGGAGAACTAATAGCCCTTGACAGAAACAATAGGTCCACCACGCTTACTTTATGTGGTCAAGGTACTTTAATTGTCTCATCTTGAATCCAGTCAATACAGGCGACACTTGCCTAGCGGTAGTGAACAGGTTTCACAATCGCAAACGATTTGGCAGCAAATCACCTTGCATTGGTTTCGATGGTATGAGTGTCGGTCGTTCAGAAGACAGTGGCAAGCTACTAAATGTAAAATTGCCTGGAAAATCACAAACAACCAAACATTGCTGGGGTGGATTGTGACGTCCAGTACAGGACAAAAACAAATTTTAATCCAATATTAATTACATTACAGGTTTTCTTTCCTTTCATTTTCTGTATTGTGATTATTGCAATTCGTTTGAGTTTGTAGAAAACTATCAGTCGATTTTGTGACGAAACAACCCATAATTCGGCGGTTATCAGTGGTATGTTGGACGCCATGTTTGGGCGTGACGTCAACTTTTCGGAGGTATGTGACAATATTGTTGTTAGTGAGCACAATTCATAGTGTTGATGATGATATTATAGTAGTAGTAGTAGTAGTAGTAGTAGTAGTAGTAGTAGTAGTAGTAGTAGTAGTAGTAGTAGTAGTAGTAGTAGTAGTAGTAGTAGTAGTAGTAGTAGTAGTAGTGGTGGTGGTGGTGGTGGTGGTGGTGGTGGTGGTGGTGGTGGTGGCGGCGGCGACGGCGACGGGGACGGCGACGACGACGGCGACGACGGCGGTTGTGGTGACCTCATCTCATAGACAATTTTAGTTGCAACATACAACCAACCATAAACACGTTTACTAGGGTAAGGGCTTAGCGTGAGTTGTTTGATGGATTACGCTATATTGGGAGATGAAAGGCAGCAGGGGAAGGTTCGAGTCTGGGTGTGCTATATCTGTCAATGTATATAATGTATGGCGTTTCCTGCAGTTATTGTTATATTTCCGCAAACCACCACTTTTGGACAAATGGCACCAATAGACAAAGAACAAGCACGTATCAATAGATACTTTTTTTTAATCACTCTACAACACAATCTTTCTGCAAACTCCAAACTACCAGTGCAAAACCTGAACAATGACAGAAAAAGATAAAAGAAAAATTACTTAATTATTCGGTCATATAACTAGGCTCGAACTAACAGTATACAACAACAAGCAACGATGTATAAACCAAATGCAACCGAAAGAAGAGACCGACCATGCAAACGATGGACAGAGGGAATAACAGAGAACATGGGAATCTCGATACATGAAACCCATAAACGGGCACTCCCCTGCTGTTTACGCTACACTTTGACACCGCAAGGAACAAGAGGAACAAGATGAGATGAGAGATTAGTGTTTCCTGTTATCCATACTGCTTATCTTTGCTTTTATGAGTGTTATTGAATACCCGTGGACGTTGTTTCTTATATAAAACTTCGTGAGTTTATTTACAAAAGTGTTCATGTCAGTGTTCGTTAACATTCTAAATAGTTTGGTTTTCACAACCTCTTAAATCTGACCATTTCAGATGTAATAACCCTTTGCATTCTCTGTTCATGTAGTTGCCAGGTTGGGCGGAGTTTCCACAAGAGAGGACTGAAGAACTACAGAAAGGACTACAACGGCTCGGCAAGATAAAACATGTAAATGGCTACTTTACACATTCTTGTTAGTTGTAAAGTAAATGACTCTTGTGCATAATTTCATAATGCATTTGACATATTGTGCTAGACCAGTATGTTTATCGATACTCAGCAGTATCTGTCGGTCGCTTTTTCAAGACATTTCCTGGCACCAATGTTATGTTATGTTATGTTATGTTATGTTATGCTATGTTATGTTATGTGAGTTAAGTTAATACGTCGAACGACACCACTGCACATCGGATATATCCATGCGTGCTCAATCTTCCGATGCAACAGCCATCTCAAAGTATTTCTGCTCACTGTACTCATGCGAAGTTGATTATTATTTATTGTACCTCCTCTCTTTCTCGCAAAGGCATCTTTGAAGTATTTGATGAGGTTTTACTCCCAATAAAGTCGGAGTTTCGTCAGCATCCGACAAATAAGTCCGTACTGCATTCATTATATCAGCCGTGTCCATGCTTCTTCCCGTTTGCGCAAGTGCATGATTTGCCCGCTGGTCTGCGTGTTCGTTACCCCTTTCTCCGACATGTCCGACTGTGTACATCCTGGTGAGTGATTCGACTTCTGATTGCTGTCTATCCATTCGGAGTGGAGAATGCCAGTTGCAGTTTTCTGCAGCATGTTTACGGAGTCTGGTATGAATTCGACGTGTGTGATTGTCTGTTCTCCTGCCCATGCTAGTTCTCTGGAGGCAGCGGCAATCTCCATAGTCAAGCTTGATTTAGTTGTCTTGAACACGTCGCTGTCCTCTTTGATTGTTCTCCCTGTCTGTTGTGCTGCTGTGTGAGCACACGATGACTTTACGTCGCGCTTCGCGGACCCATCTGTGTAGATGGTGATGTCTTCTGGACGTGAATATCGTATGACCACTTCCTTTATCTCAGTGTGGTACCCATTTTAGACTGGATTGATATGGGAGCCCAGGTTAATTTAAGATAAAACTCAAGACTGAATTCGCGTAAATTAATTTCTGCTAACGGTTTACTTACATTAAATATGCCAGGTCAAAACAAAAAAAAACTCGTGCGAAATATTGATTATGGCTTCTGTGTATAAATTACCTGAAAATGGTCCACACTTCAAGCCGTTTACGCCTGAAATGGAATTTAAATTATTTGATTCAGTGCCAAAGAAAAAGTAGGTTTGGACCAAACATGTACACAGTCAAACGAACAAGTGAACAAGTATAATGTACATTTCCATTCATTGAGCATTTATTTACATTATGGAAGATATAACGAAATAAATAAACACGATGATCGTATTACGGCGATATATCGTCCTTCTGTCCAAATGGGAAGTCAAATTTGGCGATATAATATCCGTTGGCAATGAATCTGTTAAGAGGCACAGCAAAGGAAGAGGTGGTATAGAGAAATAAGACGTATGTGGAAAATAGTTGGCTAGCTAGACAGAGAAAGAGCTATGTGGAAAGTTGAAACAGATGGGAGCAAATATTAATGTGAACATCATAAGCTTCATTATTCTATCAGATAATACAGAAGTCACAAACAACATTGTGGAGGATTTATTGCCTGGCATATTTTACTGCATCTCATCAGGTGCATATTGCAGCATTATATATTATATGACAATAATAAATCAATCATATTTAATTTGAAATAAGTAAAACACATAATCACAGATATTGTTAGAATTTGGAACAGCTATTACCCCCACGGTAATTTCAAATATTGCATTTTTTTTAAAAATTGTATTGATGTTTTCTAAAGATAATTGTTTTCTTCGTCCATCATCAACGAAAGACAGTTACACTACTCCAGCCATATACATATGTTTTATAACGAAGAGACAAACAAATGATTACACGAGTTACTGCCTGGCATGTGTCGCTGTAAGTGGCCAGGTGCATGCTGCAGACATTGAGGTATGAAGTGTTAGACCTCCACATATTCTAGATCACGATACATGAGGCGAGGTGGCAATTGTCCCTCCTCGTTGTATTTCCGTTCAAGAAATGTCCTTAAAACTCTTTAAATTGCCCGATACCCATTTTCATGATCAAATTACTGTGTACCTATTTTCATGATCAAATTCCTTGTACCTAGTTTCATGAGGCTGGATAGACCCTAGAGCCTCCCTGGTTAGAAAATTAATTATCCTGACTCTGCTGAGGTTTGAACCCAGACCACTGTGTTGTCAGGCAAGTGCACTTCTCGCTGTGGTACCACGGCTCCTTACGCTAGTGTATGTATCAATATGTGCATAAATATATTAGATTAAAATTTTAAACAAACAACCTTGAGTAATTATGTTAATTCTGTATACCATAATTTTTTTAAATATAAGGCACTAGAGAATCGAGATGTCATTGCATTGGTCGATGCCGAGTACACGGCAATCAATCCTGCCCTGCGCCTGTTTTCTCTGTGTCTGATGAAGGTCTGCAACACCGAATACGCTAAGGTTTTCTATACCTACCAGGCGTATCTCAAGGTATGAGCTATAGTCTGTTGACAATCAAATACCCAAACCAGTGGAGAAAATATTGCCATCTTTAGTTTCTTCTTCTTCTTCTGCGTTCATCCGGAGTTTTTTTTTTTTTTTCGGATGTGGCTGCGTTGTGCCTGTTTACAGCAGAGCTGCGTTCTTGCGCCGTTAGGCCGACCCATCCGACTTCTGCGGGCATTTGTTGACCGGGTTTACCTTCCCCGGGCATCTTTAGTTTAATTCTGTTTGTCAATCGAGGTGGGGGGAAAAAAGAGCTCTTAATATCTATATTGGGCCAGTCCTTATGTACGGAAGCTATTCATGAACAATTAGCAGACAAATGAGGAATTATGTGGAAGCTGCGAAGATGTGTTGTTATATGAGAATGATGAGAACACCGTGGACGGATAGAAAGAGCAATGAAAATATCTTGACAGAAGTTAACTCAGAAAGAGAATTGGTTACTCACATCAGAAGAAGACAGTCCACATTCTTTGGGCATGTCATGAGAAGGGGAAGGCTGGAGTCTGTCGTGAAAACGGGAAAGGTGGAGGGGAAGAGAGGTATGGGGAGACCGAGAGAGAAGATGCTTGACAGTTTGACATGATGTCATGGAGGAACGTCAGTATCTGAAATTATAGGCAGCTTTATAAGTGCCATATCAACTGTCTACCCATTAAATGTGCCATATCAACGGTCTCCCAATTACATTTGCCATATCTACGGTCTCGCCAATAATTGTGCCACATCACGTGAGCTATAACCCTATCTTCGTGTGAGTGCAATTTCTGACCATTGTAATAGCACAACCAACCAACCAACCAACAAACAAAACCAGCCAGCCAGCCAACGATCCCTTATTCGAGACGGCTAGACGCCCAGTATGCTACCGTAGGATTGATAACATTCTCAAGCTTGTTAGCTTGTACTTCAGTAGCAGGTCTGTGCAAAACTCGTATACTAACCTCGCCCCGAAAGATGCAAGCCCTTTTCAAGAGCCCATCGTCCTGGTCGCCAAAGCTTTGAAATGAAGAGGTAAGACTGACAGTTGTCCAAAGGATTTGTCAACCAACCACTAAAACATTCTTTGTGTAAGACTTATGGTTGACTAATGAGAAATTGTAACATTTTTTGTTCAGCCCTGATACATCCCGAAACACTGCAAAGATACAGAGAGTCAAATACTTCATTGTTGAAGGGTACCCCCCCCCCCCCCCCCCCCCCCCCCCCCCCCCCCCCCCCCCCCCCCCCGACAGAAACATCTGTGATTTTTAACTTTAACATTCGTCCACTACTCCCCTTCATCTTGTGTAAAATTCTCAACGACTGGAATGGTAGACAGGCTAAGAATACAGGAACATCTGGCGTTTGATCACGGGCGGGATGGTGGAGTGGGCCAATCTCAAAGGATGTTTGTCAAGATCGTTGTTATGAAGAATCACCGCTTGACAAGAGAAAAGGGGTACAACCGGGAAAATTATTCCCCTTGGTTCAACTTCGCTCCTTGTTCCACAATTCCAGGAATATCAAGAACACTCACGCAGAGTGACATCAAGTTCGCGCGAAAAATAGTGGCCTACCATTGGAAACGGCACGAGTACTTTCATTAACATTGATGATTGACTGATTGTTTGATTTAGAAACCGACATCACAGCATTCGGGGCATTCCCATAAGCGCTCCGTCCCCATCCTCAGCAGCCAGCGAAGAGTTCCAACACCAATACTACCCGTAGCAATCTGATTATATGTCCGTCTCGCCTTTCCTCTGAGCGTTGATCGTCGGCCAGATCCCCTCGTCACCCCTCGCTGTCTCATTCTTGCCAGACCACGGTGATCCATTTGCTCCTCCGAGGTGTACACGTGCTCCCACAAGGCCGCAACCACGTCTGCCTTGTCATGCATCAATACTCAACCAAGTTTTGCAGAGCCAGCCAATCTGTCCGCCTGTTCATTTCCCAGCACACTGGCATACCCCGGAGAAAAGATCCAGGCGATGCTTGCCATCCGTGACCTCCGAAGCGAAGCAAGCCACTCTGCCCGAAGCTTGCCTATCCTCACCTTCCTCAGCATGCTTTCTGAGTCAGTTACAATCACTGTGTGTGTGTGTGCGTGTGTGTGTGTGTGTGTGTGTGTGTGTGTGTGTGTGTGTGTGTGTGTGTGTGTCGTATTCTCCATCCAGCGGAAAGCTGCACTGACTGCCTCCACCTCCATTCTTAAGCTAGATGTTGTGGTATCATATGCCAGACTCTCCTGGAGTAAACGTCGACCATTAGATTTTGCTAATAACCCCCAGGCACTTCTCCTACCTCGCAACACCGACCCATCTGTGTAGGTAATCACATCACCCAAGCGAGCATTATCCTGAATTAGTTGCTGAATTTCCACTTCCGTGGCCCCTGCTGGCCACTCCCTGCACTGCCGGCTCAATGTGATTATAACTCTGCACACGTCTGACTGCTCCGCTGGCACTCTGACCCACTCCTCTCATCGCCTAATGTTCTCCAAGATGCACACCTGTCTGATTGTATCCTCCACCTGAGCCATCCATGATTTCCCTCTTATCAGTCGCTGACCCGTAACGGCGTCCAGCGCCTCATGCAACGGGTGATCTGTGTCTGCAGCTACTCTGAGGTATGCCATCGCCTGCATCACCTTGAGCCTACCAGCAACTGTGGGCAGACCAAGGATGTAACGCATACAAACTACTGGGGTGCCTCTGGTGCATCCCATAATGACTCACATAGCTTCGTTCTGTATGCGCTCTAATTTCACCAGCTGACTCTTTGAGACAGTGAGCAGTCCTAGTCCGTAATCAATCACTGAGAGGATCAAGTGCTGGTATAGTGTGGAAAGCATTCTCTTTTCATTAACATGATCTGTGTTAATAAGGTGAACTCAGCAGATGCCACCAGAAGTTGTATGTTGAGGTGCAGTCACTAGAGGTGAACTAACGAAGCAGGACATGTTGGCCAGTTGGCTGCTGTTGTTGTGGTGTTGTGTTTTCGTTAAAGTTCATGATGTCTTTTGGTAAGTGGAAACCATAGTTATCTTAGGAACTAGTACATCTGAAGTATAGTAGAGTTTCTTTACGGTGTTATATGGTAATCCCAGGAAGAAAATAGGTGATTAGTTCTTCGACTTTGGGAGATTGTGACTGAAATTTATTCTGGTTCTGTTCATACGATATATTAGAAATGAACTTCACTTTCTCTAGTTATACAGAGTTCCAATGTGTAGTTATGTTTCCCCAGTAACTATCACGAAGCTGCTCTATAATATCACCTGTAGTTTTTTTAGATGACACTTTTCTGGAAATCTCTTGTACTTTCTTTGTCTCTATATTCAGAGGAGACTATATTTCTTTATATGTGTGTTCACGTAGAAAGAATTAATAATGCGTTTATATAGATATGTATACATGTGATGGGTGGCGGGGGTATCTATACCTTGATACGAGAAAGAGGAGCATTGCCAAGATGGAGAAATGGCATCACCTTGCTGATGTCCACCAAATATTCTCGGTGCTAGAAACTTGAAAGAACGAGAATGATTCTCCTCCATAAGGCAGGAGTGGGAGAAGACATATCATGTCAATATAAAGGAGAAGGGACTGCATCAGATGTTGGAGAGATGAGGCATAACAGGGCCGCGTCGGACTGATCTGCCCTTGTGAAATCATCCCTTTACCTTCCCTCTCTCGTTCTCTCTCTCTCTCTCTCTCTCTCTCTCTCTCTCTCTCTCTCTCTCTCTCTCTCTCTCTCTCTCTCTTCTTCTTCTTCTTCTTCTTCTTCTTCTTCTTCTTCTTCTTCTTCTTCTTCTTCTTCTTATTCTTCTTCTTCTTCTTAGTTGTTATTGTTTGGTGATTGTTGTCTTTTCATTTTCACTGGTTTTATGGGCATGACTATAGTATTTGGCACATGTTGTCTAAAGGGCACCGTGGTTTCTTCATCTGGCTGAAAGGGTCTATGTTTGGATACAGATGGGGTATTTTCATAAATGATGATGAATGACAACAGGACGGTCATAATCCGCTCGGCAGGAGGAGGAGAATGCCTTTCCAAGGCGGGAAGAGAGATTCCCCATTAATAATCACTGGCCTCTCCATTGTCCCAACATCAACCCCAGCATGATACACGCCACTAGGCCTCTTTTGGTATTACTTCTTGTTTTCTCCGTGCCAACACCCGCAGGATTCTGAACCCAGTAACTCCATTTGTGACTCCTATTGAACAATGAACATTAGCACTCTTGTGTAGTGAAAAAATGGACATTGATATGTGTAGTGAAACAATGGACATTGATAGGTGTAGTCAACCGGTGGACATTGACATGTGCAGGGAAAAAATGGACATTCGTATGTGTAGTTGAAACAATGAACACTTATCTGCGTAGTTCAAACACTGGAGCCAGGAAGGTGCTAATTTCATTCCTTCTTCAAGACAACATCTGGACAGTTACTTAATTAATTAGATATTGGTATATCTTTTATGGAAATGTTGTTGCCCTTTTTATTATTGTTGAGTATCGGTATGCCATGTTACATGAACATGCACGATCTTTCCCCTTTCCCCAGGTTATCCCAATAGAATGTTATTTGTTGTATTTTGGAGTTGTTTATTTACTTGGTATTTGGTGTTTGAGTTTTTTTCATGTGTGCTCTTCTTGATAATATTAGTCTAGGGACAACATTACTATGGAGCTGAAGTGGGCTGAATAAGCACACGAACCCTCGGTTTACAAAGAGTGGGTGCTATCTTCTCGAAGGTTCAGTAAATTTCCAGTGCTCTATTGGCCTCTGTTAGGAAACATCACTTTATCATTAGTCTATACCCATAGAAAGTCTTATAGAGCCACTTCAAGTTTCTTATACAGTTGGCTGTTAGAATTAGGGCTGTCATCCCCTATCTCTCTCGTTTAATCACCCCACAGTAATTATACAAAAACAAGAAGTAGAATCGATAAAATTTACTAGCACACAATCACAAGTGACACAATGAATGTTGCGGCTAAAGCTTTCGTCAGCACACAAACAACAAACGTACTGGGCGCGGGATGGCAAAGTGGTCCCATCCCAAAGGATGTTCATCAAGATCGTATTCATGATGAATCACCGCTTGGCAAGAGAAAGGGGCACAACCGGGAAAATTATTCCCCATTGTTCAACTTAGCTCCCGTGTTCCACAATTCCAGGAATATTTTTTTTTAAAACGCCACGCAGAGGACGTCAAGTTCGTTCGATAATAAAAAATAATTGAAAAAATCTACATGAAAATATGTTTAAAGGCTACGTATCTGTTGTTATTTGTTGCCTCGTTATGGGCTTGACATGTGTGTAATATGCGCCTTGTATCTGTTGTTTAGTGTTGTGTATGAGCGTGACTTATTGCCTTCTATTGCATGCTTGCTGTAGGCAACTCGAAAGAACCTGGAGCAAGATCTGACTTTCGCTGCAACCAACGGATTTGGTTTTGGGGTGAAGCTAGTTCGAGGTGCCTACATGATCACGGAGAGACGGCTTGCTCGCGAGCTGGGCTACCAGGACCCTGTCAATGAGACGTTTGAACTGACTTCGGCAAGTTACCATAGCTGCCTCGATCTTCTGCTGGGCCGTACTGCAGCCAGCCGATCCAGCTCTGTCCGGTTCATGATAGCTTCACACAATGAAGATACCATCAGATACGCAATTGACAGGTGGGTTAGGAATATTGTAGGATAGATTATGGACAGGTGGGTTGGGAATGTTGTAGAATACGTTATGGACAGGTGGGTTGGGAATATTGTAGGATACGTTATGGACAGATGGGTTGGGAATATTGTAGGATAGGTTATGCACAGGTTGGTTGGGAATATTGTAGGATAAGTTTTGGAAAGATGGGTTGGAAATATTGTAGGATAAGTTTGGCTGCCATATCCTGCTGCAGCCATTATGTTTCCTTATTTATGTGCAGTCGAAAGGCAATAAAACACCGTCATTGTCGATTTCTCAACACCTAATAAAATACGGTCATATCGTAATCAAAGAAAAGCATTTGTGTGCTGTATTCGAGGAACGATAAACTGTCAAACCTGTCATTTACTGCCAATATAGTACCTCGTGGTGTTGGACAGGGGAGGTCTTGAGCCTGGGGAATTAAGGCCGCCTGGCTAGTGCAGTCGCCACGATCTGTGCAGGTTAGAGTTTTATTTTTGCCCCCGACAGAAAGAAACTCCATACCTTACCGAGGACTCGAACCCAGGTCTCCCGAAGGAGAATCCAACATTCTAGCCGCTCGGCCAGCCGCTCCTCATGAACAACAAACGATTGCTCAAATATGGTGAGGTGCTAGCAATCAGGCGATTCCAGCCGGTTTTGTGCAAATAGAAAGAGTTCGTTCTAAATGTGAAATTACGATGGCGATAACAAATGTTCCACATTTGAATGGCACCTGTGACAATGTTTTTGAATTGTTCCAGCTTAGTTATTACTATTAGTCATTTATTCACTTCATATGAAATCCTGACAGGACATCCTGATTGTGCTGGGAGACTTCAATGCAAAAATAGGTAGAGATCAAACTAATAAAAAAGTGGCCGGTATGGAAAGCCTACATACAACTTCAAATGATAATGGATGGAGAGTCATCAACCTGGCAGAAGCCAAAGGACTGCAGATTAGTACCAGACTACAAAGAAAGGGTTTACACAAACAAACTTGGAAATCATGTGACAAGAGAACCTATAATCAAATAGATCACATTTTAATTAACAATAGAAATGCATCAAACATACAGCAAGTTAGAAGTTATAGAGGAGCTGAGTGCCACAGTGACCACTTCCTCGTTGGAGCAAAATTTAAAATAAAACTTAAGAGAACTTTCTATACTAAATTACAAAGATTACACCCAACATATAACGGAGAAAAACTACAAGAAATTACAGTCAAAGAGAAATTTACAGATGAAATAAAATGTAAACTTGAAACTCTGCAAAACCCTTTGGAGGAAAGCGTTGACCAAACTTGGTTGCACATCAAGAATACAATTCAATCTACCGCAAAAGAATGTCTCGGTGTGTTAACCACGCATAGAAAGAACAGATGGTTCAATCAAAAATGTGAAGAAGCAGTCATTAGGAAGAAGAATGCCAGACATTTATGGTTAAATGACATCAACAACATCCAAAAGGAAGAGTATTATAGAAATGAATGTAAAGAGGCTACAAATATAGTCCGACAGCAGAAGCGAGAATATATGAGTAATATAATCAAAGATATGGAAACTAATCACCAGAAAAATGAATCCAGAAAGTTTTTTTTAAAGAACTGAAGTCAATGAAACGAGGGCACCAACAAAACACATATGGTTTAAAAGACAAAAATGGGAATATGATAAATACCAATGAGGAAATGTGCAACACATGGAAAGAATATTTTGTTGAATTACTAAATTGTGAAGCTCCAAGTAACACTTTCAAACAGGAAGAGGTTCTAACATGTGAACCACAAATTGAAGAACCTACATTTGAAGAAATCCTATATGTAATCACACGACTTAAAAACAATAAGGCAACTGGGACTGATGGAATTGCTGCTGAATTTATAAAGGCAGGTGGCCATGCATTATATCTAAAGCTATACAAGTTAATAATAAAAATCTGGAGGACAGAAGAATTACCCCATGACTGGAAAGAGTCATTATTGATACCTATCTTTAAGAAAGGAGACAAGTTCCAATGTGAAAATTATAGAGGAATATCACTACTGTCCACAAGCTATTAGATACTATCCGCAGTATTACTAAATAGACTAAAACCATATTCAGAAGACATATTAGGTGACTACCAGGCGGGTTTTAGACAAAACAGATCAACAATAGATCAGATATTAATCTTACGACAAATATCCGAGAAAAATTGGGAATATAAAAGAGATCTCCATAACATTTTTGTGGATTTTAAAAAGGCTTATGATAGTGTCCATAGGAATAGTCTATGAAATGCTATGCAGGAATTTGGAATACCAAGGAAGTTAATAAACATGACCAGACTATGCATGGAAGATACTTATAATATAGTGACATATAGTTAGTTAGTTAGTTAGTTAGTCGACAGATCATCCTCGTTGCACATCGAACCATTCAGTCCATAAGTGCTCGGATCCCCTCCTCAGCAAATCCCGCAGCGTGTAGCGGCTAACGACGCCAGTTCTGTGTTGGTTTATCAATCTTCTTTGGCTTCCTGCTTAGTGTTCTTGTTTGGCCACCCCTCTTCTAATTTGCTGCTCCCGCAGTCTGGCAATTGTTGTAGATTCACAGTCATCACTTGGTTCTCGCAAAAGTCTTAGTGACATATAAAGGCAGGAAATCAGACCCTTTCCAAATAACATCCGGCTTGAAACAGGGTGATGCACTATCGCCGCTACTCTTCAATCTGGATCTAGAGAAAGTTGTAAGGAAGGTAAAGGAGGACTGTGATATTGGAGGAACATCTAAGCTGCTTGGTTATGCAGATGATATAGATATTATAGGGGAAAATTAACAAAAGACATTGGAAATATTGACTCACTTAAAGGAAAAAGCCCAACAGATGGGGCTGGTTATCAACCAAGATAAGACAGAATATATGGTAATTTCAAGAGAAGGAACGGCTAAAAACTCTGGCCACATACAAATAGATAATATGACCATTAAAAGAACGGAAACATACAAATACCTGGGTACAATCTTCAACTGTTCCAACATCATAAGGGAAGACATATAAACTAGAATCAATTCTGGAAATAAGGGTACTTTTGCCTTAATTCACCCCAAACAAACAAGCATCCCTTCGAGTCTCATTTGCATCGGTCCGGCAATCACTTTCCGGTTAAGGTTAGGGTTAGGATTAGGGTTAGGGTTGTGTGTGTGTGTGTGTGTGTGTGTGTGTGTGTGTGGGTGGGTGGGTGTGTGTGTGTGTGTGTGTGTGTGTGTGTCACACACACACAACCCTAACCCTAACCCTAACCGGAAAGTGATTGCCGGACCGATGCAAATGAGGCTCGAAGGGATGCTTGTTTGTTTGGGGTGAATTAAGGCAAAAGTACCGAAATAAGATATACTATGCACTACAACATCTACTAAAATCAAATGCGTTATCTCGTAACACCAAAATCACAATATACAAAACAGTAAACACTGATCAGACCAGTTGTGCTGTATGGCTCTGAAACGTGGAGTACAACGAAAGGAGACGAAGCCTTATTACAAACCTTTAAGAACAAAGTTTTAAGACGCATCTTTGGACCCATTAGGGATACACAAAGTGGAGAGTGGAAAAGAAGAAGTAACAAAGACATTTATGATATGTTTAAGTCCCCGCTAATCACTGGTATCATGAAGGCTAATAGACTACAATGGCTGGGGCATATAGAAAGAATGGAAGATAATAGGGAAACAAAACTCGCTTACACTCAGGAAATAAATGACCGTAGACCCCGAGGTAGACCAAGAAGACGGTGGAGAGATAATATATATACAGACCTACAAGCACTTGGAATGAACGACTGGCAAGAGAAGGTCAACCAGAGAGACGAATGGAGACGGATTGTATCTGCAGCAAAGAACCTCAATGGCTCGGAACGCTGAAGAAGAATATGAAATAAAACTCTGCCTGCACTCACCTGATAAGATACAGCGAAATATGCCAGGCAATAAATTGTCCGATGTATTATTTGTGTCTTTATTATTCGAATTTTCCAATATTTGATATTTCTGTGTATTAAATATCCCACTCACAGAATGAACAAGCTTCGAATTCCCAAAGATGGCACTGATGTGTTCTTTGGACAACTCTACGGCATGGCCGACCACGTGACTTTCACACTAGGTACGTTTCTGTCAATCAATCAGGTGCCGTCTCCACAATGAAGGTTGACTGCAATGGATTTCCAACACTGTCTGTCTCTCGCCCTGACTGTACATTCCGTCAGATTGATGTTCGTCCGTATCTTGATGTTGTTGATCTATTTGGTTGTTTCGGAATTTGAAGTTTTAAAATTTGAGCACAACCTACTACTGGCAACGCTGATCGTTTAAATCTCAAATCCCGGAACAAACAAACAAAACCAAATAAATCAAATTGATAATGCTCGCTGGAGTTTAGGCGGCCCGGTGTGCCTTGCCAGTCGAGAAGACCTGATCATTCGGGGCCTCATCGATTGTTGGATGTCAGTCGCGGCGATCGGGCAAATTTTGAGCTATAGCCTACGATGGGTGATGTGATATTCTTGTGTGATAATTTGGTTACGTATAGCGTGGTCTAGTGGTTACACGCCCGCCTCACACGCCAGTGATCCGGTTTGATTCAGTGTCCAGTCAAGAATATGCACTACTGACGAGCTCAAACGAGAGCGAAACTCGAGACTTGTATCATTGTCTGCCTCTTGCTCGTTTGCCTTACACCTTACCCACCACTTCTAGGGCCTCTAGTCGACTTTCTAATTGCTTGTTTATTCCCCAGTTTTGTCCATGTTTTTGTAGAGGTAATTAAAGTGAGAATCTTGCTGCGGGGAAAGCTAAGTAAAGTTAAAACAGACCATGGGATCGTTCAAAGTTGCACACCTCCACCGCGTGGGCCTCCTACTTACAGTTAGTTAGTTAGTTAGTCGGGGTTCCAACTTCACGGCAACGGGTCGTCCCCATTATGCTCCATTCCTGTGCCAGTGAATATCACACAAAATGCTCCTCACTGCCCAATGTGAAAAGTGGAAAAGACAGGAGTCTCGGCAATCCAACAGCCCGAACAGGTACACTATGCATAATGCCGCCGCCAGAATGCCAACACACAAATAGTCCACGAAAAATACAGTTCATCGTCGATGGAATCGGCAGTCACCAGAAAGACTTTATTGACCCGGGTTTTATACCATATAGCTCGGTCTATTTCCGCAGGGCGACCCGCCAAAAGCGCCGCACAATGCACGAACTTCGTAACTCCAGCAACGACTAGTCTCCTGAAAAGTACACTCGTGAACAGAAAAGGCAAACCAGTCAATTCAGCAAACGCCGACCATCATCGTCCCGAACATGCAGTTTACGTTACAAACAACCGCGGAATGTAAAGCATTCCACAAGAAATTCACAGCTCACAGTGTCGCGTCACGCACTGTCTCAGTAGCAGAGCGACGGAACCATGCACTACCATTACAACATGAAGAAAATCCACTTGCAGCTGTGGAGCACCAAAGCAACCCGCAAAGCATGTGTCCTACAAGGGTTCCCTGACGTCACCAGACAAAGAGGGGAAATCTGGGTCACAGGAACGATGCTTCCATTGAAGACCTTAAGCGAACCATCCAGTCACCCATGCTTAATTGACGATTAGCAAGCGTTGATGGCAGAAAAAGAAGAGGAAGATAAAGGAGGTTACCGCGTAGATGTTACGACTACAAAGAATTCATCGACAAGAAAAAAACAAAGATAAACTGTTTAGAGAGAGAAAGAGAGAGTGAGAGAGTAGAAAGAGAGAATGAAGAGAGAAATAGTGAAAAGGAAAGTAGAGAGAGAGCGAGTGATGGAGGAAAGGGGAGCGCGAACGTTGATTGAAGAAGAAGAAGAGGAAGAAGAAGAAAAAGTTACCAAGTAGATGTTACGGCTACAAAGAATTCATCGAGTAGGTCAGTATGGTCGAATGATTAAGAACACATGTTCTTTAGACATCAGGTGTGCTGAACGAACGAACGAACGGACAAACTTTATTTTCAAAGGGTTAAGAATTGGGCACGCAGGCCCGTCAAACAATCCTAGGTAAGGGGTTCAACTCCTACACCGGACAGCTGGACTAAAATGTTGACCTATCGTCCTTGACTTGGTGACGTTACTTACAAGTACCCCTGATGGCGAGGGGCACTGTTAACAGGTAAAGCTAATCCACACGCAAAATCCAGTCCAGCGTTACTAGAAGTAGTGTGTATGGACTACGCTTGGATTGAAAGCGAGAGAACGAAAAAAAATGCATCGGCTCTCAATGTTCGCTACAGGAGGGACAGACTGGTCATCTATTCCTGCGAACTCTCAGGCCTACAAAATAGCATGGTCCTAATACTTCACAAACCCTGTTAATGGACTTGTTATGTTACGAGTGGACTTCAAATGAAAACTTTAAAGTGTAATAGAAATTACAATACCCATGCCATTGTCTTGTAACCTGTCAATATTGTTGTTAAGGATGCTTGGAGTGTTTAGCACGTGACATCACGTGGCTGACGAACACGGTGGCGTCATAAGGACAGTTTAACGATGACCGCCTCAATTTTGACATGCACGAAAGCGGAGCAGCGTTCTGTTAACAGTTTTGTTTTTAATCAGTGAAGAGGCGAAACCTATAGAAATTTCTTCGGCGGCTAAGAGAATTTTTTCTACAGGAATCTAAGAACTTTATTGGTGCTGGAGAACTTGCATTGAGGGCAGTGATGACAACATCGAAAATTATACATTTGTTCTTAACTTTTTCAGAATATTATATTCCCACGCACAACATTTAAGGTTTTCATTTGAAGCCCTCTATATGCTGTGACAATTCGTTCCTTTTCTTCTGCTGTTTCTCTAAGTAAGGATTGGATTACGTAAATTTACCTCATCAATTTTGTGCTCTAGATCAGTGCTTCCCAAACTTTTCACTTTCGCGGACCGACATAAAATTTTCCTTTTGCACCAGGGACCGGTGCCGTTTAAAAAAAAATTTTCTCCTTGTAATCTGGAATTTTATATGACCTCAATATACATTTTAATATAAATATAAGATTTAACGTAATTGTGGGTGTTGTCCCGGTGCGCTAAATACTGCTCCATAATATTATTGGATGACGGTGATTTATTTAATGGTGGTCCCATTTTCATGAGTAAAAATTTTATTGTAGAGATTTACAAATCAACAATTTTTTCAAATGTCAAAACTACATTTAGGTCTTCTTGTAAAGGTGTATATACTCGTATACACCGACAGTAATGAACACCAATATAAAATAAAAATAAAATATATCTTGGAAAACGATACCAAATCAGATTTTAAACAAGCTGACTAAATTACAGTATGTTGTAATAAAAATGATTTAATGATCAGCTGCTAACAGTAACTATTTAATGCGAGGGGTGGGCCTGTTTATTATTTACAAGCTTATCAAATCGTGGCTCGATTGTAGACAGCGCTACCCGCAAAGGAGAACAAATTTCCATACTGTTTCTGTATTTTGTCTTAATAATGCTCATTGACGAAAAAGAAATACTCTTCTTTCAAGTTGTCTTTGTATCGATATCTCACATACACCATCAGAATCGCTAAGTTGGCAACGTCCGTGCTTTCGTCCAGCTGTAATGAAAAATACTTTGCAGATGTATCTAACACCTTCACTCGCTCAGACGATGGCAAAACGCATTATAATCGTACAACGAAAATCACGTATGTTCTGCATCTTATGACAATCAGCAAATTATAATGTGTATCTCTCTCACTTTTCGTCACATAGGAAACAAAAGAAACGCACTTCGTCAACAAACAAATGTCGTCAACAAACAAATGTCGTCAATCGGGCCGGCTTTTTTAGTATCGGTCTCAGCTGGTTACTATTTTTAACTTTCTCATTGAGCCAATGATTCGCTTCTCCTTAAAAATAAATACTACTTGGGCTATACGGCTGCAAGCTCAATTTATTTTAAAATTAAATCACCATATAAACGGTGCGGATATCATGTTTTGAGAAACGGACAATCTTGTTTTTAAAAAGTTCTAAACAATCCTCAGAGGAGAAAATATTTTACTTTTTTCTTACTTTTTTTTCAACTCACGTTGCGGACCGACAAAGAAGGGCTCGCGGATCGGCACCGGTCCGTGGACCACCACTTTGGGAAGCACTGCTCTAGAAGCATCATTTAATTATTTTGCAGGAAACCAAGGTTACCGAGTATACAAGTCTATACCCTACGGCCCGATCCAGGAGACGCTACCGTACCTTGCCAGGAGGGCGCAGGAAAATAAAGCAATTCTAGCCAATGCCAGGAGAGAGCGACAGCTTGTGGCTAGAGCATTACTAGGCAGGATAAAACTTACATCTTAGTTTTTATATTCAACACACACACAAAGTATTATAACAACACAACTCATAGTATGATATACACATAGACGTATAATTATATATAAGTTTGAAATAAGTAGCTCGTCAAAGTGAGGGAAAGATTGGCCATATATTCCACATGTAAGTGTGATGACGCTGCCACATCATAGACCCATAGCAGGAAACTGCATAGTTTATTATTATTATTATTATTATTATTATTATTATTATTATTATTATTATGTTGTTAATAGCAATCCCGGGTTCGAAACACAGTGGGGCTGTTTTTTTCGAAACAGGTAGGCCTATAGGTGCCTGTCGTTCAGAAAGCAATGGCAAACTTCTGAATGTAAAACTTGCCCAGGAATCACGAACAGCCAAAATGCTGGGGTTGACTGCTACGTCCTGTGAAGGACATGCAACTAAATTTTAAATAGCAATGTAGTTGATTGTTATGGCTCTTGTTAGGTTGTGTTCTAAGTATTATTGTAATCATTGGTGTCATGATGTTATTTTATCATGTATTCTATTGTTAATGCTGTTTATCTTGTTGTTGTCACGTCTGCCTTATCCTGAACCAATACCCAACCAAGTGATGCCAGTCTGTCTCCCATTTCCCACCACACCATCTTGTCCTTGGGGGGAATCCCAACAGATGCCTCTAACTCAGAGACTTCTCACAGTTTCGCACACTGTTCGAGAGGCTGTCGGAGCCATGTCTCTGGTTCGTTGAACTCACTTCTGACCCCCAGCGATGCCAGCTGTGCCTCTTAATATTAGCAACGTTCATATGAAATCCGTTCGTGCCGCACCGCGTGTAATTGCATACGTTGAACATGATCATGTCATAGTCATGTGATAAGTTGTTTGTCCATCAAGAATGATGATGACCATTCATTTCATCCAGTGGGGTTGAAGGTGTGGAGCCGTGGGTTCTAAGATGGCTGATAAGGCCTATTTTGGCTCGAAATGTTCTTTGACAATGTGGGCAAAGAATGCTTGACGTCTCTGGGGGAGGATTTCCTGCAGTGGTTTTTCTGTCCTGCCTTTTCTTCACAGCTCTTGCAGTCCTGGTTGCCTCACATATGACTGCACCTTTGCGCAATGATGCACGCCACGAATTTCGGTCTCTGGCTGCAGCCTCCCAGGTGTCATGATGAATTCCAAAAGCATTCAGTGAAATTTTCAGAGTGTCTTTAAAACGTTTCCTCTGGCCACCTTGGGAGCGTTTACCACAACGCAGTTCGCTGTAGAAAATTTGTTTAGGGAGCCTGTGATCTGGCATGCGAGTCAAGTGACCAGCCCAGCGAATCTGATTCTTCATCAGTAGAGTGTGGATACTGGGCATGGATGCTCTTTCTAGGACTTCAGTGTCTGGAATCTTGTCTTGCCATTTAATCTTCAGTAGCTTCCTTAGGCAGACTGTGTGGAAGTGGTTTAATTTCCTAGCGTGTCGCTGATAAACAGTCCAGGTTTCACAAGCATATAGCAGTGTGGATAATACAACTGCTTTGTAGACTTTTAGCTTTGTTTGCAGGCTTATTCCAGTTCTGTCCCATACATTCTTGTACAGTCTGCCAAAGACTGCACTGGCCTTGGAGATTCTTGCATTCACTTCGTCATCGATTGTGGCAGCTTGTGACACGGTGCTGCCAAGATAGGTGAATTTGTCCACAACACTTAGTCTATGATCATTCACTTTGATATTCGGCACAGTGTGATTATTCCCTGGAGCTGGCTGGTACATAACTACAGTCTTCTCCAAGTTGATATTGAGCCCAAAGTTGGCACAGGCATGTGAGAAAGCTGAAACATTATGTTGCATGTCCGCCTCTGAGTTGGCGTATAGAGCGCAATCATCAGCAAACAGGAGCTCTCTGACGGTGCCGCTGTTAATTCTGGTTTTAGCTTTCAGCCTTTTGAGATTGAATAACTTTCCATCCATACGGTAGTTGATGTCTATTCCAATGTCGTCGTTCTCGAAGGCATTCATCAACATGGCTGAAAACATGAGGCTGAACAGTGTTGGTGCCAGGACACATCCTTGCTTCACTCCATTGGTGACAGGAAAGGGTTCAGACAGTTCACCATTTTCCTGTACTCTTGCCTGCATGCCGTCATGAAATAGCCGCACTATTTGAACAAACTTTCGTGGACAGCCATATTTTGCCATAGCCTTCCACAGTCCTTCTCTGCTGACTGTATCAAAAGCCTTGGTACGGTCAATGAAGGTGGAGAACATTTCGCAGTTCTTCTTCTTCTTCTTCTTCGTTCATCCGGAGGTTTTTTTTCGGATGTGATTGCGTTGTGCCTGTTTACAGCAGAGCTGCGTTCTTGCGCCGTTAGGCCGACACATCCGACTTCTGCGGGCATTTGTTGACCGGGTTAACCTTCCCGGGGGTTTCTTAGGACGTTTGACTCTCACTGTTGTGGTGTTATCCCCCATCCCAGCTGGTCCATATAGAACAGCCAAAGATCCTGGTCAGCCCTCAAGGGAAGGCAGGGGCAGACCATGGGCATTCCCCGCCATCCAAGGAGGCTTCCATACTTGCAGAGCCGATACATAGCGCTCTGGTACTGGGCTCACCCAAGGAATCGTCACGTCCTGCACATGGCTGCTTAGCCTCACTTCCGTATATTGGGCCTTCCGTTCACCATAGGCTGTTCTTCCGGAAACCAGAAGTATGCAGTCTGCAGATGACATCCACACAGTGAGCTTTCGATTCGGACTTTCCATGTAATGGATTTGCTAGCCAAGCAATATTCCATTTCGTGCCACTAGGACACTTTTCCACCTTTTATGAAGCCCGCACAGTGGGCTTTTGATTCAGACTTTATACGTAATGGATTTGCTATCCAAGCAATATTCCATTTCGTGCCACTAGGACACTTTTCCACCTTTTATGAAGCCCACACAGTGGGCTTTTGATTCGGACTTTCCACGTAATGGATTTGCTATCCAAGCAATATTCCATTTCGTGCCACTAGGACACTTTTCCACCTTTTATGAAGCCCACACAATGGGCTTTTGATTTGGACTTTCCACGTAATGGATTTGCTATCCAAGCAATATTCCATTTCATGCCTCTGGGTCTTCATGCACCTTTAAATGTCAACCTGTATATAGTTAAAGTAATCTGCGGTCAACTTTAGCTTGTTGATATCTCCATAGAGCTTGTCCTCAAATGAAGCAGGTGTGGGCCAAAATATCTTTCTCTGTTCTGCATACGTTGGGCAATCCTGCAGCAAATGTTTTGCTGTCATTTTTCCAGTTCTACAATTACATTCATCGGTATCTCCTATCTTTAGTTTATTGAACAAGTGGTATTTCAGCCTATTATGTCCTGTGCGGAGTCTGAAGATTGCTACTTGTTCTCTTCGGTCGAGTTTGTAATATGCATCATCCTTCTGATGGCCTGGATGCTCTGATTCCCATTTGGTTCTATAAGTGCTTTTTATCAACCTCTTTGCCTCATTATAGGTTATGTCTATGTCAGGCTGTGGTAGTCGTCCGCCCTCTTTTGCCAGTCTGTCAGCCTCTTCGTTTCCAGGTATACTGCAATGTGATGGGATCCACTGTATTACAACTTTTTTGGATTTCTGGCATAGACCATGGAGTGCTGCTCTTAGGTCAGTTAGTTCTGTGCTGTTATTGCTCTTCAGTATTGAGACAGCTGACTTTGCATCTGTGAAGATAGCTATTTGCTTCTCTTTATTTTCCTCCATCAGGAGCATTTCTGCTGCAGTTTTCAGAGCCTCTACCTCCGCTTTGAAGTTACTTGAAAATTTTCCAGTTGCCATTGAATGTGTTTTTTTCGCTCCATTTTTTAAATTTAGGAGAATTCCTCCTCCTCCATTCTCTATTGAATTTTTGGCTGATCCATCTGTATATGCATGGGTCCAATTCCTGCTTGGGTAATGTTCTTTTATGTAGTTTAGGGTTATTTCTCTTCTTTCGGTTTCATGCTGAGTGTTCTTTTTCTCAATACCAGGAATGTTTTCTATCATCTCAGGCAGTTGCTGCTGTCTCCAAGCTGGGAACTTGTGTGCATTGTGTATGGGCTTGACTGTTGATATGTTAAGAATAGGATCTGACCTAATCCTTCGTTTTGCAGTTTCTACAAAGTTGCTACGCTTCAGTCTTCCCTTTCCAAAACCATTAAATCTGTTGTACATAGGGTGGTCTGTCAATCTTCTAAATTTTTCTGCTTGTTGCTGGGCTCTGCTATCTCGTCTATCCTGCATTGGTTGTAAACAGGTGATCTTTTCTAATTCATTAATAGGCGTTGTCTTCAGGCTTCCAGTTATGATTCGCATTCCTTGATTTTGGACTCTACTTATTTTGTTAAAGTTTGACTTAGCTGCTGTTGCCCAAGCTGCAATGCCATATTCCAGTACTGGCCTCACCCGTCCAGTATATAACTTCTTGAGAACTTTCTCATCTGCTCCCCATGTTGTACCAGCAAGCTTTTTCATGATTGTCATTCTTTGCCTTGCTCTTGTTCGATTTTTCTCAACCTGTGTCTTCCATGTCAGGCGACGATCAAAGGTGACTCCTAGATAGTTTGGATTTTCTTCATGGCGCAATATTTTTCCATTCAATACCAGCTTAGGTTGCTGAGTTTTAGTTGAGAGGGAGAACACTGTGCATGTTGTTTTCTCCTCACTTATCTTCACTAGCCATGATTTTGACCAGTCCTCTAGCGCTAATAGGGCTTGCTGTATTCTGCTGTTAGCTGTACTAATATATTCTTCAGATGTCCATATGGCTAGGTCATCTGCAAAGGATGATGTGTGTACTCTGGCTGGAAAATTTTCCGTGATGTCATTTATATATGCTAGGAATAATGTTGGTGAAAGAACTCCTCCTTGGGGGACACCTTGCTCTAACAGCATCATTTTGCTGGTTTGTCCTTGTACTTTTGTCCTGGCAGTTCTGTTCTCAAGGTAGTGGCTGATCCATTTGTACATTTTCCCGCAAACATGCATTTTTTGCAGTTTTACTTTCAGTCCTTCCTTCCATACTTTATCAAATGCTTTTTCTAAATCTATCCAGACTGCTAGTGTGTGCTTTTTCTCTTGGAAGGCATCCTCTATTTCCTGAGCTATATAGGTTATTTGATCTTCAGTAGATCTGTACTTTCTGAATCCTGCTTGGTGAGGTGTTAAGAGTTGGTTTTCTTCCAGATGCCATGTTAGCCTGCCATTGATAATGCGTTCCATTAATTTTCCTACACAGCTAAGAAGACTGATAGGTCGATAGCCATTTGGTTCTTCCAGGTCTTTTCCTTTCTTTGGGACTGGTATTAGTATAGCTTCCTTCCATGCCTGTGGGACTATTCCCCTCTTCCAGCTGTAATTTAGGACTGCTAGTAGTTTCTTTTTTGCCTTAGTGCCTAGTCCTATTAGCATTTCATTTGTGATTCCATCCTTTCCTGGTGATGTCTTCTTTTTTAGGGTATTCATTGCCTGTTCCATTTCTTCCATTGTTAGATTTGCCATCATATATTCTGCTGCTGTCTCTGTATATGTATGATGTATCTGTTTATCTTTGATTGCTTTCTTCTGTTCGGCTGTAATATCAATGTGGTTTGCACTGGCATAGTGTTCCATTAGTGCATTTGCAGCCTTTTTTCCTGTAAGCAAGGCATTTCCTTGTTTAATTGTTATTTGTTTGTTTCTAGGTCCTTCATTGTTCATGGCTTTCACTAGTTTCCATAGTTTGTTTCCATCCCTGTCAAAATTCAGGTTTTCTGTTTTTTTCCTCCAACAATCTCTTGTTGTTTGATTTACTGTTCTTTTATATTTTGCTGAGATGGCTTTGAGAGAGATGTTCGCTTCAGTTGTTTGTTCTCTCTCTGCGGTCTTCCTAGCATCTTCAACTTTGTCCTCCAAAAATTGTAGTTCTTCAGTCCAGTATGGTTTGTAATTTTTCCTTGCTCCTCTTGGAATAGACTCAGTGGCCGCCTGTATTATTGCTCTGTTTAGACTTTCCACCATTTGCTTCATGTTGCCATATCGTGTATTTACGTTTTCACAATATTTGTCTGTTAGTATGGCAAATCTGTCCCAATCTGCTCGTTTGTAATTCCAACGGGGCAAAGGCTTTTGCTCCTGTGGAACATACTCCATATTTATTACAAGCTTGATTGGTCTGTGGTCACTACCTGCTAATTGGTCCAGCACATGGCGATCGATTTTGTGGAGGATGTCTCCTGTGCAGAAAGCTAAGTCTGGAGTAGAAGTGGTAATCCATCTTCTGGAGTAGAAGCTCGGTGTGTCATCCGCTTTGTTAAGTAGATGGAGATTTGAGTCTATTTCCCAGTCCTCCACTTCATCTCCTCTTTTGTCAGTATCTGGGTATCCCCATCTTTCTGAACGGCTATTAAAGTCTCCGACAACAATGCAATTTGTGTCAGTTATTTCCATGTTTGAGAGTGTAAGATCCTTATCTGCCGGGCTATATAGATTGTAAATTCTTATTTTCACGTCCTTTATCATTATATCAACACCTATAATTTCCGTTTGGTTGTCAGAGATCACAGATACTTCGCTGCAAGGTATTGTATTTCGTGTAAGTATTACAACTCCTCCTTTGTGTCCTTCGCTGTCAAAACGTGTGGCCTGATATCCCTCGACTGAAAATGTGCGATTGGCGTTGAGGTGTGTCTCTTGAATGCATGCCACATCTATTCTATCTTTATGAAGACGCTGTGTTAGGGAGGCTTTCTTGTTATAAACTCCTTCTGCATTCCATTGTAGTATGTTGAGTGTCCGGGGTGTTTGGTCAATAGCTCTTAACCTACTCCTCTGTGCCTTGACTCCACAGCACAGGGGAAGGTGACCACCAGTAGTCATGGGTGGACCCCCTCGAGGCAGGGGGCCCGGCACTATCACCGCCTGATAGGACTTCACGGGATTAGCACCATAACGATTAATTTTCATCTGTGGCATCATGAAATGATAAAGTTACGTTGCACTTCTTTGTCAAGCCTGTGGCTCAGTACATCCGATTTCGACAAGCATTTGTTCGGGATGCTTTCCCTAGCCTTTGACTGTCCCCAGTCTACCTACAAGGCAGCAGGTTTGTGCGTCACTTCGTCTGGTCCCTCTCCCTTGACCTGTCCGACATGGGTGACCCTACCAGTAGCTGTGCTACCGTCGGCATAGCTCTTGGGGTCATTGGAACGCTCAAGCCCCTCTACCTCGTCAAGGTGGACGCACGGCAGAGGGGATTTCGCAGTTCTGTTCCTGACATTTCTCTTGCAGCTGCCTTGCAGCGAAAAGCTTTGTTTGCATTTTCGCCCCTTGAGGACGCCGTGGTAGCCTGATGTGGATGTTCATTTTCGAGACAATGAGACGATGGTCTGTCCAACATTCGGCACCACACATGGATTTTGTCACTTGAACGTCTTGTCTGTCACTCCTCCTGACGATGACATAGTCAATGAGGTGCCAGTGTTTCGAGCGAGGGTGCATCCACGATGTCCTATTTCTCAAGGGGGGACGGAAAATTGTGTTCGTAATCAGGAGATCATGTTCTGAAGGAGGCGGAGTCCATTGCTGTTACAATTTTCGACTCCATGCTTTCTAATAATGCCACTCCAAGAGGTGGTGTCCGTGCCTACTCTGGCATTGAAATCCCCAAGGAGTATAAGTTTGTCTCCTTTGGGAACAGATGTTAATACATGGTGCAGGTCCTCATAGAACTTGTTCTTGACATCATCTTCGTTGGTCATAGTTGGTGCGTAGACACTCACAATGGTTGCGTGCTTCCTTCCATTCAGCAGAGGCAACTTCATGGTCATGAGCCTGTCGTTTATAGCCTTTGGAAATCCAGCTAATTTGCCGACCAGGGCCGACTTAATGGCAAATCCCACACCGGATTGGCGTCTTTCCTCGCTTTTCCTTCCACTCCAGAAAAATGTATAGCCGGCACCAATTTCACAGATTTGGCCTTCTTCTGCAAGTCGTGTCTCGCTCAAGGCTGCAATGTCGATGTTGTACCTGCCCAGCTCTCTCCCAATGAGTGCTGTTCGTCTCTCTGGACCCGACGCGCCGTCTCTGTCAAGTAGGGTGCGTACATTCCAAGTTCCAATTGTTAAGGGAATATGGTTTACTCTTTTAGCTTTGCTTGTTTTATCTTTCTTTGTATGTCGACCGCAGTTAGGGTACCCACCAACCGCGGCTAGCTGGTTAGGTAGTGATGAAGCAGACAATGTTTAGGGCACCTTTTCTAGCCCCTTCCTCATGCTATGGAGGTGAGCAGTGTGTTCCTATAGAGGGCTGCTCAGTCGCTCAGGGGCTGCCGAATCCCACTGCTGCTCCGGTCAGTAGAAGACGACCATATGGCCTGAGCCGCCTGTGTGCAGGTCTGCGACTACGGCTGCCAGCGTACCCACGCCTGCCGCTTTGCCGCTCGCCCATCGCCACAGGGCTTGAAGGTGATATGTGACGTTGGATGAAGAATGACTTGTGCGATGACTTGGATTAAAGTGAGGAAGAGTTGCGCAATTCGTCGACCTCACTCTCTCGCCTGAGTCCATCTGAGTCCAGTGGCAAGACAAGTCGAGACGATTGGAGACGAATACAGGTGCAGTGGATGACCAGGGCGCTCTACGTGCCTTGCCGTGCTCATTACGTTCCACAACGCTTTGCAGGTAAACGCCGTCTTGCCCGTTGAATCAGGAATGATTTCTTCCGCGCAGTCTGCCGAATCCTGTCTTCACATGCTGGGTAGGCATACCCTAGTTTACCTCTTGGTTTTACACCAAATCGGATACCCATGCCTGGTTTAGCCAGCCTCTCACAGCTGTTGCCCGGGGGGTGGCCGCTGTCGCATGCTGACAGCTACTAGGAGCCACAGGCACGAGCTGGGTGTCAGACTTGGACCAGTGGGGGATGGGTCCTGAAATGACATGAGAGCCATCCTTACCAAAGGAGCTACCAATGCCTGACACCCCGTACCCCCCCCCCCCCCCATGTGATAAGTACTGACCAATGAATAAAAGAGCACGTGCTTATCGTCCCATGATGCATAGGTTCTGTTTCTGACCGGTGAGAAAATGACCCGGTTGATCCCAAATTCGCCCAAAGAATCTCAAAGAGCGGTGATTCAGTTTCTTTCATTTGAGGGATGTCGACCAGTGGACATTCATCGAAGAATGCAGGCAGCGCACGATAACAAATGTGTGTCGAAGACAACAGCGACAGACTGGGCACACATGTTTCGGAAAGGATGTCAGTTCACGACAGATCTTCGACGGCCGGGTCAAGCACATGTTGTTGCAAAAGAAAAATCCATCGCCAAAATTGATGTAGTAGTACAGATGAACCGTTGTCGAAGCATACGTTCGCTAGCGAAATAATTTGATGTGTCAATTGGGACAATTCAAAAGGTCGTTCGTAAGAACCTTCAATATCGGAAGGTGTGTTCACAGTGGGTACCACGGATGTTGACCGACCACCAAAAAGAGGAACGCATGGGATGGTGTTTGAATCACTTGCTGCGTTACAGAGTGAAGGGTGATGGATTTCTCTTCCGCATAGTGGCAGGCGATGAATCATGGTGTCACCACTTTGAGCAGAGCAGCAAAAGAGAGAGCTTGCAATGGAAGCGTGCTGGATCACCAAAAGACAAAAAATTAAAGTTACAGGTTTCCGCTGGTAAAGGTTATGCTGAGCGCATTTCTTTTACCATGAAGGACTATTGTTAGCCGACTTTAAAGAACCTGGTGTCAACATCAACTCTACCCACTACTTGCAAACACTAGATAAGCTGCAAAAAGCCATCATGAATAAACGACCAGGCATGCTTTCTCGCGGTGTGATTTTGTTGCACGATAATGCTCGTCCGCATGTTGCAAAGATTTTGCGGACGGCATTCGCCGCCTATCTAAGCAATGGGATGCTTGCCTGAATGCCTACGGCGACTTCTTCTGACCAACCCACGGTGCATAATTCATTCAAAATGAATGCTTTGTTTAATTCTACCACACCTGTTAATGTTTCTTTCATGCTTTTGTAACAAAGCCATTGGAACTGGTTTCAAATGAACGACCCTTATATCAAGATGATCCTGTACGTGCCGTGTTTACAGTAACATAAACTTAGACATTGTTTCTCCACCCGTGATCTCACTGTTTACTTATGACAGCTTACAACCACGCGGCGTACACTGTTAGGGATCATCATCACTCAGTACAGACTAGTGACTGTCCAAGATGTCCCACAGACTATTATTATCTCTGGACAAGATGTCCCACAAACTAGTGTCTGCCCAGGATGTCATACATTCCAGTGTCTGCTCAGGACATCCCACAGACTAGTGCCTGCCCAAGACATCCCACAGACTAGTGTCTGACCAGGATGTCCCTCTAGTTAGAAGAGGCTATTTATACTTGCTACTACTTTATACTTTTTAAAATTTATACTCATGCTATTTGAATGACCCTAAGGGTTTCCTAGCAGACATGTCTGTGCGTTACTAATAACAATGGGAGGCACAGTTAATTTAATAGCACTTTTGCCTGGCATCCTGGTTGTCATGTCTTCGAATCCTCTTTCAAACAGATATCTTCTTCTTCTGCGTTTATCCGGAGTGGTTTTTTTTTTTTCCCAGACGTAATTGTGATGTGGCTGTTATGCACGCTTGGGCCAAAACCCTTAGGCCAACATATCCAACTTTAGCGGGCGTTTTTTAAAACCAGGTTAGCCGTCCTGGGGGACTCTCACTGTTGTGGTGCCGTCCACATCCCAGCTGGTCAAGTTAGAACAGTCGAAGACTTCACGGTCAGGCCGCACAAACCAGAAACGGTCCATCTGCAGACGGCGTCCACTCAGCGAGCTTTCGGTTCGGACATGTGCTGGACGCACGCTTTGCCCGGAAGACAAGATAGGCAGAGCTGTTCCGGGCACGAAGGACATTTCACTCGGATGTGTTTGCGTTGTGCCAATTTATTTGCAACCTTTAGGCCCGCACATCCGACTTCTACGGGCTTTTTTTTTTTAGCCTTCCTTGGGGTTTCGAGGGACATTCTGTTGTGGTGTCGCCCACATCTCAGCTGGTCAAGGTAGAACGGTCAAAGATATCACGGATAACCCTCAAGGGAAGGCAGGGGCAGACCATGGGTATTCCCCGCCATCCAAGGAGGCTTCCATAATTGCAGAGCCAACACATAGCGTTCTGAGAATGGGCTCACCCAAGGAATCGCCACGTACATGGCTGCTTTAATTCCTCACTTCCATGTATTGGGTATTTCGTTTGCCACTGGCCGCTCCCCACGCAAACCAGGAATGGTCAGTCTGCAGACGACATCCACTCAGCAAGCTTTCGCTTCGGACTTCCACATAATGGATTCGCTAGCCAAGCGTTCCATTTCGTGTTAATGAGACGTTTTTCCACCTTAGTCAGCAGACGACATCCACTCTGCAACTTTTCACTTCCGACCTCCAGGTAATGGATTCGCTAGCCAAGTGTTCCATTTCATGTTAATGAGACGACATCCACCCAGTAAGCTTTCGCTTCGGACTTCCACGTAATGGATTCGCTAGCCAAGCGTTCCATTTTGTGTTAATGAGACGTTTCTCCACCTTTGATTATACACTCAGTGAGTTTTTTATGCAAACTTGCATTGTAACCATGGGACGCTTTTTCACCTTTAGTAACACTAACGAGGCAGGCTACATGTACTGCCGGCTCAGCACCTTACCTCCATGCAGCAGAGAGCTAGTAACGGCCAGGCCCTTTCATCCGGGGGAATCCCTCGGCTGAGAGCAGGGTTGCCATTCTAGATATTTTATATCCAGATCTAGAGGTTTTTGCCGGCATCTAGATACCATTTTCTGACGTTTGGATGCTGGATGCAATTCTAGATACTTTTCATTTGGAGTTGGATATTTCGGATGGAAGTGTCTATACCGAGATATCTCGGAATAGACAGAGTAGTTTATTCCGCGATAGCTCGGAATAGACGGAGTAGTTTATTCCGCGATAGCTCGGAAGGAAACCCCGGTTGGCGATAATTTCCTTCCTTCTTCCTGCGAGAGCGCACTTTCCGGTCCTGCTTTCTGTGAACGATACTGAGCGCACTTTCCTGTCCTGCTTTCTGCGAACGATACTGATTGAGCTTGACAATCTTCTTCCATACAAAGAACAACAGGGTGTCCACATCAGACATAACTGGGTTTATGCCCATTGATTTTTTCAAGATTTGTTTCACTGACACTGCTATAGATCTGATCATGTGTGAAGTCAACATGTATGGTGAAAATCACCTCTCTCAGTACACAGGAAAAAGAGTTAACTTTATATCTACTGTTCACTCCAATGAAGTTATGGACAAGACAGGAAAAGGGGAATTCTTGGGGGCAGAATAATAAACAAGCTGGTGCTTGCAAACAAATACAACAAATGTGTGGGTGGTGTCGACCACTTGTCGACCATAAAACATATATATTTATGCATAACAACCATTCATAACAGTGCTCTGAAAATTTCAACACCCTACGTTCGTTTTTAAATTTTTAGTGAATTTAATTTAAAAACTAGTCATTTTTTTTTAAATATCACATATACCAGGTTTTCCTGCACTTTATTTGCGTAGCATTTCCTTGTTTATTTGTTAATTCATCAGGCCAGTAAGTCGGAAGCCTGGTGTTTGAATTGGCTAATCATGTCTTTCTGAAGCAACGCATATTACTGTCAGCTTGGACCGGAATTATGATGACATAAATATCAGGAAATAGTAGGTCGGTAATGTAAACAAAGATGGATGCCTGTAAACAGTAAGAGTACAGAAACGCAAGTTAAGAATTCTTGCATGGGGACACAATTATTTTTATTGGGGATACCAATCTGGAAAATTATTCTTGATATTAAAACAGCTTCATACGCCAGCTCGGTATAAACTACTCTGTCTATTCCGCGCCGGCTCGGAATAAACTACTCTGTCTATTCCGAGCTATCGCGGTATAAACTACTCTGTCTATTCCGAGATATCGCGGTATAAACTACTCTGTCTATTCCGAGATATCGCGGTATAAACTCTCCCATTTCGGATACTTTCTAGATTTTACTTTTCTTTCAGTGCTTGGTGTCTGTGTTATATATTATAGCAACAGCAAAGACAAAGTAGTTTCTACATTTCTTGGACTAGTTCACTTGGAAGAGTGTGGTACAGAAAGTATAGTTTAGGCACTGAAGAAACATTTGGTCAGTAAACTTTTAAACTTGAAGAATTTGGCTGCAATTGGAACCGATAATGCATCGGTAATGGTCGGTATCGACCATGGTGCTTATGCAAAATTGAAGGAAGATATCCCACCTTTAATCCTCATAAAATGTGCGTGCCATTCCTTGCAGATAGCATTATCATATGCCTCATCAGAATGTTTATTAAGGAATTTGGAATTCCTTATTGCTGAAACACATAACTGGTTCTCCAAATCATCTGTCAGACAACAGCAATATAATAATTTATATAAAGCATTAAATGTTAGTTCCTCACCACTGAAAATTCTGTCATATTGCAAAACTAGATGGTTATCAATTTAACCAGCTGTTGAAGTAATTGTGAACCAATGGTTGGAGTTGAAGACATACTTCGAAATAACAAGACAAAGTGAAAAGTGCTACACAGCTGAAGTACAGTGGAATGTACAATGATGAAAAAAACATTGGCATTCCTTCTCTTTTCACAACCCATTTTAAGTGAAGTGCAAAAAGTTAATATACTAATTGAATCTCAAAATGTTGATAAAGTTAAATTACTTGACGACCTCACTTTGCTATTTCACTCAATTGGTAAAAGACTTATATTGTCATCTTCTAAAGCTGACTTGTTAACTTGCACTATAGAGAGCTATTTGGCTCCTAAGCCATACCTCGGATACCAAAAAGAATAAATAATTGATGGTTTAAAAACAAAAGGACTGTTAACAGAAAATGAAGAGAACAACTTAAGAAAGCGCTGTCAATATTTTCTTCTCTTATTATTCAAGCAATTGAAGCTGAGACTTCCTGAAAATTTAGATGTACTGAAAAATATTTTACTCTTTTCTGTTAACAACATACTTCAGCCAGTAAAGGACATATCAAAATATTGTCAAATTATGAAATTTTTAGGTACTACTGATAATAGTGTTGCGGAACCAGAATATCAGTTAAACAAAATAAATTTGGTTGACTGGAGAAACAAAACAGAAACTGAAGACTTTTGGAGTGAAGTAAGACAATTTAAAGATGCCTCAGGAAACAGTCCATTCTGTAAGCTCTTTGAATGTGCGATGTCTGCCATGATACTACCCCGTTCAAATGCTGATGTGGAAAGAGTTTTCAGTACTGTGAATTATACAAAATGTAAACTAAAAAACAGGATGGAAAACTTAACCTCTTATATGCTATCTTGACAATAAGATTTGGCCTGATGAGAGCAGGAAAATGCTGTTCACCTTATCAGTGTATTAAAAGAAATTGGAACAGCTAAAGCATACCAGAGTCATTTTGAATCTGAAGCTTCAGCTTCATCATCCAAGCTAAGTGCATCTTGTGAGACATACATCAGTGAAGATGAGGACATGATTCTATAGGGTAAGTCACATCATTTTTTTTTTTGCATATCCCTTACAGGACGTTGCAGTCAACATCAGCATTTTCCAGCTGCTGTTGATGTACTATAATAGGCAAGATTACGCTCCGTAGTTTGCCATTGCTTTCTGAGCAACCGGCTCACATACCCCCCGTAAGTTACCAGCGTGGCTCGGGCGCAGCTGCGTTGCTCACGAGAATATACAGGGTTACGGCGAAAGCCGTAAACTCCTTCGCCAGGGAGACAGGCAGTCACATCAATACATATGTAATTTCTTACTTTCTCAATCTGGATATTTTTCCTAGATACTTCCCAACGAAATCTAGATATTTATGGATGTTGTTTGGACCGTTTCTAGATATTTTTGGTCAAAAAAAAGTGGCAACCCTGGCTGAGAGCCGTTGAACAAGTATCTGGACCAAGCATGTAGCAGGCTCAGCATCTCACCTCTATTTTGCAGTGGGTGACTATCGACCCGGCTCTCAAATCCGGGGGTTGTTGACTTAGAGCATTCAGCAATATCCCTCAGCTGAGAGCCATAGAATATGTGTTTGGACCAAGAATGTAGTGGCATCGTGCGCCTGATCCGGACTATGACTGCCTGTCCCGTCTACCTGCAAGGCAGCAGGTGTGTGTCTCTCTTGGTCTGGTTCCTATCCCCTGACCTGTCCGACATGTAGCTGTGCTACAGTCGGCATAGCTCTTGGGGTCATTGAAACACACATGCTCCTCTACCACGACAAGGTGGAAACACATCAGAGGGGCTGAAATGGGTATTAAAGTTTACCTTGTTTCCCAGGTGGACTTAGCCTAAAATTGACAACAACGGTGGTGTAATCGTGCCAAGCACAATGATGTAAAAGAAAACGTGCACAGTTTATTTTTTGCGCTTTGTAATTTACGTCCCCAAGTCAAGGACGAGAAGTCAACATTTTATTCCAACTGTCCGGTCTAGGGGTTGAACCACTTACCTCTCAGCATCAGCACACCGGGTGTTTAAGAACACATGCTCTTAACCATTCAGCCATGCCGACTCCAGTGTTTTGATTATAAATTTTATACAAGACAAAAGAAACCAACTTGAAATACAAAACATCCTTTACTGAAATACAAAACATTCTTTACTGAAATACACACAACATAGTTTACTGAAAGCAAATTGTTTTATCTGAATATATTTTATTTGTGCTCTCTGCATTTGGCAGACTAGACTCTTGTGTATTTAATTTACAGATATTTATGGTTTGTTTAATAATTGTCAAATACAAGTCAATAAATTGAAATATTTGGAGACACTCATAATATCACGTGGAAGATTTGTGACAGAAATTAAAAGCAGATTTTTAAAAAATGTTGCACGTCTTTTGTAGGATGTAACGATCAGGCCCAGGTTTATTTCTCTGCAACTGTACGTTCAGCAGTTTGCCATGGCTTTCTGAATGAGAAGTCAACTTTGAAGTGCAACATAACCGATTCAGTGCCAAACAAACAGCACATTGGACCAAACATGGTACACAATCACATGAACAAGTATTATCATGTATGTTTCCGTTCATCGAGCAGTGAAATTGTGGAGGATACCACGAAACAAATATAACAAAAACACCATGACCCTAGTATGGCAATATATCATCTTTCTGTCTAAATGGGAAGTGGCAGTTCGCTATATTATCCTTCCACACTGAATCAATTAATACCGGTGTTGGGGTTGAACCACATACATCGCAATCAGCGAACCAGACGTTACAGAGAGAGTGCTGCTCTCATCCTTTTGACCATTTTGACGTCTAAGAGCAGAGTAGGCTAAGCAAAAGATGCATTTCAGAAAATTAAAAGAATCTTATGTAACAATTCATTGTCACTGAACGTCAGAAACAGAGTGCTGAAATGTTTATAGAACCTGTCCTGTTGTATGGCAGTGAATCATGGAATGTGAACGAACACACTAGGAAGAACTTGGAGGCAGCAGAGATGTGGTTTCTGTGACGAATGTTGTGAATAGCTGGACTGCCAGAGTAACTAACAACGATTGCCTGGAAGAGGTTAATGAAAGCAGATTATATGCAACTATACAAAAGAGACTGTTCTTTCGTCATACAGTGAGAAGTTTGAATAATAGAAAGATATAAGTCATGGTGAAATCAAAGAAACAGATTGTGCCTAAATGTGCAATTAAAGTACACATATGTTATTTTGGGGCAAGTGCAAACATCCAGATATCTAGAAACATGGATAACATTAGATGAGAGATGCATCACTGAGATAAAGAACAGAATAGGACAAGCAAAAACTGTATTCTATCAAATAAAGAACGTGTTGTGCAATAAGTCATTGTTCTTGAAAGTTAAAAAGAGAGTTCTTGATGGTACATAGAACCAATTTTAACATACACCGATCAATCCTGGACAATTAGTATACAGGCGAAAAAATCCATGGAAGCCTTGGAGATGAGGTTTTAGAAAAGAATTCTGAAAATTAATTGGACAACCAAAATAAGCAATCTGGACATTTTGAGCAAAGCTGAGTCGCAAAGACAACTTATTACAAACATCAGAAAGAGGCAATCATCATTTTTGGCCACGTTATGAGAAAACAAAAACTGGAACATGTTGTGACAACCGGAAAGATTTGTGGAAAGGGAGATAGAGGAAGACAGCAGGAGATGATTCTTGACAGTCTTGTGTCATGACATGGAAGGGAGTCAACACACGATTTGATCCATGCTGTCAGAGATCACAATTTGTGCAGAGACATGATCGCCCACGCTAGCTGGCAAGGCACTGGATGATGATGATAGCGAGAAGTGACACAGATGATGACTGGAAAGATCAATGATAGAAGAGGCAGAGGCAGACAGAGATCAATAATGCTTGATAGTATAAGATGAGGGCACGACGACGGAATGCCATCAAGCAGATTGATCAAGAACACAGAAGGGCTGAAATCTGGGGAGAGATAAGAACACTTGTGCAATTTTGCAAAGCACATAATGATGATGATGCTAATGATGATATGTGATTGACACTCAGTTTCAGAAGGTTTCACAGCAGGCGGCCAAGGCGGGAAATAGCCATTATAAGAATTCACAAGTGCACGACTTTCAAAAGGCTAAATACACAATGGCAGCTGCCACTGGGAAATCCAGATTTTTAAAGTATGCTTTGACCAAATGTAACAAAATACAAGAACACATTACGTGATGGTTGAGCTTCACATGAAACAGCCAATAAGCTATCACACATTTTTTGGGACTGGAAGAGTTGCGGCAAATTGAGGATATAAATTAATCAAGTGCCATCTCCGCAAAGAAGATTGGCTGCAGTGGATCTTTCTGTCTTCTGCTCGGACAGAATGTTCTGACCATGACTTGATGTTATCTTCCCACTTGTATCATTGTCTACCTCTTGCATGCCTGCCTTTTGACTTTTTCCTTCCGTAATTTTGTTATTAAGAAGACATGGGTGAACCACCATTGAAGGACACAAGCAGTGTTTTCATGTACCCAGACCTCACAAAAAGTCAGCACATCATTAGATTTCAATCTGCTTTGTTTTACATTCATCTGCTTTTGTTTTGTTTTGCTTGCTCACTTGGAGTTTAAGCATAGTCCACATATGTGCTCCCACTGCCAGTAGCTGCTACTACTTGTGAGTGAACTGGACTGATGTTTGCATGTCGATTAGCTTCCCTCGCCATCAGGTGAACTCACTTTGACTTCAGAGGTGCTTGTAATTAAGGTTCCTAAATCAAGGACCAGCTCTGTGGTGAAGCGGCTATGGAAAGAATGTGCAATCTCGCATACCACATTTGAAACTCAGCTGCGGACAATTTGGTAGCTCATACAATGGTATCAGTGCTGATCATTCAAAAATCAATGGCAAACTACTGAACGTAAACTTGCCACAAAATCACAAACAGCCAAAAAATACTGGAGTTGACTGCGATGTCCTGTAAAGGATATGCCTTAACTTTAAGTCAATGGATAGAAGTCAACATTTTCATCCAACTGACCAGCTTGTGGAATGAACCTGAATTAATTTGTTATGTGGGAGTCTCCGTGGTGAAGTGGTTAAGCCATTTGACTTGGGCTCGGAAGGTTGTGGGTTCGATTCTGGGCCGCATTCTTCGGTTCACGAGTGACATTTTTCTGAGACTCCTTTGGGTCGGAAAGAGACCGAGCCATATGGGATAAAAACCTGGTGCAATGAAGTCAACCCTGTCGACTTTTAAGCGACTTTTTTTTTCAATTTGTTATGTGTCTAAATAAAATTTAAAATAGCAAAACACCTGAGGTATCAGTTAGTCAGTGTTGTACGCTAACTGTGTGAAACTAGTTAAATATAATAATAACATCATTGTAAACAACTGTTTTTTTTTTTTTTAGCATATCCTTTTACAGGACTTAGCTGTCAACACCAGCATCTTTCAGCTGTTGCATCATATTATTTAGCTGAACTTATTTACAAATATTTTTTATTGTTGATCATACAGAGCTAACTTGGCTTTTGATTTTTCGTATGGTACACCTTCATGTAGCTTTCTTATTGTTGTTGTTTGTGTTCGCTCACTTTCAACTCAAGCGTAGTCCATACATGCTACTGCCACTACTGGGGCGTGCAATGACTGATTTTTATATGTGTATTAGCTTTCCTTACTACCAGTGTCCCTTGCCATCAGGCGAATCCACAATGATTTATGAGGTCATGTAGCTTTCTTGATTCTAAACTGTTCCAAAATCATGGTGCCTGCAGGAAACTGACTATACCAATCAGAAAACTGACTATAACAATCAGAAAACTGACTATATCAATCAGAAAACTGACTATACCAATCAGAAAACTGACTATAACAATCAGAAAACTGACTATACCAATCAGAAAATTGACTATACCAATCAGAAAACTGCCTATACCAATCAGAAAACCGACTACACCAGTCAGAGCTGGGGTTACGCTGCAGTAGCGTAGTTGCTAACACACTTGTCTGCCTGTCAGGTGGTCATGTGTTGGAATCCCCACTGAGGTAGATGTTTGTTTATTGACTGAGCTCCCAGTTACATGACACTAGAATGGGTACCTAAATATTCATGGGATATAAAGGTGGCCAGTAAGATATTGACTACATCAGCACACTACCAGACTATTGTGTATCAGTTCATTCATTCATTCAGTAGCATGTCCTTTGCAGAACCTCGCTCCCATAACAACCTTCCGGAAAACTTCTCGGTCATAAACAAGATGTCATGCGTCCAATACACCCATCTGCCACATCCTGCACTCATCATCTCTTTGGCTTTCCTCTTCCTCTCTTCCCAAGCAGCTTCAATCCCTATGTGGGATTGCGAATTGCGTCCCTAGCACCTTTGCCACAGAGCTGCCCATAAGAGGTGATACACATGACCTCTGAACTGGAGCTAAGACTTGCACAGCAGTGTGTATGTAAAGTATGCAAAGTATGTAAAGTATGAAAAGTATGCAAAGTATGCAAAGTATGCAAAGTATGTAAAGTATGAAAAGTATGCAAAGTATGTAAAGTATGTAAAGTACGTAAAGTTTGCAAAGTTTGCAAAGTATGTAAAGTATGCAAAGTATGTAAAGTATGAAAAGTATGCAAAGTATGCAAAGTACGTAAAGTATTAAAGTATGTAAAGTATGAAAAGTATGCAAAGTACGTAAAGTATGTAGAGTATGCAAAGTATGTAAAGTATGCAAAGTATGAAAGTATGTAAAGTATGTAAAGTATGAAAAGTATGTAAAGTATGCAAAGTACGTAAAGTATGTAAAGTATGTAAAGTATGCAAAGTATGTAAAGTTTGCAAAGTATGAAAAGTATGCAAAGTATGTAAAGTATGCAAAGTATGCAAAGTATGTAAAGTATGCAAAGTATGTAAAGGGCCCTTTTACTTGCCTTGAGATATAATGGGTATATGGTGCTGTCCCCCATACATGTATCAACCAACTGTCAGTCAATGGATGTAGTCAGTATCTCACCAGCTGCCTTCACCTCCCAGAACATGTTCTAGTACCAGGTTATGTTCTAGTACCCAGGTTATGTTCTAGTACCTGGGTTGACCCAGGAGTTCATGTTAAGTTTAAACATCTGCCTGGATGTAATCTGAACCCTATGACCTCCAGGTCAGCAGGCAAGCGAGCTAGCCACTGAACCCCCCGTCAGGGTTGTATGAAATAGGAATAGAACATTTCTTATAGCAATAATAGTAGGTACATTATATAGCACTTGCCTCTAATCTATAACATCTAAATTACATATACAAATCCACCGCTTGTATAGTTGCTAGCATTGTTATAAAGTTTGTATGTTATAGACTAAGGACATAATTTTAAACATAAAGTGCAGAAACATTGTACAGCACTTACTTCTAATCTATAAGATCTACATTGCTGTCTACTCCATCATCTACAAATATATTGTTTGTAAATTATACAGCACTTATTTCTAATCTATAAGATCTACATAGCTGTCTACTCCATCATCTACAAATATATTGTTTGTAAATTATACAGCACTTATTTCTAATCTATAAGATCTACATAGCTGTCTGCTCCATCATCTACAAATATATTGTTTGTAAATTATACAGCACTTATTTCTAATCTATAAGATCTACATTGCTGTCTACTCCATCATCTACAAATATATTGTTTGTAAATTATACAGCACTTATTTCTAATCTATAAGATCTACATTATTATCTACTCCATCTTCTACAAATCTATTGTTTGTAAATTGTACAGCACTTACTTCTACTCTATAAGATCTACATTATTATCTACTTCATCATCTAAATATCTATTGTTTGTATAGTTGCTACCATTGTTAAAGTTCATTTATAGCAAAAGATGCAGACAAAACTGTCTAGCAATTTCTTCAAATCTATCAGATCTACATTATTATCTTCTTCATCACACACAAATTCATTATTTGTATAGTTGCTACAATTATTAATGTTCTTATCATAAAGTGCAGATAAATGTGTGTAGTAATTAATTCAATTCTATAAGATCTACATTATGATCTACTTCATCATCTACAAATGTATCATTAGTATAGTTGCCACTATTGTTGACATTCTGATCTTCTGTGTCTGCGTGTGTTTCATCTTGCCCGTTTTGTGATTTCCAGAAGAAGAAACCAGGCTTTTCCTCATCTGTATGCCTTGTTGGTTCAGCTGCAGTCAGCTGTCTCAAAACCAGCTTTTTGTAGACCCCATGTTTAGCCAGGAGTTCCTCGTGTGTGCCCATTTCTGCGATTTGGCCGCTGTCAATCACTATCACCTGGCAATGGATTGTATCAGTTAGACTTATTGTACATTTTTTCAATACTAATTATTAATTTGTCTTCATTAAAAAAAAAGAAAAAAACTAATTTACATTTTTATTCCTGGTAAATTTTTAATTATTTAGGTTACAAATTTATTGTTTTCGTCTCATCATCATAAAGTGAGTTACACTGCACTGTTCCGTCAAGTCTGTGGCTCTGTACACTGGGTTTCGACAAGCATTTTTTTAAGCTTTGCATTCCTTAGACTAGATGGTCCCCGGTCTATCTACAAGGTAGCAGGTTTGTATATTGCTTTGTCTGGTCCCTATCTCATGACCTGTCTGTTCTAGGCAAACCCCCCAGTAGCTATGCTGCCCTTTGCATACCTATTGGGGGTCAAGGAAACACACAAGACCCCCACTACATCTTCAATGGAGAGAAACAGCAGACGGGTCTTCGTCTTTTCCTTGCTCTCACCTTATTTATAATTACTGTCAAGCGAGTTTGCATGATGAACTCAACCACATGTGAAAGTTTCCTGTTAGTTCTACACACAACATTTTCTAGAGATTCCTCCAGTCTTTAACAAATGGGTAGGTCAGCATGGCCTAATGGATAAGAACCTGTGTTCTTAAACATTTGGTGTAATGATGCAGAGGTAATGGGTTCAACCCCTTCACCGGACAGTTGGAATGAAATCTTGACCTGTCATCCATGACTTGGGGATGTAAATTACAAGTACCTCTGAAGTAGTAGTGAGTTCACCTGATAGCAAGGGACACTCTTAATAGGGAAGGCTAATCCGCAAGCAAACTTCAGTCCAGCTCAACTATAAGTAATGTGTATGGACTATGCTAGAGTTCAAAACAAGCAAGCAAAAAAATATTAACAGATGACTCACAAGGCTCAGACACTCAAGGCTCAGACACTCCAGGCTCAGACACTCCAGGCTCAGACACTCAAGGCTCAGACTCCCAAGGCTCAGACTCTCAAGGCTCAGACTCTCAAGGCTCAGACACTCAAGGCTCAGACTCCCAAGGCTCAGACACTCAAGGCTCAGACTCTCAAGGCTCAGACACTCAAAGCTCAGACTCACAAGGCTCAGACACTCAAGGCTCAGACACTCCAGGCTCAGACACTCCAGGCTCAGACACTCCAGGCTCAGACACTCAAGGCTCAGACACTCAAGGCTCAGACACTCAAGGCTCAGACTCCAAAGGTTCAGACTCTCAAGGCTCAGACACTCAAGGCTCAGACTCTCAAGGCTCAGACTCCCAAGGCTCAGACTCCCAGGGCTCAGACTCCCAGGGCTCAGACTCCCAAGGCTCAGACACTCAAGGCTTAGACACTCAAGGCTCAGACACTCAAGGCTCAGACTCCCAAGGCTCAGACTCTCAAGGCTCAGACTCTCAAGGCTCAGACACTCAAGGCTCAGACTCTCAAGGCTCAGACACTCAAGGCTCAGACTCCCAAGGCTCAGACTCCCAAGGCTCAGACACTCAAGGCTCAGACTCTCAAGGCTCAGACACTCAAGGCTCAGACACTCAAGGCTCAGACACTCAAGGCTCAGACTCCCAAGGCTCAGACACTCAAGGCTCAGACTCTCAAGGCTCAGACACTCAAGGCTGAGACACTCAAGGCTCAGACACTCAAGGCTCAGACACTCAAGGCTCAGACTCTCAAGGCTCAGAGACTCAAGGCTCAGACTCTCAAGGCCTTGCACCTGCCCGCTGGCGCTCCACAAGAACTGTTGTATACTCACCCATAAACCCTGCATATTTACAAGTCTAATGCAGTATTAATGATCAGATCAGAAACATGGAGAATGACTAAAATAATTACTATTAATCTAGGTGGTGATATTAAACTATGCAAGTGAAACAAAAAAGCAGACAATGATATAAGTGGGAATCAAGATATGGACGAAGAGCATTCTGACAGAATGTACAATCAAGGCAAGAGACAGACTTGCGACCACCTTTCCCTTGTCCATAGGTAATCTACCACCAAAAGATGCATTCCTGCCAGCCTATCAGCCTGTTCATTCCCACACACGCATGCATGGCCAGGGCAAAAAATCCATACAATTCTCACAATCTGTTACCTCTGAAGCGAGGATTGATTACACTACAAACGCTCACTAATGCTGCCTGTGTAGAATAGAGGGAATAACATGGTGTGATAGAATCAGCGGTACTTAGAGAGACAACTGGACAGAGTTAGTGAGTCAGGAAGTGAGGAAAAGGTAACTGTGTTGGATAGGACACTGATAAGAGTACAGCTACATAGTCCTTTCTCTGGAACTCACAGGGCAGATGAAATAGAGGGAGACCTAAATACACGAAGATAAGAGAATTAGAGACAGGGATGAATAATATAGGGAGGACATGGAGGGAGCTGCTGGCGGAAGCAAAAGATGGGACAGCTGGGCATGAGTTGTTTGAGGGCCTATGTTCCAATTAGGGACACAGGAGGAATAGAAGAAGAAGAAGAAGAAGAAGAAGAAGAAGAAGAAGAAGAAGAAGAAGAAGAAGAAGAAGAAGAAGAAGAAGAAGAAGAACACGAAGAAGAAGAAGAACACGAAGAAGAAGAAGAACACGAAGAAGAAGAAGAACACAAAGAAGAAGAAGAAGAAGAAGAAGAAGAAGAAGAAGAAGAAGAAGAAGAAGAAGAAGAAGAAGAAGAAGAAGAACACCAACAACAACAACAACAAGAAAACTGTAAGGTACCTCTATATTCCAGGTCATCATCATCAAGTGCCATGCTGGCTGGCATAGGCGTTCATGACTCTTGGTCTTTGGTTTTCTGGATCAACTCTACTGATGATATTCCTCCATGCCACTGTCCCAATCCATCCAACATCATTTCTCTTGGTCCGCCACTGCCTCTCTTCCCCTCAATCTTTCCATTTGTCATGATGTTCTCCAATGCCCCTCTTCTCATCACATGACCACAGAAAGCTGTTTGTCTTTTTCTTATTGTTGTATATTATGTTCTAGTTTCATTAGCCTCCTTCAGGCAATCGTCATTAGTTACTCTGGCAGTCCAAGGAATTTGCAACATTTGTATTAGTAACCACATTTCTGTTGCTTCCAAGCTCTTTGTAATTTGTTCATTTACATTCAAAGATTCACAGCCATACAGCAAAACAGGTTCTATATTGCACTTCAGCACTCTCTTTTTTTAATTATATTCCATGCTTGTGACTTATTACAAAAGATAACTCCTCATTTCCTGGAATGCAGCTTTTGCTTGTTCTATTATGCTCTTAATCTCTGTTGTATATCTCCATCTGATGTTATAAATGCCTCAAGGTATTTCAAATGATCCACTTGGTTAAGAATTGTCCCTTCTTTTTCCATTTCACATGATGGTGTCACCTGTTTCTTTGATATCACCATTGTTACTGTTTTCTTGATATTCAATGAGAGTCCTTTCTTGGCACTCTCTGTTAATACAATGTCCCACAATTGTTGTAGATCTTTTGCATTATCCGCCACCAATACCGTGTCATCTGCATAGCGTATATTGTTTATATTATAACCTCCAACTAGTATTCCTGGATTCTCTTTGATCGCTCTCATTATTACTTCGCTATGGAGGGAATTAGAGACAGGGATGAATAATATGGGGAGGACATGGAGGGAGCTGTATGAGAAAGCAACAGACAGGACAGCTGGGCGTGAGTTGTTTGAGGGCCTATGCTCCAATTAGGGACACGAGAGGTACGAGGAGGAGAACAACAACAACAAAACCAACCAGAAAATTGTAAGGTACCTCTATATTCCATCCAGGGTAGAAAAATAAAGACTACACAAGACTACCAGGTTAGAAGAGGAAAGACTAATCAAGACTAAGGAAACTCTAAATCCAGGAGTAGAAGACAACAGACTCATCTCATCATGTTCCTCTTGTACCTTGCGGTGTCGAGGTGAAGTATAAACTTCGTGAGAGTGCCCGGTTATGGGCTTCGTATATCGACATTCCCATGGATTCTGTTATTCCCTCAGTCCAACGTTTACGTGGTCGGCCTCTTCCTCTGTTTCCATCTGGTCTGTACATCATTGCTTGTTGTGGCATGCTGTTGACTGGTAGCCTACTTGCATGGCCAAACCATTTGACAACAGACTGAGAGACTGAAATAAGCATTCTCCATGCCTGACTCATTCTCATGCTCATTCTGTCTCACATTTTAACTGGACACTTTGCTAGTTGTCAAACAAGCCTGACTCCATCACAGAATGCACAAATACGAGATCATTCATCACAGACTATGCCCACATGTCAACTTCACACTTTGCCAGCTGTTATACAAGCAGTGTTGCCATCTCCTTTTGATGACAAAGCATCAAAATCGACCCAAAAAAGCACCCAAAATATTTGGAAAGCACCAAAAAAAAAACAAAAGCACGAACGGTTGTTATTACAAATTTAACAAGGTAGCACATTATAATTTATTATTATCACTGAATATCAGAATGAAGTTTATTCTAGATCCGCCAAATCCCAGTCAGACAACTCCTCTTCAGTTTCTGTAGCTATTTACTGCTGTGTTTGCTCCTATGATGATGATGATGATGATGATGATGATGATGATGATGATGATGATGATGATGATGATGATGATGATGATGATGATGATGATGATGATGATGATGATGATGATGATGATGATGATGATGATGATGATGATGATGATGATGATGATGATGATGATGATGATGATGATGATGATGATGATGATGATGATGATGATGATGATGATGATGATGATGATGATGATGATGATGATGATGATGATGATGATGATGATGATGATGATGATGATGATGATGATGACGATGACTGAAAGAAACGTGTACATGCCTCCTGTTATCCAATTTTTCGTAGAATATCCTTAGGTAGTTTATAATCATGACAGCATTTGCCATATCTTTTCATTCCAAATCTAATAGTCAAAACAGCTGTCAATCTTTTGATGCTCAGTCTGTTCCCCAATTTTGATTTTATAACTCCCATCTGACTGAAAATACGTTCCACATTAGAATGAGGAAAAATGAGCACAGTTAAAGCTAAATCTGTAAGATTTTGGAAAGGATTTTCACCGGTGGCATCCCTGTATGAGGCTATTTCTGCCCACAGTCCAAGTGTGTCAGAGATCTGTGTCCACTGCATATGATAAAGTTTTCTCCACTGGAAGTCGATGCGGGTGAGAGTAGCTGCATCTTCTACAAACATTTTAGCAAGATCCAATATACAGGGCTTCATTGGCTGTAGACATTCACTTCCACTAAGACACGACATGGACTGCAACACTTGAACGTTATCGGGTGTACGTAAACGCAGCTGTGTCAATAGCTCTATTAAGAACTGTATGCATCTTCCACAAATTTCTTTCTCATCAGGAAACTTGTAGCCTGCTATTTCTTTCTCAAACTCATAACCTAGATTGGCATTTTTTTTTTTTTTTGGCATATCCTTTACAGGACATCGCTGTCAACACCAGCATCTTTCAGTTGTATGTTGATTTCTTGGCAAGATTACGCTCAGTAGTTTGCTATTGCTTTCTGAGAGGCCGGCTCACATACCCCGTAAGTTACCGATGCGATTCGAACCACTAGATTGGGATTAGGATCTAAATAATCTTGAATAGCATAACTTTCTGTTATTTTTTTCCCAGGAATAGCAATCTCTGAACTGATAGAATCAGTGAGTTAGACAAGATCGATGAGCAGTTTTGGTGGATCCTGTATATCTGCTTCGAATGTCTTATTCATACTTTGAACTTCTCCAAGAATATGCTTGAGAAATATGAAAAACACAGTTTTTCATGTCGCTAAACATAGAATGTAGAAGTTCTGCTGTATAACAGCGCTCATTGAGTCTTGCTATATCAAAATGAGTTCTGAGCTCGACCCACTGCTGCAATATTCTGACAATGGCAGATTGAATGAACATCCATCGTGTCTGGCTTAATTGAACAACCTTCAGCGGATGTTGTCCATCATTTATTGAAGCAAAAAGCTCCCTGTACTTTGCTTGACGAAGACTTGAGTGATAAAACCAGTTATATGTTTCTCTAATCATGAACTCTATGTTCCTGGGCAGACAAGCAGCTGCAGCCTGTGACAATGCCAGCTGAAGGGAATGACATACACACCTAACTAGTACAAGATGAGGAACTTCGGATTTTAATTTTGTATATACTCCATTTACACCTGTCATGACAGATGCATTGTCAGTGCCGAGTGTAACTAGTCTTTGCAACTCAAGTCCATTCTTGTTTAAACAATCTTTTAACATATTGCATATTGCCTGCGCGTTGCAGTCACTCACTTCAACTAAGTCTAAGTAAGTAACCACAAACTGCTTTCTTGTCTCTGAATAGTACCTAATAGCTACTCCAAGTAGCTTAGTTTCAGAAATGTCATTGCTCTCATCAATCAATAAGCTGTATTTACTTTTGTCAACATCAGCTATCAAGTCTGTTGTGAAATATGGTGCAAGTACATTTGAAATAACTGTTCTGCACTTATTTCTCCTAAGCTTAAAGTTCTTGCAACCTTTGCTGTCACCAAAGTGCAGAGTTCACTTAAATGGTCAACAATGTGCAGTGAACAATGGCCAACTAGTTTCTTTGACATCTTTCAGTTTGTCAAATGTACTTGTTGTTTGTCTTTGTGTACTGAATGGTTGTTTGGCTTTCTGATGTTTCGTTGTATTCTTGTGCCTCTCAATATCACTTAACCTGGCTGCCATTGAACATTTGCAGTATTTGCAAAAACACTTAGTAGTATCCCCTACAACCATTTTTGAAATCTCAAGTCACTGAGCCAGTGTTCTCTGAAATGAGAATATTTCTTGCTCATGGTGAAACAAAAATAAGTGTAAATGAAAGGATAATGTAGACACAACAAAATTGTGAACTCGATTACAAGATAATATATTGACGTTTGGACTTGTCTTGTCGGCAAGATAGTGTTCGCTTTTAGCTAAATCGTATTAAAGGGAGTTAAATTAGTTTAATATTATGCGGTAACGTACTAAGACTTTTTTTTCCCTCGCTTCAGTTCAAATTCGGCTTTTTAGTCTTCCCAAAATGATTTTTAAAGAAATTTTTACCCACCCAAAAAAGCATCCACAAAACATTGTGAAGAACCAAATTCGTGCAGCTGTGCGAACTGCAACATTTTGGCACCAAATGACTTGAAAAAGCACCAAATTTGGTGCGAAAAGCATCAAAATGGCAACACTGCATACAAACCTGAATCATAGATTGCACAAACATGAGATAATTCAGCACTCACTTTATGAGAGTTGCGGACCGTAGACAGCCTGTGGGCAATGACAATCACAGTTCGTCCTTTCATGGCTCTGTCGACCGCCTCCTTTACAAGATGTTCACTTTCTGCATCTAGTGCACTGGTTGCCTGCAACAGAGGCATCACTTAATTGTATGTGAGAGGTGCTAATGACCAAGTGGTTAGAGAACAGTAGCAGGTGGTTAGAGAACTGGTGGCAAGTGGTTAGAGACTAGTGCCAAGTGGTTAGGGGCTAGGGCCAAGCGGTATGAGCAGTATGAAATGGTTAAGGAGTCAATTTTGAGTGGTTAAGGAACCAGTGGCAGGTGGTTAGGTGACCAGAGCCAAGTGGTTCTGATATGTAAATATCAAAATAACACATTATAATATATAAATATCAAAATCATTCATTCTAAGTTGTAAATATCAAAATATCTATTTGTTACATAAACATCAAAATAATAAGTTCTGTTACATAAACATCAAAACTGTTAGCCCTGTTACATAAACATCAAAATATTTAGCCCTATTACATGCACATCAAAATAACTGTTTTACTGTAAAAGCATCTGTAACAAACCTCATCCAATAACAAAAGGCTAGGGTCCATAATCAGAGCCCTGGCAATAGCGATCCGCTGCTTCTGTCCCCCTGACAGCCTCACCCCTCGTTCACCAACCAGAGTGTCGTAGCCCTCCTCAAACTGCATCACAAACTCATGGGCATTTGCCTGTTTGGCTGCTTCAATTATCTGAAAGAATGAAACATGTCTATTACAGCAGATATCAGGAAGCCACGGTAGCGTAGTGGCCAGGCGCTCAACTGCTGTATCCATGGTCTTGTGATTGATCTGCACCAATTTTGAATTATTTAAATTTACCTATTCACCCAGGTCGACCCAACCTTTCTTCTGATCCAGCCCTCCTCCTCCTCCACCTCCTCCTCCTCCTTCTTCTTTTTTCTTCTCTTCTTCTTTCATTCGCTTGAAACTTGTCTATACTTGCAATGTTGTCTCTTATATGAACTTGACTGTCTTTTTCAGTTCACTCAGCGGTCTATAGAGTTTATCTTCCACTGTTTTCTCTCTTGGGCAAAAGGTTTGCCTAGATATGTTGTATTTTGGGCAGTCTTGGAGTATGTGATCTGTAGTGTTAATCCACATATGCACATGGCTGATTCACCAATCTTGAATTTTCTATATATCTGGTTGAGAAATGTATTATGTCCTTTTCTGAGGTGCAGAATTATTATTTTTTCTGGTCTGTCCATAAGGTGGTAGTCGTCTTGAGCAGGATTTGGTGGCTTTCTAACTGATTTGATCATTTTTTTGGGTGGTATGTAACGGGTACATCAGATTATTCTTCTATTGCTCCTTGCTTAGCCAATTAATCAGCTCTCTTGTTTCTAGGTACTCCACAGTGAGATGGTATCCTCTGTATGGTATGTTGACTTTACATTGGCTCTAAAGTTCAGAAAGTAGTGTCTGTAGTACTAGCAATTTCCCACACAGAAGCACCTGTCCAAATTTCAAATTGCTGTTATATAGCCGGGGGAGGGGGGAGTGGGTGGGGGGAGAGGGGGTTTGGAAAGAGAGGGGATGATCCCCCAACCTTGGAAAATACCCCCATGGCTTGTGCATTCATCACCTCTGGCAGCAAAAGTCCAACTCCTGGCCTTCACGTGGCGGAACTGTTTTAACTAACTGGAGAAGGGGCAACAGTGAGTCTCTGGTGATGTAAAACAACCGGACTGCTCTAGATGTGTATATACGTACATACATGCGCAGACACATGTGTACATGCATACATATCTAAACTCGAGTAAGACCACAATCTATTCCAGAAAATGAAAGGTGCTGAATGCCGAGGCAACCAGCCAGGCTGGGCACCACAGAAATCAGGATGCCAGGTAATCACGCCATGGGATATGTCGACCCAGCCTAAAAAGGGAACTAGGAAATATCTTGGGAAGTAAAGATGGCCGGTCAACTACATCACCCACCAAGTGTCGCTTGGTCTATACAAATATGGTTCTAGCGACATATACTCAATGAGCCTTAAGCTTGTAAAAGTAAACTTTATTTTAACAGATATCTGTTAAGAAATCTGGCCTTGAAATTGAAACCAATTCTACAATCACTATTGTGACTTATTGTTCTTGTTGTTGCATTCATCCAGTATTTATTTGCTGTATAGTTTTTGTATTGTGTCTGTTTCATGACACCACATGCAGATATAGTATGACATCACATTGAGAGATTGTATGACATCACATGGAGAAACTGTATGACATCACATTGAGAGATTGTATGAAATCACATGGAGAGGTTGCATGACATCACATGAAGAGATTGTATGAAATCACATGGAGAGATTGTATGACATCACACAGAGAGATTGTATGGCATCACATGAAAGTATGACATCACATGGAGAGATTTATGACATCACTAACATTACATATGGAGACTATATGACATCACATAGACAGATTATATGACATCACACAGAGATTGTATAACATCACATGGAGAGATTGTATGACATCACATAGAGAGATTGTATAACATCACACTGAGAGGTTGTATTTCATCACATGGAGAGATTGTATGATATCACATGAAGAGATTTATTACATCACATGGAGAGATTTATGATATCACACAGAGGAAATGTATTATATCACATGGAGAGATTGTATGACATCACATGGAGAGAATGTATGATATCACAGGGAGAAAATGTATGACATCACACGGAGAGATTGTATGACATCACATTAAAATATGACATCACATGGAGAAACTGTATGACATCACAAGGATAGATTGTATGATATCACTGACATTACATATAGAGATTGTATGACATTAATGAGATTACAGACATCACATGGAGAGATTGTATGACATCACTGACATTACATATGGAGATTGTATGACATGAATGAGATTACAGATTTCGCACAAAGAGATTGTACGACATCAACAGAAAGATTTTAAAATAGAATTTCTGAAAACTCAGAAACTGGAGTAGGATTACACTTTCTCACATCCTACCTACCTCATCCATGGTGGCCTCTCTGCCATAAGCAATGTTTTCTTTAATGGAACAGGCAAACAGTGTTGGCTCCTGGCTCACCATGGCAACGTGTTGTCTGTACCAGGTCACATCCAGCAGTTTAAGGTCACATCCGCCTGAAAACAGTTGAAACTTGTACAGGGTCTTAATGAGAGGTATGGCTCGCGGGCTTTCCTGAGTATTTCGTGAGCAATTTTCAAATGGACAAACCTTTAATTGTGCAAGTGATCATGGAAGGACTTGTGTGTTTGCATTGAGACAACAATGTGCAGATGATACGATGTGCAGATGATACAACAATATGCAGTTGATACAATGTGCGGATGATACAATGTGCGGATGATACAATGTGCAGATGATACAACATGCATTGAGATAACAATAAGTGGATGATACAACAATGTACGGATGATACAACATGCATTGAGACAACAATAAGCAGATGATACAACAATGTACGGATGATACAACATACATTGAGACAACAATAAGCAGTATAAATATCATCTTCACAATGTTGTAATATCCTCACATTGTTGTATCATCCTCACATTGTTGTATCATCCTTACATTGTTGTATCATCCTCACATTGTTGTATCATCCTCACATGGTTGTATCATCCTTACATGGTTGTATCATCCTCACATTGTTATATCATCCACACATGGTTGTATCATCCACACATTGTTGTATCATCCACACATGGTTATATCATCCACACAATGTTGTATCATCCTCACATTGTTGTATCATCCTCACATTGCTGTATCATTCTCACATGGTTGTATCATCCTCACATTGCTGTATCATCCTCACATTGTTATATCATCCACACATGATTGTATCATCTACACATTGTTGTATCATCCACACATGGTTATATCATCCACACAATGTTGTATCATCCTCACATTGTTGTATCATCCTCACATTGCTGTATCATCCTCACATGGTTGTATCATCCTCACATTGCTGTATCATCCTCACATGGTTGTATCATCCTCACATTGTTATATCATCCATACATGGTTGTATCATCCACACATTGTTGTATCATCCACACATGGTTATATCATCTACACAATGTTGTATCATCCTCACATTGTTGTATCATCCTCACATTGCTGTATCATCCTCACATGGTTGTATCATCCTCACAACATTGTGTGGATGATACAACATTGTGTGGATGATACAACAATGTGTGGATGATTGTGGCGAAACGCCAGTGGCTCATGTCCTCATGCCTTCTATACATTTGGGGGAATAGAGGGAAACAGCTTTAGGGAACCCTCAGTTCTCTTGTTCGCTCAATCCCCATGGAAGATACTTTAACAACACGATCTTCTTAATAGAATTAGTAGAAATATATCTTTCTTCGGGGAAAACCCGATAGGGTCCCCTACACCAAATGAGCACCAGTGCAAGTTCTGGTGCAATTCATGGCCGTTCCAGCACATACCGTTTGGTAGTTGCAGCATGTCAAGTTGATTTAAAGATTAAGACAGAGGTGCAACCTACTACTGATACAGTTGGAAAGGTAATAATTGGGTTGTGGGTAGTCCAGCCAAACCTGGACCTATAAATGTATTTTGTCTCGAAGGGGAAGATGGATTGGCGAAAAGCCAATCATAACATATGAAGAGTTGGTTGACCGTTGGCCAATCTGACTAGGCGTCTTGTTCTTGGCATAGCCGGGGGAGTGAATCTGAACAATATATCTCCCCAGAGGATTTCATTTATTCTTGGCGGCAGATGAGCTGTTGCTATCTTTCCTTCTACGGCTTGAACTAGGCATACTGTCAGCTTTCTATAGAATATAATCATTGGATAGCTACGGTGGGAAGGGCTCCTTGGGGATGGGGTCCACCAATCTATGATCTATCTTCTTGAGCCGGAAGAGGCTATCCACAGTGCTATCTCTTTCGTCTTTTAGTCGATAGGATGATGTCGGGAAGATAATGGACTTCTCTATCTCACTGAGAGAACCTGAACTCATCTGAATCTATGGGTTATTTGAGGCACTGCCGGTCCATTGCGGCGACAGCTCAGACAAGAGCAGCGGCCGGAAGGAGTAGTATTTTTTTTTCCTATTCTTGCTGGGAATGGGGAACGACACTTCTTTACATACACATAATTACCCACACAACACCACAAGAGCTGTGTAGTGAGAAAGGCCGGGTTTGCAAGTGAGAGGAAAGCATGGACATGAATGTGCCCAATAATAATAAAGGCTTGGTATGAGTGTGGAGAGGGAGTCTGTAACAGTAAAGGGAGTACAACCGCTTTATAACAACGACAGAAACTGTCACAGATGGAATGTAAACGACGTGACGAGAACACGAAGGTATGAAGAGAGACAACATGGCAAGCCAGAGGAAAATAGTTGGCAGAGACAGAATTTTTATAAGAAAAGATGGAACTGGAACTGGCCATCTAATAGTGAGGAGCAGAAAACATTACGAAATCAATGGTTTGAAATCAGAAGATTGAGATATGCACTCGCAAAGTCAAACAAAGGAGAAAATCAGCATCAGACTAATAGAACCTTAGCTGATGATCGACAGGTATTTTCAATTTTTAGGGGTAGACAGGAAACAGAGACACAGACGCAGATGATTGAAGTGGTAGAACGGAACACACAGACACAAGTTGATACAGTAGGAAAGAAAACCCAGATACAACCAAACAACAAGATAACGAAGGGAAGTCAAACCGAGTTGGTAGAAACTCAATCAAAGCCAACTGACTTGAAAGTGACGAAGAGAAACACCGTTGCATTCAAGAGAGACACAGGTACAGAAGTTAGACAACCCAAGACAGAAGACAGCAGAAAGAAAATTAGAAAGAGTGTTAGGGTTAGAAATGGAAAAACTTTGCTCATGTATAATCATGGATGTGGAACCGAGGAATCTTATGAATCAGAATTTTCAGACCTCACAGATTTTGGTATAGAATGTACACCAGACAGAGATTTAAAAGGAATGAATAGGAACGATCCTGACTCGAAGCGAGATGTTTCCTCGTGCGGTATGGTTGGTGGTAGACAAGCAGGCAAATTTTTAGTTAGTGACTCTTCGGAACAAGATAACAGTATAGATGGCAGAAAAGTAGCAAAAGCCAGGAGACGAATTCCAAGGATGGGAGCAAATGATACTTTTAAAAAGAAAGATGTTTATCTATTGGAAAGTGGAACACAAAAACAACAAAAGGCTGAAGCAGCGTTGCACACTAGAAGTCTCATGAAGGCATTAAGACCATGGTTATATGGAAATAACAAATACGTGCAGCTTTGAATATTATGTAACTGAGCTTGGAATAATTCAGATTCGATGAGAGTTGTAAGGGCCCAGTGTCATATACTATTAAGAATCAAATTTCAGGGCATGTTGCACGTTCACATGTAGAGCACTTAAGGCGAGATAATGAGGAAAGGGATGCAGAGAATAGTAATAATAATTATTGTTCCGAAGAAATATTGTCAGGTGGACAGATTGTCAGACAATCGGTATATCCTATACCTATAGAGAATGGGAAACAAGTGACAACAGCATCTACTACAGCTGAACAAGAAGAAACATTACCAAAAACAGTCATGACAGAGGAAAATAACATGTATGACGATTATATTAGCGAAGAATCAGTCAAGGAAAATATAGAACCACCATTTATGAATACAAGACAGGCAGTAAAAAGAAAGTTGGATAGACAGAAAGAAAAAGAAATTAAGAGGCAAAGGAAACTTAGAGTGAATTCTTCAAGTGGTGAAGATATGCGCCGCTATTTGAAAATTTGTTGAGACGGCAAGACAGGAAAATTAGATTGGATTTAGAAAGGAAGAAATTAGCGGTTGCTAGTAATGGATATACAGATGGGGAACAAGAGATGGATGAAAAATCAGAAACTGATGAAGAAGCTGATATGAAAGAAGATAGCTCTCCTCGGGAGGATAGCGACATTGATGTAGATATTGCACTTATCGAAAAAATTTGAAGTTATTAAGAAAATGGAGAGGAGGTAGATAAATAGCGTGGTAGAATATTCTGCAGATGGCAGATAGAAGAAGAAGTTAGACACGATATTTTTGTGTTTACAAAGAAGGTAGTTGGTAAATAACTTAAGCAAGAGTTGTTGGGAGGAATACACATAAGACTTATTGGTATATGTTTTATGATCAGGTTGGTTTTTAAGTTATATATGTTTAATTTGATTAATGTGTGGGGATAAAAATGATGTCAAAGAATGAGGGGATTGATATGGTTTAGTCAATTGTTTGAACTTCAATTGCGCTTTATGAAATGAATAAGTTAACTTAGTTGCTTATGTTTACAAAACTTTGGTTTTATTGAGTTAACCTGAGTGTGTTTAAATGATTAATAGTTTGACGTTCAGTTAGAAGAAATATGAAGTGTGGTTTTTTTTGGAAACAGATGACTTAAAGTAGTTGAGTCGTTTGCAATGTAAATGATTGGGTTAAAAATAGGAGCTGGGTTGAACAGCGTTAAATGGGAGAATATGGGGGGAATGCCAGCTTGAGTTTTGGCATTTAAATAAATAGATATTGGAAGAAGAAGACTGTACTTAACAGTATATATAATTTGGAGTTGTTTTTTTTGAAGGAATGGTAAACTTGAACTTGACGAGGTGAATAATACAAAAGCTGGTAGTTTTGGATTAACATATTTTTTTTGATAATAACAATTATTATTGACGGAAACTGAAGATAAATTTTGAAACTTTATTTTATAAAGTTTTGAGAATGTATGGGAAGAGAAAGGTGATTACTTCTTACTTTTTCCTTACTTTTATTATTTTTAGGTGCGCACCTACCAAATCTAACTACCCAATCTAACTATTTTTTCTGTCTATCCTAGAATAGTGAGAATGTGAGAATGTGAATAAGGGAGAATTAAAGGATAAGGGGAATATCTTCAGTTTTGTCAATCATAATTTAGATGGTTAAATTTTAAAAGCGGTTCGCTTATGGAGAGTTTTGTAGGGAGTTTTCTAGAGAATTGTATAGAGAGTTTTGTAGCGAGTTTTCTGGAGAACTTTATAACGACTTTTGTAGAGAGTTTCGGTATTCTTGTCTCTGGTTAGCAATTGGCTATGATGAGATAGGAGAATGAGAATTAAGTTAAGAATTATATGGAATTGTTGTTATTGTATAGAGATGTAGAGTTAAGGGGTTAAGAGTTGGGGTTGAGATTTTTCAGGGAAAAATTCTCCTTGAAGAAGGGGAGGTATTGTAACAGTAAAGGGAGTAGTTTAGGAGTAAAGAGTTAAGGAATGCTGCGCATTCCTTGACTAGTGGGAAAACCATAGCTAGTGAACGTGTGTGCACGAATGAAGAAGTGTATCTAGGCTGGGACACACACGTCACTTGGGGGTCAGCTAGCAAGATAGTAGGAAAACATGTAAACATCGGGATTTGAGCCTACCATCATTATGCTGTAGTTGAACGATTCGACTAATAAAGAATGTTCTAAACAACGGAGTCTTGTGTGCTGTACGATCATCACGTGCCTTCTAACCTGTGTGTAACACCTCTACACTGTAATAAGTCTTATATGCAAAAAGTTCCTAGGGTGGACAACCGGACATCTACAGGCTGGAGGTCTACTCAAGCCCGGACGTAGCCAATCCAGGGGCTACCTGACAGGTCAGGCCCATTCATTCGGGTCTTGTATATAATGCATTGGGTAGAGAACCTATATGTCAAATGTAATAACTGAGGCCCTATTGGTCCTCAGGATTGTGGTGCTTGAGTCAGCCTGGTCGCTCACTTATTTCTGTCATCTCCAGGGTCCTCCTTGAATTGAAGGGAGCATAAGAGATCTACAAGGCCACGAGAGCATCACCTTAAAACATTCTCAGGTGAACCATAGACTTTCAGCACGGCCACAGGCTAATGACTCCAATTAAGGAATCAATGTCCGATTAGTCCTGATCTAGTATCATCCTTCGGTACCCGCTCTGTACAAATCTCATCGTCAATAGTGGAGTGATTGAACCTATGTTCCTGAATGGACCTACAGCTCATTCTCGGTCCTACTCATCTGTATCAGTGACATTGAAAAACCCATACCCATTCCACATTCACGAACCATTCCCATTATGTGAAATCTTACCCAGCCTGGTCAGTGACATTGAAACACCCATACACATTTTACCCTTCAAGAACTGGTCCCATTGTGACAAGATATGTATTCCTGTACCATTGGGCTACAGCGAACACAAGACTCATTGTGCAGAGTAAACCACTGGAACTAGTAGGACTGGTTCTACAGGCGCCTGTTCTTTGTACACCCTATCGGGACAGAGGAAAATACCTGCGGACCAAATCGGTGAGGCAGATGTCGACTGACGGGACTTTGTAGTACTCTTCGGTCTATGAGGGAAAGCCATGAGGCTCTGTGTCTGAACTTTATCCGTGTTGTGTCTGTTTAGAACTATCTGTATTAACTGCCTTGATGTTTTCCTGTGCTGTTCTTTATTAATCTAATAAATCACGTTTTAGTTTATTCCAACGATCACTGTGTTATATATATGGATCAGCCAGAAGAACACTGCAGGAAATAGGTCCCGAGGTCGAAAGATAGAGTGACAGTGAGTCCAGGGAACGGAGGAGGGTTGGCAAGCAAAGACCTATCACAGCCAGGGCTAAAGAGAATAATTTTGAAATATTGTTACATAGTTATTTGGGACCCTCCACATAGCTTGTTACAATGATACAACATGCAGGGCAGTGAGACAACAATGTGAGGACTGAAGGCACATCAAGTACAAATCTTCAAACAGAAAGACTTCCTGTGAAATATCAGACCACTGTGAAGATAACATACTCCACACTCAAACAATATCAGAGACTGTATTTAATATTACAGCCAAAGAGTTATTCATGAACTCACTTTAAATGATACATAACTCTGCAGTATACACCTGATGAGGTGCAGCAAAATATGCCAGGCAAGAAATTGTGCAATATATTGTTTAAGGCTCTTGTGTTTAAATATATGTTGCGCTATATAACATGTCCATGGGAGAATCCTGACCTCTTCTGTGTCTTCGGATTCAAAAGATCTGTGCCCTAACTACTCAACCATAAGCTTCTCAATGAAAATGTAAAAACAAAATGCCCAACTTCACTTGAAAAACAAAGAAAAATAAATAGTATAGCTTGTGTCTTACCAATTAAAATCACTCCATCGTTAGGGTCATAGAACCTCTCTATCAGACTAACCACTGTGGATTTTCCGCCACCAGATGGCCCCACTAGTGCCACCACTTGACCTGGTTCTACTCGAAATGATACTCCCTGCGAAAAACACAAAAAGAGATGGTGTATGGCAGTGTGAATGTGAATTCTACTACTATGAGTACTACTACTCTACGTGTAAAGTAATGAAAGTTTCAATGTTGTGACATGGGATTTAGACTAAATGTTACAATACAGTGATAAAAACACTGCTGCTTAGCGGAGGTCAGCATGCCTGAATGGATAAGAGTGCTCGTTCTTAGACATCCAGTTTGCTGATGCGGGTTCAGCCCCTACACCGGTCAGTTGGACTAACATGTTGACTTCTCGTCCTTGACTTAGGGACGTAAATTACAAGTACCCCTGAAGTCGAAGTGGAATCACTTGATGGCAAGGGACACTGTTAATAGGGAAAGCTAATCCACACAAAAAATTCAGTCCAGTGCTACTAGAAGTAGTGTGTATGGACTACGCTTGAGTTCAATGCGAGCAAGCGCAAACAAAACTGCTGCATAGCAGGAGGCGTCCAATCATCAACAGAGTCCCCCTTCTCCGAATGTTTCAGCCTTTGACCTTCATGACACACTCTGCATGTGACATGGGTCGTGACTGTGAGTTCTTGGACTATCCGGGACCAAGAAGAACAATACTGGCATTCTACAAGATCTGAAACTGGTTCATAAATAGAATCCTGTCACAGACAATTACATTGTTATTCTTTCTATATTTTCCCAGATTAGAGAAAGGCCCTCGACCAGTCAGTCAGTCAGTCAGTCAGTCAGTCTGTCTGTTAGTCAGTCAGTCAGTCAGTCTGTCTGTTAGTCAGTCTGTTAGTCTGTCTGTCAGTCAGTTAGTCAATTGTGGTTCCAACTTCACGGCAAATGGTCATCCCCATTATGCTCCATTCCTGTGCCTGTGAATATCACACAAAATGCTCCTCACTGCCCCATGTGAAAAGTAGAACAAACAGCAGTCCCGACAAATCAACAGCACGCACAGGCAAGTACATGCATAAGGCCCCTGCTAGAATGCCAACACAAAAGACATCCACGAAAATTACAGTTCATCATTGAAGGAAGTGGCAGTCAACAGAAAAGCAGAAGCTTCACACACATTACTGCATAATGCAAAACTAGCTAGTTCAGCAGCCGTCCACTGCCATTTTCTGAACATGCAGTTCACAATACAAACAACCGCAGACAGATGTAAAAGCACTCCACACGAGATCCACTGCTCACAGTGTCTATCCAAATACTTAACTCAGTAGCTGGGCGATGGAACCAAGTACTACCAGCCCAACATGAGGGAAATGCGTAAGCAAACCGTAGCCAGAAGCAAAAACCTGCCAGAAGTCTGAACAGCTCAACCATCTATCCCCTACATTGGACCTTTAACCAGCTCACTGCAAGCAAAAACCTGCCAGAAGTCTTAACAGCTCAACCATCTATCCCCTACATTGGACCTTTAACCAGCTCACTGCAAGCACTCCTATCCTTAGCTATGCATGCAGCTCTATCCAAGCCCTCTCCATGTTATTCACTTCTGAAATCTGTCCATAAACAGCATCTTGTCTTGGAAACAGAAATTATCATCATCACATGTTATGCCAATAAGTGTGGGCGGTCATGTTTCGCCATATTATACGATCACCAGAGTCATTGATCAGCTCCACGTTCTTGCCTCGACCATTCCATGTGACCAAACCATCCAGATATTTACTTCTCTGCCTTCCTCTTGTTCTTTTCCCCTCAATTGTGCCAGTTGTCACAAAGTTCTCTAGCTTATTTCTTCTCATAACGTGTCTACATCTAATTTCTCCAATTAGTTGAGTTTGCATCTGTTTCTTGTAGGACTTGCTCATTAGTTTTTCTGTTTGCCCATGGTATTCTTTGCATTTTCCTCAGAAACCATATTTCCACTCCCATTAGATGTTTTTCATCTTGTCTGCTCATTGTCCACATCTCACATCCTTACAAAAGTGCAGGTCCTATGTAGCACCTCAACACTCTTTTTCTCATTGCAACTGACATCTTTTTATTGATCAGTCTGTGTTTGCTACTTTTGTCACAGCGATTCTTGTTCTAATTTCTTCAAGTCACCTCCCATCAGATGTTAGACTTATGAGATAGTTGTACCAGAAACCAAAACACTTTGGCCATATTAACTGTCACTATGGCTTGGAGAGAACAGTGATGGAAGACATGGTCCCTGGAAGAAGAGGCTGGGGTCAAAGATGGACGCGGGACAATGCAGACATAGGGTGCATGAGACAGGAGAAATGGCAAGAGATGGAGACACTTTTCATCGGGCTGTGATGAGAGTGACTTTCTGCAATGCCACATAATGATGAGGATTTAGACACCTCCAGCCATGGCACAGCACTGATTTATGGAATATCTGAGGCTACAAATGCCACCATGAATGAAGCACACACCAGAATCTCACCATAGGTTTCTTCTTAACCTGAAACTGAACTGTGAAGTAAGGATGGGGAATGGACATGACGATGAATGCAGATAGTCTCTGAAATGAAAATGAAAAAGCTTTCTGTGACACCTAAATCGATAAAAGATAATTTCACTGTTGCCTTTTTATAGTCCATGCAGTGTGGCAAAGGTGATCATGTCTGTCCACAGCCTTTGTCCCTTGCACTGCCAAACATTTCTGACATCTTTGTTCTTCTATGCTATGATGTAAAACTGTCTTGCATCTTCTCTCTTGAACTTCCCCTGCCTCTCCTTGCCTCCAACTTTCCTACTGTAACGACATACTCCAGCTTTTCCCTTCTCATGACATGCCCAAAGATTTTAGACTGTCTACTTCTAATGTAACCAGTATTCTTTGTGAATTAACTTCTTTCAAGATATCTTCTTATATCTGACCACCGTGTTCACTTCATTCTTCTATAAAACCACATCTCCGCAGCTTCCACACAATTCCTCACCTATTGCAAATTTCCATGATTCACTTCCATACATTAGAATTAACTAAATATAGATCTTAAGAACCCATTCCCTCACAACGACTGTAAAAGATAAATTGCTGCCTTTGTGCAATCCTTGGCTATTCAACATCTTCTGTCTGCTGTTGCTAAGGTACCCAGACACTTAAATACATTGAATTGTATTTAAAGGCTATTTTTTTATACAAAGGCTAAGATGCCCAATATGTGTGAATTTTTATTTATACAACGGCTGGACTGCCCAATATGTGTGAATAATTATACAAAGACTAGACTGCACAATATGTGTGAATAATTATTTATACAAAAGCCAGACTACCCAATATGTATGAATATTTATTGATACAAAGGCCAGACTGTACAATATGTGTGAATATTTATTGATACAACGGCCAGACTGCCCAATATGGGTGAATATTTATTGATACAATGGCCAGACTGCCCAATATGTGTGAATATTTATTGATACAATGGCTAAACTGCCCAATATGTGTGAATATTTATTGTTAAAATGGCTAGACTGCCCTATATATATGAGAATATTTATTGATACAATGACTAGACTGCTCAATATGTGTGAATATCTGACAGGGGGAGGTTTGATTCCCAAGCACACATAAATGTGATACCTTGAGCACTTGTGTTTCAGGTCTGGAAGGGTATGTGAAGCTCACGTTCTGGAACTCAATTTCTGAAGTTACATACAAAAAATATACACATAAGTTACATACAAAAGATACACACAAAAGTTACATAGAAAAGATACACTTACAGGTTACAAAAGATACACACAAAAGTTGCATAGAAAAGATGCACACAACAGATACTTATAAAAGATACACAGAAAAGTTACACAGAAAAGTTACACAGAAAAGATACACATAAAAGTTACATACAAAAGATAAGCTCAAAAGCTACAAAAAATACACACACAAACTATATACAAAAGATGCACTAAAAGTTAGACAGAAAAGATACACATAAAAGTTACATAGAAAAGATGCACATAACAGTTACATAGAAAAGATGCACATACAAGTTACATACAAAAGATACACATAAAACTTATATAGAAAAAATTTACATAAAAGTTACATACAAAAGATGCATATAAAAGTTACATAGAAAAGATACACATAAACGTTACATACAAAAGATACACATAAACGTTACATACAAAAGATACACATAAAAGTTACATAGAAAAGATGCACATAACAGTTACATAGAAAAGATACACATAAACGTTACATACAAAAGATACACATAAAACTTACATAGAAAAGATGCACATAAAAGTTACATAGAAAAGATGCACATAAAAGTTGCATACAAAAGATACACATAAAAGTTACATAGAAAAGATGCACATAAAAGTTACATACAAAAGATACACATAAAAGTTACATAGAAAAGATGCACGTAAAAGTTGCATACAAAAGATACACATAAAAGTTACATAGAAAAGATGTACATAAAAGTTACATACAAAAGATGCATATAAAATTTACATACAAAAGATGCACATAAAAGTCACATAGAAAAGATACACATAAAAGATACACATAAAAGTTACATAGAAAAGAAAAGTCCCCACACCTACCTAACGCCCATAGATGCAAGTCCCTTTCAGGGCTTAGATGACAATGATGCAAATTTTAGGGCTTAGATTACCATGATGCCAATTTTAGGACTTAGATTACCATGGTGCCAATTTTAGGGCTTAGATGACCATGATGCCAATGTTAGGGCTTAAATGACATTATGTCAGTTTTCTGGTTTAGATGACCATGATGCTAATTTCAGGGCTTAGATGACCACAATACCAATTTCAGGGCTTACATGACCATGATGCCAATTTTAGGACTTAGATGACCACGATGCCAATTTTAGGGCTTCGATAAGCATGTCAATTTTAGGACTTAGATGACCATTATGTCAATTTTAGGACTTAGATGACCATGATGCCAATTTTAGGGCTTCGATAAGCATGATGTCAATTTTAGGACTTAGATGACCATGATGTCAACTTTAGGACTTAGATGACCACGATGCCAATTTTAGGGCTTACATGACCATGATGCTAATTTTAGGGCTTACATGACCATGATGCCAATTTTAGGACTTAGATGACCATGATGTCAGTTTTAGGGCTTAGATTACCACAATGCCAATTTCAGGGCTTACATGACCATGATGTCAATTTTAGGACTTAGATGACCATGATGCCATTTTTAGGGCTTAGATGACCATGATGCCAATTCAAACTCAGTCTTTCAGAAGGATCATATCTAACCTGCCAGTCAGCCAACCAGCCAACTAGCTAACCAACCCACCAACTAATCAACCAAG
>JACEFZ010022768.1:92500-119381 GCA_014155875.1 Cepaea nemoralis
ACATCTAAGACAAGAGACAGTGTCAGGTCTAAGACAAGAGACAGTGTCAGGTCTAAGACAAGAGACAGTGTCAGGTCTAAGACAAGAGACAGTGTCAGGTCTAAGACAAGAGAAAGTGTCAGGTCTAAGACAAGAGACAGTGTTAGGTCAAAGACAAGAGACAGTGGCAGGTCTAAGACAAGAGACAGTGGCAGGTCTAAGACAAGAGACAGTGTTAGGTCTAAGGCTTCAACTGGCTAAAGAAATATTTTTAAATGGTATGACAGAATCACAAATGCGGAACTTATGGACAGTGCCAAACAAATGCAAGCAAATCAAAAGGTGATAAAAAAAACACTGCAGCTGGATAGGAAACACTGAAAGAAACTGTTACATGGTATAACTAGAAAGTCTTTTTGCTGGAGCCCACATAGCAATTATAATAGAGACAAACCCAAGAGACACAATGAAAAGAATTAGTGATGAATAATCAGGGGAAGACATAGAGGGAGCTGATTGAGATAGCACAGGATGGGACTGGCTTGGCATGGGTTGCTTGCAGATCTAAGCTCCAATGGGGGATAGAAGGTGGTGGGGGAGGGGGGGGGGGGGGGGGGGAATAGAGGATGGTCTGACAGTAGTAAGTGCAATGTTAATTCACAATGTGTCTTTACTGCTGCTGAGATATTGGGTGTGCTCTTGGAGGAGGAGGAGGAGGAGGAGGAGGAGGAGGAGGAGGAGGAGGAGGAGGAGGAGGAGGAGGAGGAGGAGGAGGAGGGGAAGGGAAGGGAAGGAGGAGGAGAAGGAGAAGAAGGAGGAGGAGGAGAAGGAGGAGGTGGAAGGAGAAGATGGTCTGACAGTAGTAAGTGCAATGTTAATTCCTACTGTGTCTTTGCTGCTGCTGAGATATTGGGTGAGCTATATCTCTCTGGGAGGAGGAGGAGGGGACGGAGAAGGAGGAGGAAGAAGCAGAAGAAAAAGAATAAATAATGTACGAGTGCACCATAAAGACGCAAGAGGTGTTGGAGATTGTTACATCCTGTTTCTGTCCATATTGCATACTGTTGGGTTACCAGTACTGCTGTGTGTTCCAGTCTTCTCATGAGACAGTGAGGGGGGCATTTTGTGTGATATTCACTGGCACAGGAATGGAGCATTATAGGGGTGACCCTTTGCCATGAAGTTCAAACCATGACTAACTAACTAACATTACATCCGGCCATCAAAGCGAAGATGGCTATTGATGAATGATTGTGAGTGTCAAACAGAAAAATCAGGCAAGTGTTATACCTTGTGCAAGTGCCAGCTTTTTCCCAATCTTGTAGCTTTCTGTGACGCTGTCTGAATATATCTTGTCTGCTTTGGCCTCCCCAGAGAAAGATTTGACTGTTCTCATGGATGACAAGGCTTCTTCAGCTACAGTTCCCCCATCAGCAAGACGATCTTGAAGCAACTTGCCAATATTCCTCACAAACTTCCCTGGGAGAAGCACAAACACAGACTGCTGTAGTATATCTACTTCTTCATTCCTCTTTTGAGAGAAGTGCATCTCACATAGTTATGCACCTTGTCATGGACAGAAATGAGTTAAAACGGATGTAGGGTGGTAGAACAGTAGAGTGATAGTCACTCATTACAATCTGCAAGTCAGAAATAGTAAGAATTAACAATAAAACAAAGACAGTTAATAATACTCAAGGAGCTCACAAGTTCATGTGAAATGTATTTGGTCAGAGGTAGCGACCTGAGTGAAAGGGCTCATGAGACTTATAATTTGGAGCACGGACAGCTTAAGGAACAGACACACACAGACTGCAGTGATATTTCCATACGAGACATCCACATGATTACTGAAGAATTTACCACATTAAGATCCTAAAAGTCAGCGTAACATAGTAAGTCTTTTCTTAGATGGTTAAGGACAATCCTAATCCACCAGTAGCATTGATTTGCGATGGGTAGGGACTACCGCACCAGTGTAAACCCAGGAGACAGATAACCACTGAAAAGACAGTCATTAGTAGGATAGTCTGCACACAAAGTGTATGAACTGCTTGGTTGGCTAAATTTTTTTTTTTTTTAAAGTGTTTCGTGCTCGCTCACTTTGAACTTAAGTGTGCAGGTCCACATGGTTGAATTAGTAAGAGCGTGTGTTCTTAACCATTCATTGTGCTGATGCCGAGGTTAGTGGTTCAACCCCTATGTCAGAAGTCGGGGTGCCCCACCGGCTAGGTGAAAGTATTTTTCACTGGCGAGCAACCCCAAATAGTCAGAAACTGACTAGGGACAAAATCTATATGGCTGAACTACAGATTAAGCCCTGAATATCCAACGTACAGTTCCAAGTGGCTCGTTACAAAATGAAATGAACTGTGCTGAATATTCGCCAAGGAATGGGAAAGAGAAGTTTAGCTAAGATAGATGTTTAAGTCTAAATATATGAATATAGACGACTATCTCAGTACAGGTTTTTCTCCCTGACTGCTCCCTTCCTTGGTGTGTAAGTGAACCCCCACCAATGTACACACACAACACGTATGCACAATTGGAATTAAAATATAACGACCGAACTATGAGTTACAATACTACAACATTTATTTATTAATCATAATCATAGACATCTGATGGTTCAATATGAGGATGATGAAATCATATACATATTGATATTGATGACAAACATTACATAACTTTTACTTGAACTATCTGGATCTGTGGTCCAGATCCCCACTCTCCAGTAGCAACAACAAGAAACAGCTTGCCGGTATTCTGACGATCCTGTCAGTCCTGACACTCCTAGTCAGTAGTCTCTAGTCTTGAGATCTATAACATAGGTGCTCCTTGTGAGAGCTTGAAAGAAAGTCAAGAATGTGTTATATCAGTTCTACATCAGCGCAATCCTAATTAAAACATATCATAACACAAACATATACAATGACCAGTCTGGCCAAGTTTATCTTCCAGCTCTACTGCGTTCACCATCCTCCTTCTTCCTACTGTCTTTAGTCTGGGACGGGCTTTTCAATTGTCTCACACGCCTGTAATGATTACATTTCTGCCGCCCCATGTCCATGTCGCTAATACAGAAATTCTGTGTCGTACAGCCGCTCTGTCCAAAATTGGTTTAGCAGCTCACAGGATCGGTAATGGTATTATAATAATGCCTGATCATTCCGGGCTTACAAGCCGTGACCAGTAGCTGTGCCAGGTTTCCATGCATTACCGTGGACGCACGCCCACAATACACTGAGAAAGTTTAGCACCATATACCCTATAACAATTGTGGGTAATGTCTGTACCATTACACCTCTGCTTCCAACACAATCATTGGCCAATGTGCCAATGCGCAGACAATAGCATAACACTTCATATTGGTAGGTTTGCATATGACAAATCAATATATCAAACATCCAATACACATAAACATATTGATTAAACTAGACATATTATGATACTTTAACATCATAGCATAATGCACTAGTTAGTTTATGAAATTACACATACATACATCCAACATATCCGTAAACATTATATTACTTCAAGATGGACATCTAATGATACTCAACATAATAGCATCAGGCATTATTAATGAGTACTAATATTGTATAGCTACAAAATTAGATATACAACAAGTCTAATTGAAGTTACCACTTAGTTACTGCTGTTGTAAGAATTAAATAAATAGTCAGTTGACTATATTCTGTACAACAAATGCACACACCAAAACGAGACTAGTCTAGTTTAGAAAGAGATGGCAAGCATCTGCTACGACACCTCAAGTATATCTAGACAAGACCTGCCTTCCATAAGTTTCTACTTCTCAGAAGAGTAACACTTAAAGCACAATGATATTGAACACAGAACTTAGAAAGAACACTCAAGTAACCTACGCAAAGATAGTTCTTGAAATAACCTAGATCAGATATAGACTGAAAATAAGTAACTAAGAAATAACTTTTGTAGTGAAATCTAACATAATAATCATGCATATGACTACAGAACATTGAGATAGTTCCTACCTGTTCTGAAGTCAGACTTAATCTAAAGGGAACAGGTCTAGTGGGGTTTTTATACCTAGCCTAGCAGTAGACACTTATCTCCCAGGAATTCCATTCCTAAATTCTTCTTATCTCCTCCTGACGTTAATTGCAATTAACTCCAAGTCTGTCCAGTCATAAAAATTCTTTCTGCATGCACACTAGCCTTCACACCTGTGGGTCTGACCATTATTAGCCCACTGAGTCTTATCAGTGATTTCACACCTTGCGCCTCTAGTCTCTACCAGATGGGGTCAGCCATCACGGTTGGGCGATTTCCTAGCTATTCTTATCAGGTGTCATGTCAAGGGAACAATTAGGTTCTCATGGTCAACAGCCAGTTTACAACTCTGTTGGTAAACCAGGTTTGCTTGCGTCATGCCTGGTTGGTTTTAATTACTATTCAGTCCCCTGAGTCTGCCCTCCCGTCTGGCTGGATTGATAACCTCTGGGGGTGACCGGTACTGGTGTCAAATTAACTTCCCAAATAGAAAGCCATTCCTGGTGGTTTGTTTACTTGCAGGTTTTGCAAGCTTACGTCAAGACAGTATAGCCTTGAATATAGAGAAAACGGTTTTGTTCGTCTGTTGATCCTCTACATGGCCCATCAAAAGTGACCGAAAATTGTTCTGGGAAGTAAAGGCTGCCAATTCGTGACAGAGCTTCCCCCTTTTAAAAAAAGTTTCTGCCAGAAATCTTTTGTCAAAGCACGCCGTACATCCCAGAATAATGCCTAAGCACTCTCCGTTTGGTATCTGCCTAAAGGTTTCCAATATTCCTTGTGGCAGTGGGTTGTCCTGCATCTGCATAAAGACGTTCCATTTCCATACTGCCAGGATACTTTGGATAGGTCCTTGTACCTGGTTTTCGGCCGGGATTCCATGCAATAGCTTGGTAAAATCCGGTAATTGTCAGGAGGGTGTAATTTTACCCTTCTGGGAAAGATCACAATCAACGGGATTCTTCGGACGCCTCTGGGCCAACGGTCTTAGTCCACTCCCTCACGTGATTTAATCCTTTCAGCCGAGGATGTCCCCGTAGTGAAGTCTCGCATAAGCTGGCCACAGCAAAGCTTGTCTCCGTGATTTTCCTCCGTCCTTTATAGATTCTTAACTGATCCATCAATATCTTCCTTTTGAAAGGAATAATGTTACACATCATGGTCCCATGATATAAATTCAACTGGCGCTTTCCTCCTTCAAAGTCGGGCGTAACAATCGTCCCTCCTCGGTGTCGCGGTTTCTTCCCCTGATATTCAGTTAATGGGCTGAGTTTCTCTGCATTAGAGTTTCTTGTACAAACCGTGCTAGAAATTGGAAATTTAGTGTGCCAAGTTGTCCTGCCTTGAGAAATAACATAGTTACTCCAGGGCGATAAAGTGGAGTTACTTTTGAATAAAGTATCCACAAATAGCTGATCTACTCCTATCAAATCGACCTGACTGAAGGGTAGATTGAGTCCTAAGAGTGTTGATTCCAAACCACTCTTGACTTCTGTTACTTCAGGTCCCTGTTGCTGGAATTCCCTGATAACTTCAGCTAATGAGATGATAGGCGTTTCTTCCTCCATCTTGTGCAAAGAATTTTCTTCTTTAGCAACTACAGACAATGTTGTCTGCACAATATCAGAGTCCATATTCTGGCTCATGACAATTCCCTGTGTTTCCTGAGTCTCCGAACTGGTATACTGTGAGATAACAACTGGAAATGTTTCCTGGTCTGGATGTTCCTCTCTGGTCGTGCTTTCATGGGCTAAGTCCAGTTGAGGTAAATCCTGTGGTGGGCTGGTGTCTAAGCAGTCCACATTACGTAAATCATTTGAACTGATGTCTAGTGTCTTTTCCTGAGCTGCAGCCTCAAAGATCACAAGGGGTTCCGGGTCATCCTTCATCCCTCTGTCAGTCAAATTTAATCCCACTTCATCCTCTCTGAGCTGAAGGGAATAATAAAGTCGGTTACCTTTCGATCTCCGACCTCCTTAAAAGATGTCCTCAGGTCATCTTCCTCTTGAGTTTCACCTCTCGTTGAAGTAAAATGAGATTCCTGGGAGTCTTGTACTGGCGGACCAGTTAAACCACATATCTTGTGGTACGAACAGTTGTCCTCTGGGTAACTGTTAGTAGGCAAATTATCTGAACTGATAATTAGTGATTCTTCCCGCGTTGCAGTAATGAAATTCACCTGGGATTCAGTTACTTCCATCCTCCCTATTTCAGTCAGATGTAACTCCACTTCATGATTCTGTGAAGAGAAGGGAATGTGAGAATCAGCTAGGTCTCCGCCTGCGACCTCATTAAAGGTTGTCTTCAGTTCCTCTTTCTCTCGAGATTCATTTCTCGTAGAAGTCAAGTGGTTTTCCTGAAGGTCCTGTACTGGCAAACCAGGACCTAATTTCCGTGGTGCAAACAGTTATCACGTTTGTGACTGTTTGAAGTGCCCTTGGCACGTTTTTTCTTCCCTCTTTTCCGTTTAGGACTGGGTCGAATGAGAACCTGTAGTTCCCGGTCCACTAACTCTGATTCTGCGGTGGGTGGCAAAGATGTCCCTTCCTTCCTGGTTGGGTGAGCATCCATATCTCCTACCTTATGTTCCGCTAGAAAGGTTAGCTTCTCCGCATTGACTGCTTCCATATGCGTTTTCTCCATCTTTACTCCTTCAGTTTTGCTACGCTCTTGTGCTTCAAAGAACTCATCATCTTCTTTAAACATAATTTCTTCTTCTTGGTCCCACCATTCTAACTCAGCTATGATATATGTTTCTAGTTGCTCTCCCTGTAAGCCTTCTCTTATGCCCCACCCTCTCGCGGTCTCTGAGAAATCTGCGCGCGCCTTCAGATCCTCTTCAAGATTCCGGTAAAGCAAGAACATAATTGCTAATGACTATATTCAGGTAAGCCCCTATGTATATATCAAAAATCAGATATAAGCTAGAACGACAAGAGTTAACTACTGACAGTCTACGCTATCCAATGTGTATAGTTTAGCCTCAGCAGTGAAAGACAACTGAAAATAATATTCAAGTAGTACCTGGCGACAGCAGTGAAGTAAGTGTGAGAGATATACTACACAGTAATCAACAGTAATATTTACCTAAATAAACATTAAAATGCACTGCATACATGTCAAAATGAACATGGCATATATTAGCATAAAATTGCAAATCAGTCAAGCAGTTAAATCATCAAACACATCAATGTAATATGATTAAAGTGATCAGTTATCATTAAATGATGAATGATACACTAAATGATAAGATTAAAATACATTATCCATAAATGATAGATGATGGTAGTTTTCTCATAAGTTCTTATCTGTTATACTTTTGAAAAGTTATATATGTACTCTGTAAACTTCCTCAACTAAAAGTAGCTACATTTGATGATAGTCTATTTTGATGATTGAAGATTACAAGAGTTAACTTTTAAAAATCGTATGTCTAGGGTCTAGTAGAATCACTATGATTACTAGAATCCTGGTTCAGGATCGCGGACTGGACCCCAATCTGTCAGAAGTCGGGGTGCCCCACCGGCTAGGTGAAAGTATTTTTCACTGGCGAGCAACCCCAAATAGTCAGAAACTGACTAGGGACAAAATCTATATGGCTGAACTACAGATTAAGCCCTGAATATCCAACGTACAGTTCCAAGTGGCTCGTTACAAAATGAAATGAACTGTGCTGAATATTCGCCAAGGAATGGGAAAGAGAAGTTTAGCTAAGATAGATGTTTAAGTCTAAATATATGAATATAGACGACTATCTCAGTACAGGTTTTTCTCCCTGACTGCTCCCTTCCTTGGTGTGTAAGTGAACCCCCACCAATGTACACACACAACACGTATGCACAATTGGAATTAAAATATAACGACCGAACTATGAGTTACAATACTACAACATTTATTTATTAATCATAATCATAGACATCTGATGGTTCAATATGAGGATGATGAAATCATATACATATTGATATTGATGACAAACATTACATAACTTTTACTTGAACTATCTGGAATCTGTGGTCCAGATCCCCACTCTCCAGTAGCAACAACAAGAAACAGCTTGCCGGTATTCTGACGATCCTGTCAGTCCTGACACTCCTAGTCAGTAGTCTCTAGTCTTGAGATCTATAACATAGGTGCTCCTTGTGAGAGCTTGAAAGAAAGTCAAGAATGTGTTATATCAGTTCTACATCCTAATTAAAACATATCATAACACAAACATATACAATGACCAGTCTGGCCAAGTTTATCTTCCAGCTCTACTGTGTTCACCATCCTCCTTCTCCCTACTGTCTTTAGTCTGGGACGGGCTTTTCAATTGTCTCACACGCCTGTAATGATTACATTTCTGCCGCCCCATGTCCATGTCGCTAATACAGAAATTCTGTGTCGTACAGCCGCTCCGTCCAAAGTTGGTTTAGCAGCTCACAGGATCGGTAATGGTATTATAATAATGCCTGATCATCCGGGCTTACAAGCCGTGACCAGTAGCTGTGCCAGGTTTCCATGCATTACCGTGGACGCACGCCCACAATACACTGAGAAAGTTTAGCACCATATACCCTATATCAATTGTGGGTAATGTCTGTACCATTACACCTCTGCTTCCAACACAATCATTGGCAATGTGCCAATGCGCAGACAATAGCATAACACTTCATATTGGTAGGTTTGCATATGACAAATCAATATATCAAACATCCAATACACATAAACATATTGATTAAACTAGACATATTATGATACTTTAACATCATAGCATAATGCACTAGTTAGTTTATGAAATTACACATACATACATCCAACATATCCGTAAACATTATATTACTTCAAGATGGACATCTAATGATACTCAACATAATAGCATCAGGCATTATTAATGAGTACTAATATTGTATAGCTACAAAATGAGATATACAACAAGTCTAATTGAAGTTACCACTTAGTTACTGCTGTTGTAAGAATTAAATAAATAGTCAGTTGACTATATTCTGTACAACAAATGCACACACCAAAACGAGACTAGTCTAGTTTAGAAAGAGATGGCAAGCATCTGCTACGACACCTCAAGTATATCTAGACAAGACCTCCTTCCATAAGTTTCTACTTCTCAGAAGAGTAACACTTAAAGCACAATGATATTGAACACAGAACTTAGAAAGAACACTCAAGTAACCTACGCCAAAGATAGTTCTTGAAATAACATAGATCAGATATAGACTGAAAATAAGTAACTAAGAAATAACTTTTGTAGTGAAATCTAACATAATAATCATGCATATGACTACAGAACATTGAGATAGTTCCTACCTGTTCTTAAGTCAGACTTAATCTAAAGGGAACAGGTCTAGTGGGGTTTTTATACCTAGCCTAGCAGTAGACACTTATCTCCCAGGAATTCCATTCCTAAATTCTTCTTATCTCCTCCTGACGTTAATTGCAATTAACTCCAAGTCTGTCCAGTCATAAAAATTCTTTCTGCATGCACACTAGCCTTTACACCTGTGGGTCTGACCATTATTAGCCCGCTGAGTCTTATCAGTGATTTCACACCTTGCGCCTCTAGTCTCTACCAGATGGGGTCAGCCATCGCGGTTGGGCGATTTCCTAGCTATTCTTATCAGGTGTCATGTCAAGGGAACAATTAGGTTCTCATGGTCAACAGCCAGTTTACAACTCTGTTGGTAAACCAGGTTTGCTTGCAGTCATGCCTGGTTGGTTTTAATTACTATTCAGTCCCCTGAGTCTGCCCTCCCGTCTGGCTGAATTGATAACCTCTGGGGGTGACCTGGACTGGTGTCAAATTAACTTCCCAACTAGAAAGCCATTCCTGGTGGTTTGTTTACTTGCAGGTTTTGCAAGCTTACGTCAAGACAGTATAGCCTTGAATATAGAGAAAACGGTTTTGTTCGTCTGTTGATCCTCTACATGGCCCATCAAAAGTGAACCGAAAATTGTTCTGGGAAGTAAAGGCTGCCAATTCGTGCGGATAGCTGGACTAAAATGTTGACCTGCCGTCCTTGACTTGGGGACATAAATTACAAATGCCTCTGAAGTCAGAGTGGGTTCGCCTGATGGCAAGGGACACTGTTAATAGGGAAAGCTAATCCACACACAAAATTTAGCCCATCACTACTATAAATAGTGTGTGTGGACTACGCTTAATTTCAAAGCGAGTGAGCGCAACAACAACAAAAATACTCAACAAAACTGAATGGATAAGTGCACTCTAGCTCTTAAACTTCCTACACACTGATGATGAGGCAGTGGGATCATTTCCTATATGTGTAAGTATTGACTTCAGTGTTGATCTCGTTCAGAAAACAATGGCAAACTGCTGAACGTAAAATTTCCTAGAAAATCAACCTGGTGTTGGGGTTGATTGTAATGTCCTGCACAGAATATGCAATTTTTTTTTTTTTTACTTCCTTGAGCTAGATTTCAACCAAGGTCACAGGCTATTTTCTTTCTATATAATTTTGTCATGGCCTAAAGATAGTAATTTCCAACTGCCATAGGATTGTTACATGCACAATTGTATACATAGGACCTGTTTTTGTTTCGCCCTTATCTGAGAAGACATGGTACCTGGTCTCACTACCCAAGAGACCGGAGAGAGGGGTGATATCATAAGGTACAAATGGTACTTGGAAAGATGCCCAGCTCTATGCTGAGATGCAATCCTGTACCTACTGAGCTTGAAGTGGATACTGTAATGACCCCACCCACTGTAGTATATGAGGTATGTATAATAGTAATGAGACTGGCTGTGTTAAAACTTGTTAGACAACAAGCAAAACTGTAGCCATGTCTTCAACATCAACCGAGATGTACTTTCCTATTTATGCATTGTATGAGTTTCTACTAAATAGTGAGTTTTTAAGTGTGTATGGTGAGAACAAAATTGATTGTGAACTGTGCTGAAAATATCATGAGTGCGGTCACATGTAGGTTCCATATTTGGTTTATTGCTTGCGACAGTGAGGGAAAGATTGGCCACCGACTCCATTATGCATTCAGACCTACAGAATGTGATGTCCCTATCAAATCACAGACACATAGCATGAAAATGTGATGCTTACCATAGAGCACAGACCTAGTTCTACAAACCTTACCATATAGCACAGACCCAGTTCTATAAACTTACCATACAGCACAGATCCAATCTTACAAACATACCATACAGCACAGACCCAATCTTACAAACTTACCATACAGCACAGATCCAATCTTACAAACATACCATACAGCACAGATCCAATCTTACAAACTTACCATACAGCACAGACCTAGTTCTACAAACTTAGCATACAGCACAGACCCAGTCATACAAACTTACCATACAGCACAGATCCAGTTCTACAAACATACCATACAGCTCAGACCCAGTCATACAAACTTACCATACAGCACAGATCCAGTTCTACAAACATACCATACAGCTCAGACCCAGTCATACAAACTTACCATACAGCACAGATCCAGTTCTACAAACATACCATACAGCTCAGACCCAGTCATACAAACTTACCATACAGCACAGATCCAGTTCTACAAACATACCATACAGCTCAGACCCAGTCATACAAACTTACCATACAGCACAGATCCAGTTCTACAAACATACCATACAGCTCAGACCCAGTCATACAAACTTACCATACAGCACAGATCCAGTTCTACAAACATACCATACAGCTCAGACCCAGTCATACAAACTTACCATACAGCACAGATCCAGTTCTACAAACATACCATACAGCTCAGACCCAGTCATACAAACTTACCATACAGCACAGATCCAGTTCTACAAACATACCATACAGCTCAGACCCAGTCATACAAACTTACCATACAGCACAGATCCAGTTCTACAAACATACCATACAGCTCAGACCCAGTCATACAAACTTACCATACAGCACAGATCCAGTTCTACAAACATACCATACAGCTCAGACCCAGTCATACAAACTTACCATACAGCACAGATCCAGTTCTACAAACATACCATACAGCTCAGACCCAGTCATACAAACTTACCATACAGCACAGATCCAGTTCTACAAACATATCATACAGCTCAGACCCAGTCATACAAACTTACCATACAGCACAGATCCAGTTCTACAAACAACCATACAGCTCAGACCCAGTCATACAAACTTACCATACAGCACAGATCCAGTTCTACAAACATACCATACAGCTCAGACCCAGTCATACAAACTTACCATACAGCACAGATCCAGTTCTACAAACATACCATACAGCTCAGACCCAGTCATACAAACTTACCATACAGCACAGATCCAGTTCTACAAACATACCATACAGCACAGACTCAGTCTAACAAACTTACCATACAGCACAGACCCAGTTCTACAAACATACCATACTACATCAGTCCTCCAAACTTACCATACAGCACAACTGAGTCCTACAAACTTACCATACAGCGCAGGCCCAGTCCAACAAACTTACCATATTACATGAACCCAGTCCAACAAACTTACCATACTGCATGGCACTCAATGACACGATGGGGACTACAGCCAGCAGAACCCCAGTCAGGGCAGCATTCAGGTAGAACATGAGCACAAGGGAGCCCAGAATCTGCAGCAAGTAGCGGCACAGCATGGACATGTTCACCTACAACACCACAGACACGTATGGTTACAAATGAATATGATTATACCGGTGGTGTTTGGAAAGTCTCACTACTCTTTGTATGTAGAACAAGACTGAAAAATGAAGTACACTTTACAAACACCTTGTAGTTATATGTGAATGTGGTTTTATCAAGGTGTGATAGCGGGTACAACCCCAAAAACTGGTCAGGGGGACTAAATTATTACTTCTCGTCCTTTACTTGGGGAAGTAAATTACAAGTACATCAGAAATCAGAGTGGGTTCGCCTGATGGTAAGAGACACTGGTAATAGGGAGAGATAATTCACATGCAAAAATCAATCCAGTGCACTCCCCAGTTGTGGCAGCTGCTAGAAGCTTGTATGGACTATGTTTGAGTTCTTCTTCTTCTTCTGCGCTCATCCGGTTTGTTTTTTTTTGGTTTTTTTCGGATGTGATTGTGTTGTGCCTGTTTACAGCAGAGCTGCGTTCTTGCGCCGTTAGGCCGACACATCCGACTTCTGCGGGCATTTGTTGACCGGGTTAACCTTCCCGGGGATGTTTGAGTTCAAAGTGAGCATCAGAAAAAAACAACATTCTATAAATATTCTTTTGTGGGTGCAAGGCATGTTTCCTGGACGAAGAGGCAGGGTTCAACCAATACGAAGGTGGACATGGGACATTAAGGCGCTCGGCATGAAAATTCATGAGGCAGGGGAAACAGAGAAAGATCAGTCCTTCTCGTGGAGTGTGATGAAAGCAACAATCTGCAGAGGATCTACTGTAAGATGATGATGATTATAGGAATTCATTGTAGAATGAGTTATTCTCAGCCTGAAGGTCTAGATCTGGATCTGCTGTAAGATGATGATGATTATACGAATTCATTGTGGAATTAGTTATTTTCAACCTGAAGGTCTAGAACTGGATCTGCTGTAAGATGATGATGATTAAAGGAATTCATTGTGGAATGAGTTATTCTCAGCCTGAAGGTCTAGATCTGGATCTGCTGTAAGATGATAATGATTATATGAATTCAATGTGGAATGAGTTATTCTCAGCCTGAAGGTCTAGATATTGATCTGCTGTAAGATGATGATGATTATAGGAATTCATTGTGGAATGAGTTATTCTCAGCCTAAACGTCCAGGTATGGATCTTCTGCTCTTGGTGACAATTTTAATTGCTCATATTAGATCAGCATGACTGAATGAATAAGAGTGCTCACTCTTAAACAGGTTCAACTCCTAAACCGGCCAGTTGGACTAAAATGTTGACTTCTTGTCATTGACTTGGGAAAGTAAATTACAAGTACCTCTGAAGTCGGAGTGGGTTGGCCTGATGTCGAGGGACACTGGTAATAGTGAAAGCTAATCCACACGCAAACATCAGTCCAGTGTCCTCCCGAGTCGTGGCATCTGCTAGAAGCAGCAGCACATGTATGGACTATACTTAAATAAATAAATACTAATATTTCACATTTTTTAATATGCTGAAACTACTTTGTGCAAGGATGAAAGTTACCAGAATTGTTTTATCAGACTTACAGTCACAGCTTTCTGAACTTCCTGTGTGTCAGAAGCTAAACGATTGCATAGCTCTCCTGTTCTGAAAATTACAAAAACATATTCTATTGTTAAATGAACTTGTAAACGTATACACTTTCATCGTGCTGATTTTTTAAAGTCTTTTTACTCCTCTTCTACCTCCTCATCCTCCTCTACCACCTCCTTCTCTTCTCTGAGCAAGAAATAGACAATGATACAAGTGGGATGAGAACATAAAGAGATGAACGAACAGCAGTGTGACAGTGTTGGAGAACCACTTCTGTCGATTCTTCTTTTCCTCCTCCTCCTTTTCCTATTCCTCCTATTTCTCTTCTTCCGTTTCTTCTTCTTCTCCTACTCCTTCTCCTTCTTCTTTTCCTTCTTCTCCTACTTCTTATTCTTCTCCTTCCTCTTCTTCTTCTTCAGTCTATTTCAGTAACTCTTTTTTCTGCATTAACTACTGTCTTCTGCAGATCTGCAGGCTTTCACAGAGTTTGACGTCTATAGTTGTTTCATGTGGCCATTCAGTAGACCTATCCAACCTGTACATGATACTTCTTCTTCTGCTGCATTCATCCGGATTTTTTTTTCCGGATGTGACTGCGTTGTGCCTGTTTACAGCAGAGCTACATTCTTGCGCCGTTAGGCCGACACATCCGACTTCTGCGGGCATTTGTTGACCGGGTTAACCTTCCCGGGGGTACATGATACAATGTTGTAATATATACAGAAGACTGCCGTATCTCATGGACACAAAAACAATCAAATACAGAGGTTCTAGAAAACCTGGGAATGAAAAGACAGTTAATGAAAAAAATAAAAAAGAGGCAAAAGAAATATTTTGGACACATTAAAGGACATAACACTGTTACAAAAACCATAATGGAGCATAAGGTTGAAGCAAGCGATCAAGAGGTAGACAACGATACAAGTGGGAAGATAACATCTAGAGATGGATGAACAGCAGTCTGACAGAATGTACAATCAGCATAAGAACAGTGTTAAAGGTCCATTGCAGCCAAAATTCATTGTGGTGATGGCACTTGATTGATTAATTAATTAATTGATTGATTTATTGTAGTGTATGTTCCACAGTTTGAAGTGCTTGTCCTTATGTACATGTAACAGTACAGATGCAGGGATGATACAAAACAAGTCCTGGTGTGTTTCTTTCAGAAGGTTTATTGAATCATAATAGGCCGATAATAATACAGAGACCACGAGATATGATGTTGCCTTCTCTCAACTTTAGCTGTAACTAACCCCCCCAAAACAACCTACATCACGACTTGAGCATCCTTATTACTGTTCTTATAGGATGCTCAACCGTGCCCTAAGTTTGCACATCGAACCTAATGACAGAGATGGTACTCATTCTGTTATACCTCCCTTTCTTTAAAAAGACTTTTCTTCTTCAAAAGTCTTAACTCCTAACCCCCTTATCCTAAACATTCTTTCCCCCATCTACACTTAACCCCCAATATTATTTTTCTAAGCCGTCCCAAACTAACTTTATCTTAAGTAACTACTTTCTTCTACTAGTAATTCTCCACTTGTCTCTTCTCATTGTTCCACATAGCAAATCGCTATATACTTCTTCTTCGTTTCTGACTACACAAGGTTTCATTTAAAAACTCAGTTCATAAAGAAATCCACATATATCATTTATATATCCTATCACAAAAACCCCTTCTTATATAGATATCTTTTATACCTCATAAAATCTCAGTTTTATACAACACATCATAACATATATGTGTACCTTTTTGAAATACTTCTTCTTCTCTTCATAAGCGATCCGCTTAAACCTTTTCATCACGAGCATACATACCAATATCTGGTCTCAACTATAAAAACGCCGTACCCTTCTGATGCTACCTCAAACTCTCTATCGTTATCACTAACCGTATTACCTCTACTTCTTCACTTTCAACCAACCTGAAATCACTTGCACACGATAGGAAGACAAAGAATCGGTGGCCACCGGAATTTAAAAGAAACAGAACTCTTTCTCACAAAAACTACACTCATACTTACCCCCCTATGTTACCTGAGACTTTATGTAATAAAGTCTAAAACAATTATATATCTTCTACAGTTCACTTATACCACTTATTATGGCTATTTTACCGTTTGCGCTGCTATCTACAGCATCAACCATCAAAAGTATTATTCACTCCTATTAAAAAGGTCCATTATTTCTCAAGACCTCCTTCAACATTATACACCTCACCTCACATAACTAATCTTCCCCTATACCTCTCTCAGAGTTCCCTATTAATCTCGCCGAAAACTTCAGCAATCCACTAATGTCCATTTATTATGGGCATTTCACCTAAAACCTTTACTTGTCAATTTATGCCGTTATCAACAGCAACCAAATATCGCCACTGAACTCATGTCTGTGACCTTCTAACCCATCGTTATTCTTTTTCAGTCCATATATCACGGACCCCCAAAACCTCATGGCATTTTATCTCCACACTGACACACTTACACCCCTTTACTATTGTACTGATATAATTATTCTTCGGAGTAAAACATGGAATTCAATTCATGTTTTACTAATTACCTTCACGCTGTCCTGCGCAGCACGTTACTCACTTCTTCTTCTTCTACAATCTAGCAATCTCGTGTCACTTACCAAACCTCCACCACATCATGGCACTAAATCCATGTTCACTTCCGGCCTTATGGAAACCATGTTTTAAACTTTCCCCACATTTACCCCACTGCTATAGACGTTAGTCACGTTAATCTTTTCTTCCCCAATATGGCATCCAATCCATATATATTCAATCAATGCTGACTTAATGCAGCTCCTATTTTTAACTCCCGCAGAACCCCATTTAAGTATGGCATATGTTTCCACAACTTCGTAGCTACTATACTATTAACCTCTCTACTCTAAAATATAAACGCTGATTATCACAGCAATCTTACCAACAGAATACTCATGAACTTATTATTCATAAAGAGAATGTGTCTCTCTTCTAGTCCTCAGTAGTTTATTAACTATTTTCTGAACGAAGGGTTTTATATAAAGCCCCATGTATTGCCTTTATTCTAGACAAAACCATAACTGTTTGTAAACTAAATTCTAACAATTTTTCAACATATTTGTAAACAAGGTAATTACTATTCAACATACAAGACAATTCAAGTTAAATTATGAGTCAACCAAAATAAAACAACAGGATGTCATACCCCCCAGGTTTTTAAATCATTTTTCTTTCCCCTCATATCAAATAAAAGTAATTAACCAATTCAAAGAAAGACGTTATGCAAAATAATATGACATACATCCTATCCATTGTTAGTCACTTTTACGGACTAACAATAAATTATTTATCTATTAAGAAAACTCAACAAGTCCAATCTTAAAATCAAATATCAATCATTTTACAAAACCAAATCAATTAAAAAATACTATAACATATCATATATGATGCATTGAAAGCTCAAATTCAATAAAAACAACTGTCTTCTCGCTAAAGAGAAGGTTTTCAAAAAAAAATAATTCACATAGAATTAACTACTTAAAGTAACCAAGCAACATTGGCCTCCTATACGAACCAATGTAACACATATCTATTCACTACAAGCGCTACTCTTACAACCGTAATAAAAACGCTCAATGCTAGGTCAATTAACCTGCATTAATCCCAAAAATATATATATATATATATATATATATCTGTTACCTACAGACTATATTCTCATCCTAACGTAGAACAATATCTGTTCTCTCAACAAAAGTCATTAATCAACAAATGACTGTATTTTTTCTGGAAGTCAATCATTGATTATCTCCCCCCTTAATATTTCACTCTTTACAAAACTAATTCCTAACACATTACAATATTTGAAATATAAACCCAAACAACCGCTGTAAACTACAGGTCAAATCATTTTATCTATTACTAGTGTGACGGCTATCCCAATGTCATCTACCAGTCATCTATCTACTAAGAGAAATTGTGACTCGGCACACCAGTTGTTTCCCTTGGATTTGTACCAAGAATTACCACAACTTCCTAAACATTACCGTCCACTACTATAGACTTCGCCAACAATAACTAATTCTACTTTTAAGTCTCTTTTCTACCCGACGCAACTAACATTTCATTCTCCTGCATCAGTACTTTCTAACATCTCACCACAACAACTCTAAACTATCCTCAACTTTTCTCTTAACTTCGTTCACACACCGCGATGGTAGTCAAGCCAGTCACACTTATCGGAACACGTTCTCTAGTACTCTATTTATAATACTCTGACATTCATTTAGCTAATCTTGTTTACCTCACTATCTTTCACTCCTCCTCCTATTTATCGGGACTCTTTCAGAAACAGCAAACAACACCACATATTACTAACGACAGACCTCACTCCGATTGAGCAAACCATCTTCTCTCATTTTCAGTATCAGGCATTCATGCTTCGACATGTCCCTGCCAACAATACTAAATCTGTTTTATGAAACATCATATCAAAATGTTAACTCTCTTTCTGTCAGCCTGTCATAAAATTTTCATCGATTCCGTCTAAGATCACACATTCCAAACAAAAGACATCACACCTTTCTAATCACCTACTTTAACAATTTAGCACAAGCAAAACAGAGGCAACGACTATAACCAAAGAAGAACAAACAACAACAATTCAGCTAAACGAACATTTCTCGAAACAAGTAAAGAGTCTCAAGTGCCTAGAAAGTATAATATCATCAAATGGCAAACCAGAAAACGAGATTGAAAACAGGTGCAATAAGGCTAATCAACTCACTGGACAAATGGACAAACATGTATCAATAACTACTAAGCCTAAGCGTGTCGATCACTTCCACACACATTGACACCAGATATACTAAACGCCTTGTACATGCATGCGCTACTACTACTAATCATCTGACACGACGCACATATGTTTGTCTACATTTTTACACATACAAGAACAACGCATTACCAGACGAATTACTTCAACACTCAACAGGACTTTCACAATTCAACTGTTTTCTTATTTCTACTTTTCTCAATCATTCACTCCTTTTCAAAGGTCAGAACCTATATATTATCTCTCGCAAACTATATCTCTTTTACACACTAACCAGTATTATCAACGATCTCTCCAAACCAACCTCATTCCGCTGAGCCACTAACCTCGTAACCATCATTCTATACTTCTCCACACAACAACTTTCTCAGATTTAATCACCTCTTCTTTCTCCGCAGGCATCATGTAATTACGTCATCCCCCTCACCAGGAACTCTTATTCTTCAAGCTTCCACAGTCTTTTACTCTTAATACTCTTGCGCTCCACTGGCTATTTTACACATGATACTCAATTCCTCCTCAATCTATATCTCCTCATCAGACACTCTCGGTTCATCTGCCAATGCTACTATACCTACTTCTCAAACTACCAAGCGAAACTATCTCAGACATCACGTCATAGCCCTGCGTCGAACCAATTCTAGTACGAGCATTCATACTTAGTTTATCTCTCTCTCTGCTAATTCTGTGCTGAATCTACCCTACTTTAATCACACCAGTTATACATCACTCAACGTGATCAGCTCTCTCTATCTAGCCATTCCGGACAAGGGACATTTCAATTTCTACATTGTTTACTCTCCCCACACCAAAACCAAACACAAGATATTCTTTATAACGTATCCACGTAGAATATTCTATCAGTTGCCATGACTCTCTATCCTCAACAACACTATTGCCTACCCTGTACCATGTGATGCTACACCAAAAAAATTCATCTGCCTATTTTAGACAGCCCATATGTATATGCTCAAACCGCAATTCCTCTCATAAGCTAAAACAATACCATCTGTCATTCCTCACCCTCGGAATTCTAACAGTTATAGAGTGCATCTAAGCCAAATATTTTATTGTCTCCTAGTACTAATGTGCGTCTCTCTTCAATTATGTCATCTTCACTATCCGTACTTGTTAATCCGTTGTTAAAGTACTCAGGTCTTAAGGTCATATATTCTTGATTTTTCTTAAGTCACTTTCCGTAGTCGAATAAATTTCCGCTATCTGTCTATTACTATTCTTCTTCTTAAATGCTTTCTTTCTATTTCCTTTATTTGCGTCGGTCTGCTCACTGTTTTCTGTATACCTTACATAACGCTTATATTTCCCCATCTCGTCTTCAGATGATACACTGATAATAGTTCCCTCATCAGACTCATAGTAGTTTACTGCAGACACGTCGATCATATTCCCATAGTCGGCTTTAGAACGTCTGACTTTCTTCTTACCTCTATTCCCCATGCTCCGGTTCGGGACAACTTCAATATCTTTAGCTGAGGAAACTGACATCTCAGTTGTACCTTTATTGACCATCATACTGTTTATATTTCTTTCCCCAATACTTTTCCTCTTTGGTCTCTTTTCGTCTTTAGTTCTCGTCTGTTTATCTTTCTTAATTTCAACCGTGTCTCCCTTAGTCACTTTCAAGTGAGTTGATTTTGATTGAGTCTCTACTAACTCGGTTTGACTTCCCTTCGTTATCTTGCTGGTTGGTTGTACCTGGACTTTTTTCTCTACTGTATCAACTTGTGTCTGTGTGTTCTCTTCTACCACTTCAATTACCTGTGTCTGAGTCTCTTGGTCTATTTTCTTCTTTTCTTGTCTAAGAGTCAGATTCGCAACCACCTTAGGAGTAGTTGAATTCCTACTTACGTTTTCTACTCTGTTCTTTGACCCTGACTTCAAATATTGTCTCCGTCTTTGTTCAAACCAATCGTCCCGTCTTTTTCTAGCAGTCTTGCTATGGGATGGCCAATTACATAGTTTATTGGAAGGGTCTCTCTCAGGGCCATTCCTGTACCTATGACATTTATACCAGTCCGACTTTTCACTATTACGTCTACTCTCACCGTCTTTTACCCTATAAACATCAGGCCTTGGTTTGTCATAACCAACCGCATAATCAGAACCATATTGTCTTCTGTCTTTATTAAGTAGTGGCTGTCTCCTGTTATTCTTTCCTACTCTATTGCAGTCTACCTTAAATCTATAAAGCTCCTGTCTAGTCGTTCTTCTCTGCAACGTTTCCACAAAATTCTCTACTTCACTAACTGCCACTTTTAACTCTCCCAACCATACACTAATACGTTTTAATTCTGTATGCAGGTAGTTCATACTCCTTTCTCTATAATCTATCCCAAGCCAAAATATATTTCTTGTTACCTGAAAGAACACCTCGTCTTGAGCTTTTGCTGAAATAATTTTCAATTATGCATGTTTCAATCTCTGTTCTTATTCCTTGTTGCTTTATTGCTGTACCTATCCCAGTTAACGCAGCTGTTCTTCTGCCATGCTGAAATACGCTGTAATTTACTATTCATATAAGCAAAAAAAAATAATCAATAATCATTAATATACACTCTTAATTTAACTAAAGGGACGTAATCTAATAGTTCTTCTTCTTTAAAAAAATGGTTCAGATTAGTCAATAAATTTAAGTTTTCTATCTAACATAAAGGTCATTGGAATTACCGTATTCTGTTGAAATATTTTTTTTTCACTGGTCCACTCGAACATCAACTCCCAAATATTCCTCTCGACGTCTATGTTCAACAATTGTAGGCTTCACAGACGAAGGAACGAGTATATCATGTTGAAAAGAAACGGCCTCCGGATTCCTCTCTTCTCAAATTGTCGACGCTCTCAATTTTATGGCTTCTTCAGTGGAAGGAATGCTTCTATTTTCGCCCCTGGATGGGTACACCAGCCTTGAGCTTTCTTTTCACCCTAAACAGGGCCCTTCAAAGCGACGACTTGAAAACGGCTCTCGTGAACAACAGAGCCCAGAAATGATTCGACAGCGGCTCTCATATGCAACAGAGCCCAGAGAGGATCTGGCAGCGTCTAAAAGACATGGCCCAATCGATAGATTAATGAACTATTTAACTGCCGCCCTGGTTGGCCCTTGATAAAAATCCTTTTCTCTAAAACAATTTAGTTGCAACAGGACTCAAAAAATTTGTTGACGTTATTCAATTACCAGTTTCTTCACAGATCTTAGATAAGATTTGATAAAACGGGCTGTCCAAATTCATCGCCATTCTGAAAAAATTTACTGATTCGAGATGATTTAGTCTTAAACTTTTGACTGAACCAAGGTAATAGCTGGACTTGATTGACCTCTAACAATTTGACTCACTTGAGGCAACGGCTAAACTTGATGGACCTCTAAAAAGTTGACTCACTTGAGGCAACGGCTAAACTTGATTGTGGTTCAGCGCTGTCGTGGCTTCTGAGTTCGCCCCAGGCGAGCAAGGTTAAATATAAGGAAGATAACGGCTCCTTCGAAACAAAATCTCCAGACATATTGACGTTCAAAAAGAAACAACAGCAGCCAGGTTCTCAAGGGTGTAGCATGACAATGGCAGTTCTGTCTCAGCAAATTGTACTTTGTGTGGCGGTTGTTTTCAAATTTTTAACGAACGGCCAGCCAACTCCATCGTAAAAACTTGCCGATTCCTTGTTGAGTTCTTAACAACACGACTTCAAGTTTCCAGACATCATCTATCGTTCTACCTTGTCATGATGACTTGTGTCCGCGACAACTCGGATCCTGGCACCAGGCAACAAAAATCCCTCCTGTAACAGTACAGATGCAGGGATGATACAACACAAGTTCTGGTGTGTTTCTTTCAGAAGGTTTATTGAATCATAATAGGCCGATAATAATACAGAGACCACGAGATATGATGTTGCCTTCTCTCGACTTTAGCTGTAACTAACCTCACCAAAACAACCTACGTCACGACTTGAGCATCCTTATTACTGTTCTTGTAGGATGCTCAACCGTGCCCTAAGTTTGCACATCGAACCTAATGACAGAGATGGTACTCATTCTGTTATATACACATTGTTGTAGAACCTATCTTCAGCTTAGTGTACATGTGGTTATTCGGTCAGTTGTGTCCGTTCTGAGTCTAAACGTGTCCAGTCTTGTCCATGAGATAATGGTCACCCAGAGGTTAACAGGTCACTTTCTGGTCTTTATTACATTTTTTTTTAGCCTTCGCTCTCTTTGAACTCAAGTGTAGTCCATACACATGCTACTGAGTTAGGTTCCCTGGACTGATGTTTGCGTGTGGATTAGCTTTCCCTATTAGCAGTGTCCCTCACTTTGAATTCAAAGGTACTTGTAATTTACATAACCATGTCAAGGACGAGAAGTCAACATTTTAGTCCAACTGATAGGTAGGGATTGAGCCCCATACCTCGTCACCAGCACAATGGCTGTTTAAGAACAAGAGTTCTTATCCATTCGGCCAGGCTGACCTCCCATTTTTGTTATGGTTTTATTTAACTGTACTGGCGCTGTCCCTATGGGCAGTGAATGAGTTTCAAAATTCCCCGACATATTCAAATCAGCCACAGATAATCTGGAAACAGATCACCTAGTGTTGATTTTGATGGTATGAGTGTTGGTCATTTAGAAACCAATAGTAAACTACTGAATGTAAAATTTACTTATTAAATCACAAACAGCTAAAAATGCTGGGGTTGATTGCGACAACCTGTAAAAAACATGCATTTGATTAATTTATAACTGCCTGTGTGTTGTTAGGGCCCATTAGGGAAGGAAAGAATAGTAACACTGTAGCCAACCAGGCATGTCAGCAGAGGTGACTAATGGGGTTGGGGTGGGGTTGGCTACCTCATCCGGAAGAACACCTTCAGTGCAAAATCCAACCAATCGTGAACAAGTCAAATCCAACCAATCATGAACAAGTCAAATCCAACCAATCATGAACAAGTCAAATCCAACCAATCATGAACAAGTCAAATCCAACCAATCATGAACACATCAAATCCAACCAATCATGAACAAGTCAAATCCAACCAATCATGAACAAGTCAAATCCAACCAATCATGAACAAGTCAAATCCAACCAATCATGAACAAGTCAAATCCAACCAATCGTGAACAAGTCAAATCCAACCAATCGTGAACAAGTCAAATCCAACCAATCGTGAACAAGTCAAATCCAACCAATCGTGAACAAGTCAAATCCAACCAATCGTGAACAAGTCAAATCCAACCAATCATGAACAAGTCAAATCCAACCAATCGTGAACAAGCCAAATCCAACCAATCATGAACAAGCCAAATCCAACCAATCATGAACAAGTCAAATCCAACCACTCATGAACAAGTCAAATCCAACCAATCGTGAACAAGTCAAATCCAACCAATCATGAACAAGTCAAATCCAACCAATCATGAACAAGTCAAATCCAACCAATCATGAACAAGTCAAATCCAACCAATCATGAACAAGTCAAATCCAACCAATCATGAACAAGTCAAATCCAACCAATCGTGAACAAGTCAAATCCAACCAATCATGAACAAGTCTGCAAAGGGCTAGGTGTGAGTGGGTTCAGGGACCTAAGGTCCACTGGCAGATGAAAGGTAGCAGAAAAAGAATACGTAACTGTGCCAGTAACTTCTCTAGCCATTTTGTCAGCCCTTTCATTTCATTGGTGGAAAGAATAAGTGCGCTCGTTCTTTAACTTGCGGTTGGCTGATAATGAGGTAGGGGCTTAATTTCCTACACCGGCAGTAACTTGGACTGAATCCTACACCAGCAGTAACTTGGACTGAAACATTGACTTCTCGTTCAGAAAGCAATGACAAACTACTGAACTGTTGCCTAGAAAGCATCCTGGGGTTAATTGTAATGTCCTGCAAAGGACAATAAACATTTCATTTCCAATTTACTTGGTTGTTCATCATTATTGTGTGCCATGCTGATAAGCATGGGTGGTCATGTTTCCCCATCTCATGTGATCACCAGAGTCGTAAATCAGCTATGTGTTCTTGTCTCGACCATGCCACGTGGCCAAGCCATCCAGATATTTACTTCTCTGCCTTACTCTGCATTTACTTATACGATTAAGACACTGCCCCACATACCTGTTCGTGTCAAAGAACGCTATCTCTTGAACAATGATGGATCTGAACAGTTGTTTGCGGAGCCTGGCAACAAAGCGCTGACCAGCCAGAGTAAACAGCCAAGACCTCAGGAGACTGAAGACCGATCCACCCAGATAGATCACAAGGAGGATCACCACTGTGCTGTTGAGATCGTCTGTAGAATTAAACAAATGAGAACAAATGTGTTAGATCTACAGGAGTAGCTAGAATTCATATAATTATGCCATGAGTAGCAATTGTCTACTGCAGGTGTCAGGAATCTACGGCATGTGTACCAAGCGAGGCACATGGAACAATTTTCAATGGCACGCTAGGTGAAATGCAGTACAGTATATTTTTATATTTTTTGCGTTCACTCACTGTCAACTCAAGTGGGAGTCCATACACGGGCTACTACTTCTAGTGCACTCGACTGATTTTTGCGTGTGGATTAGCTTTCCCTATTACTAATGTCCCCCACCACCAGGTGAACTCACTTTCAATTCTGAGGTAATTTACATCCCCAAGTCAAGGATGAGAAATCAACATTTTAGTCCAGCTGACCTGTGCAGGGGTTGAACCCACTACCTCAGCATCAGCACACTGGATGTTTAAGAACAAGCACTCTTGTTCCATTCAGCCATGCTGACCACTAAGTAAAGTATATGATCTCAATAAAACATTTAATTTTTATTAAACAGAAGCATATAATTCTTTTAAAACTATTCCTGTTTTGACATCTATTCAAAACAAAAGTTTAGACATTAGAATAAGAATGTGCAATCTAATGCAATCTCGCTCAGTGAGTGTGGAGCAAACAATTACTGACCATGGCAAAATTCTGTTCCCATCAGATCACTGGCCTCTCTGCTGACCACTAACTCTATAGTTCTCTCAACAGTCGTATACTCGTGCCAATACAGTTCGTTGACCTTAGCACAAAAGATGGCATTGGTAGTAAAATGATTCAGTGCTGACGGATAATATATTGCCAAATGTGACCTCCCATTTGAATGGAAGTAACAATATGATCACATATCGCCATACTAGAGTCATCATGTTAAGTGTTTTGTTTCGTGGCATCTTCCACAATTTTAATGCTCAGTTAATGGAAATGTACATTATAAAAGTTTGATTTGATTGTGTACCATGTGATTGTGTATCATGTTTGGTCCAAATCTACTTTTTTGTTTGGCACTGAATCAGTTAAGTAATACAGTGCCATTATAATGATTCAAAAAATGGGTTGACCGGCACAAATATGGCCACATGGCATTACAGACACCTTGGGCATAATACTGCATAAGGCAGAAAACCTGGTAAGGGTTTGAGAAACTTTTCGGCATCGGCAAGTCGCGATGAGAGTGGCATTCTACGAAAGACCTCCTACATAATAATAGTCACTGTAACAAGAACATACCCATGCTTTTAAGGGCAGCGTCCACAACTCGTCCAAAAAACAAAGGTGCCACTGTCTGGACAGCCGTTGTGACAAGCAGAGCACACGAGCCAGCCACAATAAGACCTGCTTCCTGAAATAGAAGAACATTAGTGCTTATTTGTTTCATAAAGGCTTTAGGCTGAACAAGGAGGCTATGTGACATTTAAGTAGTATCTCTTTGCAGTTTCTTCTTTTTCTCCCTCTTCTTTTGATGCTACTGCTGCTACTTCTGTTTCTTCTTCTGATTATTATTATTATTCTGCTTCTTCTTCCTGTTCTTTTTCTTCTGCTT